>QEPC01000531.1:4521299-4538918 GCA_003113815.1 Sphenodon punctatus
ATTATTATTATTATTATTATTATTATTTTATTATAATATAAAAATTAAAGAGTGCCGGAGCTGAAGCCATAACAAATACACAAAATACCACAAGTACTCGGTAATAACAGTACATAGCTCTTATTTACAGAAAAAAAGCGCTAAAATAAAATATCCATACTTAACCAACAATCTAGCTCAGGCAAACCTTCCAGCCATCCTAAACCTCTGTACCTCCCCATATGCCACTCACCAACTTATCCAGAATTGTTTTTTTTTTTGGGGGGGGCAAGATTGAACGCCTAATCTGAATAGCAGCCCAGCAAAATTTAGCCACCGCCCTTGACAGGTCTGAATCGATTGGGTGGAGTAACCTCCATAAAGCATTCCCAGAGGGCCCACTGATCATATGAAAACCTCCCAAATACTTGTATCTGGGGCCATCAAATACTGGGCAACGCATAATTATATGCTCGGAGGTTTCTACCTCCCCTAGTTGACACAGGGGACAAACCCGCTGGGACCACGGGGTCCCCGCATAACGGCCCTCCAGAACTGCTGAGGGGAAAACATTCACCCTCATCTGGAAAAAGGCAGTATGCCAATTGGCATCCTGCCATTCGAAAAGGTAGTAAGACCCAGGCATCAGTGGGGTATAAGGAGTGTAAAAAGATGTCACTTTCTGTGCGTCCCTCAGGGTGTTTTCAGATTGAGAAGACTGGTCCCAAAGCTGTCTCTTAATTAAACTTTTGGCCTCCCACCCCAGAGTTTCCAAGCTCTCATTTGAGAACCTCAGATTTAGAACTTCCCTCTCAGTCCTTCTCAACCAGCTAACCCCAAGCCCAGTGGTGATGGCAGCATTCACTAGCAAATTATTTAAAGGGAAAAGAACCTTTCTAACCCAGTAATTTAGGAAGACCTGCATGACGTATACTCTGAGGGGTGCACCGAGTACTTCTGCTCTCAGGATCGCTTGTGAAGTCCCCTGAGGTGCACCCAGAATTGTCCGCAGAAACATAGTCTGGAGACTCTCCAGGTTAGTAAGAAACGCCGGCCCCCATACTGGAAACGCAGAGGAGCTGGACAATCACTTTGGCTCTAAAGAGTTGCAGGGCTGGAAGAACCAACCTTCCCCCCCGGCCAAAGAAAAATTTAGTGATAGCTGCTATAGATTTCTTTGCCTGTTTTGGGGCAGCTTCAAAATGGCCCTTCCAACCTCTTACGGTGCATTTAATCACCGCATAACGATACTTAAAAGCCTGTACTTGCTCAATCTGGTTGTCCCCTATGGCCCAGCGATGGCATTTTTGGGCTCTTCTGGGTCCCCCAACTAGTACCTTGGTTTTAGCAAAATTAATTGCCAACAACTCAGCCTGGCAATATTCTCCAAATACTGACATCGCGCACCTCATCCCCACCAAAGTTTGGGAAATTAGTACAGTGTTGTCCGCGTACAATAACAACAGTATTTGCTGATCACCAATCTTTGGGGGATGCATATTTTGTGACTTCATGAATTGGACCGAATCATTCAGGTAGAGGTTGAAAAGAGCAGGGGCCAATAAACATCCCTGCCGCACACCCGATTTCACCTGGACAGGGTCAGAGAGTGCACCTTGAGGATTGGTCCGAACTCGCAAAGAATTCCCTGAATGGAGCTGAATGATGAGGAACAATAACCTAGGTTCCATATCCAGGGCCTGAAGCTTAATCCAAGGGCGCTCCCTGCATAAGGAGTCAAACGCCTTTTCAAGGTTGATAAAACAAAGGAAGAGTGATCCCCAATCAGTAGTTGACCTGGCAATTAAGGCCGCCAGGACAAATAAATGGTCAGAGGTTGTGACTCCCTTGCAAAAGTCAACCTGCTCCAGCTTGATTAGCTCCTGACTTATTACCCAATGTTGTAATTTGGTCAGCAAGAGCCTCGTATATAATTTGGCTATGGTACTCAGGAGACTAATTGGCCGGTAATTGTCTGGGTCCATGGGGGGCCCTTTTTTATAAATAGGAACAACCTTGCTAGAAATCCAGGAAGACGGAAGAGTACCGGTCTCATTAATATAAGTAAATAGAGGTGCTAATACCTCAGCCCAACACATCGGGTCACTCTTCAAAAGCTCTGACGTTATAAAATCCAGGCCCGGAGCTTTACCGGATTTAAGGGAGCCGATAAGTACAATAATCTCCTCAGCAGTGACCGGATGCAACTTCTGGAACCTGTCTATAGGGCAAATCTCCAAAACTGGGGAACCCACTCTAGACTTAGAAAATAACCCCTCATAGAAGGCTTGCCATGTTTCCGGTGGAAGGGAGGCACTGCAACTTTGCCTGCCCCCCTTCGGGAGTCGATGAATCAACTCCCAACATTTCTGGGAGTTGTTTTCATTAGCTGCCTTGGTGAGGGCCCCCCCACAATACTTTCTGGGCGTCATTTAGCTTTAATGCTATCAATTTTTGGTAATATTTCCTTCTGTGTGTTAATAGAAGCCTCAAGGCGTAACAGGGATTGGTCTTTACTTTCCTCTCCAATCGGCGAAGCTGAGCCCTTGCCCTATAACACTCAGAATCAAACCATCGAGGACACGCTGAGGAGGGAACTACACTCCTGGCATGGACCACCTGGGTGGTGAGTACTGGAGTCAGTAGATCTATCAGTTTATCAAAATGGTTGATCATATCTGGCCCCTGATCCTTAATTTCAGCCCAGATACCTTCCATCAGAGTAGATTCCAACAATTTAAACACCTTGTCCTTCAGATCCTCTGACCATTTAACTCGAGTCAATGAGGGGGGAGCGTCTATCCCAGAAGTGGTCCATTCGGAAGGGTAAGGTGAAGGATCCCTAAAGGTTATACTGATAGGTAGCTGATTAGTCACAAATGAGGGTACCACCGAGAATTTAATCACCAATGCAAACAGAAAAGGAGGTATCAGAAAAAGGTCTAAGACACTAGAACCTAAATGAGAATTAAAGGTGAAATTGCCCACCAAATCATTTTCAAGGTGGCTATTGACTATAATTAAGTCCAAGGCATCTAGTAAATTATCTAGGATGACCTTCCTTGGGCCCACCACTTGATCCTTAGAGTGGCACGTTGGAATATAATAGAGGTCCACTGAGTCCTCTAGACTAGGGCAGGCAGGCTGGGATACAGGATCGCCCAATCTGGCATTGAAATCCCCTCCTAACAGAAGGCAAGCCTCCAGGAACTGCAATATAGCCTCCCTTACCTGTTCGATTAGGAGTAGCCAGGTATCAGGGGAGTAGTAGACTGATTGCTCCGGTGGCACATACACCACTTCCAACAAAATCTCCAGCCCAGAAGGGAAGCAACAGTGAAAAAGAGCAAAATATGCTTTAATACAGCTGACATGTTTAAACTGCACCAATAAAGAAGAAGCTATAAATAATGCAAGTTCGCCACTTGGTCGGCCATGAACTTCTGAAGGCATTGCATCTGCCCAATATACATCAAAACCCCTCCCTTTACCCTGAAAAGGAGGGACAACCAGCCATGTCTCCTGAAGGAGTGCAATATCACAAAAATTAAACAAATTATAAAACTCCAGGTCTGCCTGATGCGTCCTCCACCCGGAGATGTTCCAGGAAATAATGGTAAGCGGCACACCAGCCCAGTCCCCCTGTCGTTGCTTAGAGGGAGGTCTAGGACGGTGTCTCCATACCCTTCCACCAAGGGGCAAACCCACTGCCTCAGGAGCTGAGGGAGATTCTAAAGGGACTTGGGGATCCAGATTCGACTGAGGATTCAGGGGATATAATCCTGTCAATGGTAGAGGCCTGGTGGAAGAAGCCTCTGCTTGCACAGTCCCAGCAATAGGGCTCAAAAAAGAATTTTGCGCTACTAAACCCCGGGCTGAATCTCCTCCCAGTCCCACATGCATTACGCCAATCGGTTCTCCCAATGTGTCCCCTGAAGCAAGGGGTAGAATAGTACAGTCACTCCTCCATTGTACCTCTGACCTTGGGCTACCCTCTCCTGAGGATACCCAACTAATAGAGCGGGAATACGAAGATAACAACCCAGGTAAGGGGGAACGGTGGCTTGCCGCAACAACCTCCCTAAGATGGAGCTCGGGGGGTGCTGGTGGTGGCCGTGCTCTACCCCTTTTTAGATCTTCCAACTGGGTTTGCAATGACTCGAGCCGTTCTAAAAACCTAGCCTGCAAGGCATCTGAAGGGGAAAGTGGTATCCCGTTGTCTGATGGAGGGACCACCAGAACCGAGACAGGAGGGGGAAGAACCCCCCTACCCCCATCTCTTACCCCGGGTTGACTACCCCTTTTCCCATGTAGTTGGACAAGAGGAGAATTCCTAGAGAGGGAGAACTGTGGAATATTTGCGGTCTTGGGCAATAATCGTCTAGAATCCTGGGAATCAGAAAGAATAGAGGTGGCAGGGGGAGGAGAGCCAAAAGGGGGACACCTTATTTTATTCTCTCGGCCCTGTAAACCGCTTGTCACCGGAGGCACCTGGGGCGCCCCCTCATGGGGGTTATGGCAAGCCTGAAAAGCACGAGAAATAAAAACAGCATGCTCCTCTAATTGACCTTTCTGTGCCAATATCCGGGTGATCAAATCAGATTGTAGCCCGGATAAACCAGGATATAGGGGGAGGTTCGGAGGCAGATTTGCCAGGCAGGGTAGGTTGGATGGGGCGATGAAGAGGCCATGGGTTGCCCTAATGCTAGTACCTGGGAGCCCCCACACCTCCCACCCTGGACTAACCCCCCCAGCAATTCCAATTTAGTCTGCACTTTTGAGAGTTTAAGGAATACAAATTGCAGTGTCTCCGCAGAGAGCATGACATGATCTGTTAAAAAGACTTCCAGTCTTTCATCTGGTAACATGCCTGCTGGGCCACAGTTGGCTAGTTGAGGAATATCTGTGACCGGGGGGGTCGCTCTGGAGAGCACTTCTGGTACATCAACCTTCTGCCTGGAGTCATCTAATTCCCCCAAATCCGCCAAGGGCTGGAAGCGATTATTTACAGGGGGGAGGGACGCCGCCGGGAAAGTCACCCTCCTCATTGTAGCTCAAGGAAAAATGTTCTCCAGCCGCATCTGTCTCAAGGTCCTATCAGTCGGTCCTAAACTAGTGGGGGAAGACATTCCCCTCACCCCCAGACCAAAACCGAACAAGGAATGCAAGAGTGGCCCGGCTCACCTGGCAGCTCGCCTAAGGCTGTGCGCACAAGGGTGCACCGTCCTGGTGCGTGCCTGCGGCACTGCCGCAGGCTCTCTCACACCTTTTGCTCTCCCCGCAGGTCCGGCCCCGCAGGTCCGGCACAGCTGACAGCAGGTAAGTGCTCTCAGGCTCCCCTTGCAACTCGGCAATTTTTATATAAATGATTTCATTCCCAATGGCAGCCCCACATCGTTTCCCCCCGAAACTAGCTTCCAGATCGATCGGCTGTCTGTGTTACGCCGACGATGTGGTGTTGCTATCACAGACCTAGATCGTCAGCTGAAAATATTTTCCACCTTTTGTAATAACAACAGGCTAACAATTAACTTTGAGAAATCCAAAATTGTAATTTTCTCTAAACATAACAGGATTCATCAGTGGGCTATAAATGGTCACCCCGTCCAGCAGGTATCATCCTTTAAATATTTAGGGTTGCATTTCCATAGATCTGGATCATGGAAGGAGCATGTCTCTGGTGCCATTGTTATGGTCAGAGGCTCAGCCCTTCCCTTTTACAAACTGTTTAACCGACAAGGCAGGGCTGCTGTTGAATCAGCTGTACAGGTCCTTAACGCTAAATCTAGGTCCCAATTATTGTATGGGGCAGAAGTATGGGCCCCCCTTTCAACTCACAACCTGAATGCCATTCAATCAAGGTTCCTAGTAGGACTCCTGGGAAATCCCAGGGGTACTCCTCATGTGGCTGTGAGATTGGAAATGGGGCAAAAAAGCTGGCAGCAGGTGGTCTTTGAGGCATCACTTAAATTTTGGTGCAAGCTGTTTGTGAGACAGCACTCCGAACTGCTTATGGCCCTCCTGAACGATACTCATGTGAGCCACTGGGCGCAAAAGATGGAGGAGCACTTGGAGGTTATGGGGCTCTCCAGGAGTTATTTGGCACATAAGCCTCTGACTGCACTTAGGAAAGAGGTCCTTTTGAGAGCTGATGATATTTACTGGCAGGGGGAAATAGAGAAACTGGGTGAATCCTCTCACATGAGGGCTTATTTAGATTGGGTACCCCCGCGGGGACAAATGGCAGCTTATTTAACCGCCCCTATATCTCCGAGGGCAATTCAGCTGATTTTTCGGGCAAGGGTCAACGCATTTCCATCTCAGGTCCTGGAAGGTAGGATGCAGGGGATCCCCTTCTTGGAAAGAATTTCCCCCTTTGACAACTTGACAGTTGAAACCCCAGGTCACATGATCCTTTACTGCTATATGTATGATGAACCAAGGAAGAAGCTTCTGCTCCCTCTTTTGGCTGACCATCTAGGGTGATCTGAGGAAGCTCTGTTGTCTTTACTATTGAATAATATGGACACTTTAACTATTAAAACCATGGCATCTTTTTTGTCGCAAATGGTCATTTGCCGTCATAATCTTATGACGTACAGGGCCATTTTGAATACATCAACTGGCACAGGGGTTCCTGGTTCTGGGGCACCTGTTGAAATGTGAAATGGTTTCCCTTGGATCTTATACTTTGCCTTAGAATAAATGGATGGCATATGGACTTATAGAAATTTTAAGGGCGGCTCTAGGAATCTGGATGCCATAGTCTAACCTATTGATTGGTAGTACCCTGGTCCTGCTCAACCCTGTGGGGTATGTGTAGACCATGCACCTGAAATCCTTCGGGAACTTTTGTCCTATGGCTATTATTTTATTTGTTGTAACTTCAAACTGTAGGAATTGCTATGCTTAGTTTCCATTGTAACTTTATTACTAATTTTAATGGTGTACTATGATATGTATTTTTTTTGTTTTTTGTTTTTTGTTTTTTATTTATTTCTTGTTGTATAAAATGTTTTGCAATGGCCTATGGCCACGCTTCAATAAATGACTATGACTATGACTAGTCACTATGAATATTCATTTCAGCTCTATGTCACTTACCCTGCAGTCAATCAAGAGTTCCGTTTCCTGAACCAATAAGCCAATTGCACCTTAATCAATGACAAGATGAGAAGAAGCTGCAATCATCTGAACTACTGATGGATATCAAAATGAAGCACTTCTGGATTCCTGACCAACTCCTGCCTTGAAGCTGGCTTTATAGGGCTTCTGGGGGGCCTTACAACCACTCCATGTGAGAGCAGGCTGTGGGAGCTGCTGGTAATGGGGCAGCTTCCTGGTCCCCCGCCCTCTTGTTGCACATGTCATATAAACACACACATACAGGATGACTGCATAAGACTTCTTTCCACACACAAAAAAGAAGAAGAAAGAAAAGAAAAGAGACACCACCCCGGCCCCCAAGAAGAAGAAGAAGAACAATAACAACAACAAAAAGCAAACAGGCCAATAACTAAAAGGAATATCAAGGTTAATTTGTTGAGTGAATTCTTATTGTGAGTTGCAATCAGTCCACTCCTTTCATCATTCTTCAAGCAAGCTCCAGCGGCTACCTTTTTGAACTCTGCCTGCACAGAAATGTTTAGACTTTAAGGGTGTACTAGTCATATACAGTGGGCACAATTCCCCTCCATTGACTTCAGTGGATGGAAAGATTGCACCCACAGTAACTATAGACATTAAATGAAATATGCCACAGAATAGATATATGGCTACTAATTTGCTTTTTGTTATCCAAGACAAGATAAAGCATGTCAGTAGCAAAAGCATTTAAAATATCATTGTTCTTTTTAAATGTCTGAGAAATGTGCTCGTAACGATTTGGAAGAGGTATTGGCTAATACAGCTGCACTTAAACTTGTTGGCAGCTCCTCCTGCGTTAGACAATATCATCTGCCATGATGTACAGGGTGCTAACGACTTTGAAGCAAGTTCAGTTTTAAAGAAATACTAGTTCTATTTAAATCACAGTGATGGGGGGCGGGGGAGGAAAATCAATGCAACTGGACATTTTCCCATTAAAATTATTATGAATCTACATAATATTTTAATGGCCACATGTAGTACTAATAAAATATAGAAGGAAATAAAGGAGCATAAAATAAGTTAAAAGATTCAGTTTAAGCTGTCAAAGCAAGGAAAAGGTGTAGTGTGAAGTGACCAAATTCAGAACCAATTGTTAAAAGGAGAAAGTTCTCAGAAGTCCCTTGGAGCTGGGTAAATAATCCAAAAACCATCTATTTTTCACCTGGACATTACAAAGACTTTAGGGCCATAGGAAAACAGTGTAGAAACTTGATCTCCTTTGCCCAAGTACCATTTGGTCAACCTTTATGCCTGTGTGATCCCATTTTAGAGACTTAGTGTTAATAAATGAGATGATAGTCCGCTGCAGTCTGGGTTCAGTCCATGCACTCCCCACTCAGCCCCCACTCCTATGTTTAGCGTGTCCAGCCTAATAAATGGGCAGCCTCCTACATGTATTTCATGCACTTGCAGGCAGCCCCCACTTGTGCTGCCAGTGAAAGGAAGAGCAGAGAGAGGGGCAGGAAGCAGTAACTCCTTGGATGCTCTAGGATTTCCACCCATGACTCTCTAGTGCTGGCAGACCTGTACATGTGGCAGTGGCGTAGCTAGTATGTCATGCGTGGGGCTCAGTTGCACCCAGGACTGGGGTCTTGGGGGAGCCGGCAAGGGGAGTTAACTGCTGGGGAGGGGCTAGCAAGGAGCAGGTGCACAGAGCACACCCATATGGCAGGTACGCAAGCTCACACAGTGGGAGGCTGAGAGTGGCAAACTTTAGCCTCTGTTCTCAGCTTTCCCACATGCTGCCCTGCCCCCACCAGCCTGCACATGTGGAAAGTGAAAGCTACCTGGCTATGGCAGGCCACTCTCAGCCTCCCACTGTGTGAGCTTGCGCACCTGCCATATGCGTGCACTCTGTGCACCCACTCCTTGCTAGGCCCTCCCCAGCAGTTAACTCCCCTTGCTGGCTCCCCCAAGACCCCAGCCCTGGGTGCAACTGAGCCCCACGTGTGGCATACTAGCTATGCCACCCCAAGGAATGCCTGCCTAATCTTCCTGACCCACTGCCCTGCACCGAGGCTCGGGGTTTCCCAGCATGGGGACGGCTTGGCTGCTCCTCAGCTGACTGTGCTTGCCCTTGCCTCTCTCCCCCCAGGGTCAGGAAGTGCTGCACCAACTGCAAGAAGGCTGCCTCCCCTCCTCCTCCCTGGGTTGCCTAACCCACTGCTCTAGCCTCCGTGTCCCAGCCCGGCTGGCAGATGGGTGAGAGAGAAGAGAGGTCAGGGTTCTACAGCCCAGCCAATGGTGCTGGCTGAGTTTATGGGGTCTGCACCTCACTTGGCACCTTCTTCTCCTGGGGTCAGTCTGGGGCAGAGCCACAGAGACACTGCCTGTGATCCGTCCTGGATCTGAGCTGTGAGGGAGCTTCAAGCCCAAGCACTGATAGCCAGTCACCAGTGTGACATGATAGGTGTGCATGACTGTCCTCTCTCTCTACTAGAGCATGCCCCACTGACCCCCATCTCTCACACCAGTCCCTCTGCCATAGAGCCCACCCCACTGACCCCCATTTCCCAATGCTCATCTCTTCCCAGATAGAGCCCACCCCACTGACCCACATCTCCCAACAACAGTGACTGGTCCCTCCCCCATAGAGCCCACTCCACTGAGCCCATATCTCCCAACACTGGTCCCTCCCCCGACAGACCCTCATTCTCCAACACTGGTAAGAACTGGATTCAGGGGCCAGACTCAGGAATTAGATCTGGAAGGGGCCACATAAAAGCTTATCACAGGCTACATTTGAAAGGATCCCCACTTTCCCATGCCGTGTTAAGACCAACTTCCTTATTTCAGCTTTGCTGTCCCCCCTTTCCTTTATTGAATGGCATCATTTAAATTTAAAGATTTAAATTATACCATATATGTGTATAAAAGTGAATTTTATATTGATGTAATATACTGTATGTAATTTGTAAATGTTTTAAAATAATGCTTTCCTTGTTAGCAGGTTAGCAGTTATGTCAACTGACGTACCCTAAGTACAGTCCCGAAGTGTGCTGTGCCAAGGTGTAATATCTAATGTATAAATCAAATAAATAAACTTGGATTATCCTACAGTATAATATGAAATGGCAGAATTAAGGTCATGCTCGCCCATATAGATCTTGATTGTAGAATTCCAGTAGCGTTCTGCGGTGATGTTGTGAAAAAGAACTGTAGCACAAACTTCTCTTGCTAAAGCTCTTTGTGTGGTTATTGCTTTGTCTGTTTTTGGTGTTGTCAAATTAATTTTGGAGGTTTAGGTTTTTTTAAGATGTTCATATTGGTTTTTAAGGATAGTTGTGTAGCAGGGAGCAGTCCTTCTGCCCCTTTAATAAGGGGGCTGAGTGGGTCAGCCAGAGGGCTGAGCGCACACAGGGGCATGGCAGAGACAGCCCCTAGCTCAGGAACAGCCTGTGGGGTAGACAGGCTGAGAAACCCTGGGACAGAGTGAGCAGGTTAGTGATCCTTTAAGGCTGAGGAAAGGAATTCTGGCCATGCCCACTCTGCCTGTATATAAGGAGAGCAAGGCAAAGAGGAAGGGAGTCCCTGCTAGGGAGCTGAAGGGGTCACATCTCCCTGACAAAGCCATCCCACTCTATGCTCTCCAAGGTGCTGAAGGCTGGAGAACCAGAGGGACCCAGGCAAGTGGGAGAGGTTATGCCCAGGAGGGAGCCTTTTGCTTGGGGAAGGCTTGGCCAGAGCCTGGGGCTTTGAGACCTGGCTAGATGGACAAAGGGGGTTGATATTGTGTTGCTCCTGAGCTTGAGAGAGATTGACCTGGGCCTGCAGGGTGGAGGCAACTGAGTCAGCAGCCCAGGGATTGTGGGCACTGGAGTCTAATAAAGGACTGTGAGTTGATACCCTCAGGACCGTAGTGTTGGGTCCTATAGGAGGGTACCCCTTTCCTTACGGGGGGATTCAGTCAAGACTCGGGCTGAATAAGCATAGCAGAGGGGTTTGCTAATTCCCCAGAGACACCCATCGCCCCTGTGTGGCCCTGGGAAGACCCCTTGCTACAGTTGTTTTGAGGATGTTTTTTAAAAACATGTTTATTCATAGTTTTTATTTATGGTTTAAAGATAGTTACTTTAAAGATGGTTTTTAGAGCTATCCAAAAGAGGATGTACGGTTTTGTGTTTCTTTTGGCAGGAAAATTTGGTAGATAATTACTTAGCATCATGTCAAAACATTCTTCTAGTGGAGCAGCAAAAAGAAAAATGCTTCAGAGTCACCCGGGGAGGGGCAGGGGCATAATTGTGGGCTGAGCCTAGGCCCTCCCATCCTTGCTACGTCCCTGATATGTGGACACACTGAATGCAGCCTAATTGATGGGACAAGGGCATGTAGGCACATGTAAGCCTGCATTCACTCCCATGGTGGGCTCCACATTTCTCAAGACCCTGCTGTGGGTTGGGACTGCATGTCCAGTGGGTGGAGGCAATGAGGCTAGTGGGACAAACACCTAATAAATGGGCAGGTAGACACCCATATGGTGTGGGCTAATATGGGCTAATGTCTTGTTTGTTGACACCCTTAAATGGAGTCCTGTGACCCCAGATAGCAACAAAGACCTGAAAAGTATATTAAATATCACTTGGGATTGTGACCCCTTGTGCAGATGGTCTGAACCTACTCAGAGTTTTGACCCACAGTTTGAGAAACTCTGCTCTAAGGAACATATTGGCACATATTTGTTTAACTATATACTGAGAATTTTGGGTTGAGAAAATAGTCAAGGCTCAAATAATGTTTTCCAACAAAACCTTTTGAGGGGGGGAACAAAACCTCCAAGCAAAGCCTTTTACTGAAACAACCATAACCTAAAAAACAAGGAAATTGGAGTTTAAGGCTCAAAACACATCCCCTTTCCCTACAAAATTTCCAAGCAAAGCCTTTTACAGAAAAAAACGACCCAAAAAACATAGAAACTGAAGTTTTCTTTGTCTTTGAAAGACACAATGTCACTGACAGTGGCCTCACTAGACTACATGGACACAGCCCTAGGGGCCCTGACCCTTAGAAAAAGAAAGGGGCAGAGGTGGTGGTAGTGGCAGAGGGTGCACCAGCAGCAGGAGCGATGCCAGTACAAGGTTGGTCAGCAGGTAGGTGGGGCCCAGCACCAAGCGCACTTTGAAGGCGGTTGGCACAGGCGGGAGCTGTGGCGTGGTGACAGGGGGAACAGACTCCAGCCTAGGTGAAACAGATGACCAGACAGGTGACTAGGCGATCAGGTGGTGTGGTGGTGGTGGCATAAGTTCCTCACCGCCCTCCCCCTCCTGCTGTTGAGGCAGCAGGGTTGCTGTGGAATCTGAATGAGGGAGGCAGCATGAATTTTAGCCACTGTGATATCGGGTGAGCATGTCAGATGCCTGTCATAATGGGGAATTAACACAAGGTGTGCATGCTCCAGGTATAACTCGCCCACCCCATTAACTAAAATGGCAACTTTCAGTAAAAATTTATGTTACTTTCCAAGTCACTTTCTACACTGGAAAATAACGATTAGAAGGCAAACAACTCTAATTTCCTGCCACAGTCAATTTCACTAACAACACAAAGAATAAATGTTATTGCAAAAAACAAAACAAAAACATGGTCACCTCCCCAGCCAAAGTGGACCAAAATTCCAGTGTTCAAGATAGGCACCAAATGTCTCACCTTAACTAAAGCTAATAATTAGCCAGAATACTTTGTTTTTAATATGAGCTAATTAGACATAATGAGAGCACAATCTTCACCAGATAATAGCATGCTGGCTTATTATAGAAAACCTTGATGAAAACTGGGGGGAAATGGACAGAACAGAAGTGTTTTAGGACAGCACCCAGTAGAAGTGTCAGGTTGATTGATCACTGTAAGCTTCATTCTATGAGTTGAGTGGCATTGCCTCATCAAACAAACTAAACACAATTTTGTAGAATGAAATAAAAACAAAAGAAATTTGCAAACAACAAACCTCCGGTTTTAGAAACTAGTCAAGACTTGCACAAATTTTAAAACAAAAAAACACCAATGAATGGGAAAAGTTGAATCCATCCATACTCCAAAAAGCACAGAACTTGAAGATTAAGTCTCTCGTCTAAAGAAAAAACTTAAAGCACACACAACTTTAAAACAAACAAAAAAATGCCAAAAATGGGAAATAGATATATTAAATCATGCTTCAAAAATGGCTGATAGCCACAATAAACTTAACTTGACTTGCTTCAAAAATACAAAGAATTAGAAGATTAAGGCTCTTGTCTTACTATGTGCACAATGAAAAAACATTAAAAAACTCTTTCAGTAAATGAAAAATATTAAGGTGCTCTCCTTAACTTGCACACCGGTTTTTGTCAAGGTTTTTTCCCCCTGCTTCCGCATTGTAATGGTTTTCAATGTAACCTTTCCCCCGGTGTTGCTTCCTTCTTTGCACGCAAAGTGGGTCATTGTTGTTGATATTGTAAACTGATATTTACAATCAGTTCAAATACAGTCAGAAGAGAAATGTTTTAGGATAGCACTCAGTAAATGTGTCAGTTGTCACTTGATGGATCAGTGCTAGCTTTGTTCTCTGAGTTGAGTGGCATTGCTTCATCAAATATTAAAAAAACAAATTTGTTGGACAAAGAAAATCAAAGGGAAATATGTTTTTTTCTTAACCTGTAAGTAACCTTGTGGATCAACTAAACACATGACACAAGGATGCCAACAAATACAACTACAGTTTAGCAATTGATTACAATGGATTCATGTTTGCACCCACAATAGCTGAAGCAGAGGACATAGACATTTTTTCTGGTTAGTCATTAGCTGGTGTCTTAGCCTTCTTAAGTTGCTGCACATTAATTAATTAATTAATTAATTAATTAATTAATTTAAAATTTTTGCATCCCGCCCCTCCTGTAATAGGCAGCCCAGAGTGGCTAACAACAATAAGCCTTCTGTGTGTGCTGCACACTCCTTCCACACTTCCACAGCACACTTACTACACACACACGCACACATCTACACTGTGCACACACATGCTGAATGCTTACCTACCTCCCCCAAAGTACTCACCCCTGCATACTTGCTGACCTCCCCAAAACACTTGCACCACCCCTTCATTCCTGACCCCCTCCTCCCCAAAGCACTCACCCCCTGCCATTCTCTCTCTCTGCCTCAGCACAGGGTCAGGGGCAGAGGCAATGATCAGTGGGCAGATGGGGTGGCAGGGATGGTGTTCCTCCCTCTCGCCCAGTCTTCTGAAGAGGGAGCAGGGCTTGGCCAGGTCAGTGGAGGCCACATAAATTATCATCACTCCCCCTTCTGGTGCTGCTGGGAGACCCACCACTGCTGCCACCCCACCCTACCCCCATCTTTTTCTAAGGGCCGGGGCCCTTGGGGCTGTGCTCATGTAGCTGAGTGAGGCTGTTCTTGGTGGCATTGTGACTTTCAAAGGCCCCACTCCACCGACTCATGTGCGTGCCTGGTAGGGCCACCGCTATGTTTGTTAGTGTGGCACAGTGTAGTCCCCGCATGCCACACTTACAAACATGGTGGTGGCCCTCCCAGGCACACACATGACTTGGCAGAACAGGGCCTTTTAAAGTCACAATGCCACCATCAGCAGCCTCAATAGACTACATGGGTGTAGCCCCAGGGGCCCTGGTCCTTAGAGGTAGTGTTGGCAGCAGTGGGGGTAGTGTCGGCAGCAGCAGCATCATGTACCCCAGTAGTGTGAGTGATTCCAGTACCAGGTTGCTTTTCCGGCCAGCACCGTGGGTACTTTGAAGTCAGAGCAGAGCAGTACAGCACATTCTGGCTGTACCCGCCATGCTGTCAGCAGTGACAGAACCCAGATACAGCTGCTGAGGAGTGGTAGAGGTCCAACCAGTGGCGTGGCAGCAGCATTGGGCAGTGGGTGGTAGTACCTCTCCCCCCCCCCGGCCTGACTGCTGCTGAGGGGGTCTTTCTGAGGTGGGAGTAGCAGCATGGCAACACCAATGGGCGGGGGGAACAGACTCCAGCCCAGGTAAAGCAGGCAGCTAGGTGGGCAGGGCAGGGGGCAGCATTAGCTCCTTGCCCTCCCCCCCAGCTGCCTCCAAGGTAGGCAGTGGGGTTGCTGCAGGCAGCTAGCCAGGTGGCATAAATGTCAGCTGCTATGGTGTCTGGCTGCCTGGTCATCATAATGGGGGTCGCTAGATATAACTCGCCACCCCATTAATTACAATGGCCACTTTGAACAACATTTTATGTTAGTTTCCCTACACCCTTTCAAAACAGAAATGTATTAGCAATTAGAAGGCAACACACTTTAATTTACTAGCACATAAAAACCATTAAACCCCATAGTGAAAAAAAGATATCCTCTCCAACAAAAAGGTCACCTCTCAGTGGCAAAGTGGACCAAAATTACAAAGTAAAAGATAGGCTGAGAAACAATGGAACCTTCCACTCGCATTAACTAATAGAGCCCACTCTTGTGGGCTCTATAATAAAGAATATATGTTCTAGTGCTTTCTCATACACAGTAAAATTAGATGAATATAGGCATTTGATGCTCCTTAACAATCTTTTCATCTGAACAACTACAATAGAGAAAAATGCACACAAATGTTCTAAAAAAGAGTAAGGAGTTAATGAGTTTCTTAGTATGTATAATCGCATTGCTTATTTGATCCCGCAATAACATTAAGTATTACTTCTACTGTTTTGCGTGGAATATATAAGCTAAAGTTCCATTAAGTTCTACTCTTTCCATCTCAGTAGGCTCTCTTTACCATCTAATTAACACAAAGGTCATTGTTCTCATTTTGAGAATACCAACAGATCATTAAATCAGCACATCTCTGATTATGGTGATAGATGTGAGAAGCTGCTGTTAAGATAGAATTTTCAGTTTCACAAACAATCCTCATAAATTTAACATGAGATAATTTATTTTACAATATGTTTTCTTTCTATTGGATTTTTCCAAAGGACAATGAAGAAGCATCAAGAAGTAAACATATGCAAACAAAGAGACTCAAGCTGCGTTGACCATTTTAGCTCCAAGCAATGTTAGCATGTTTCATCTACAAAATCCAACGTGATAGATAATGTTATTGGTCTGAATTAAACAAGTGGTACACAGATCTCAAAACCTCTAGAAATGCAGTTTTGGCAGTTTGATCTGTAAGGCCACCCAAAACAGACATGTTGGTCTGAATCCAGCTGAGCAGGAAACCTCATGAGAATAGGCTTTCTTGTACTGGAAAATGTGTTGCTTTAATTTGTGCCAGAAATACTTGGACAATAGCAGAATGCAGGAGAACCACCCCAAATCCAAACTCTTCAAGGGGCGTGATTTTTGTCCTGATTAGAGACAACAATCAGAGAAGTATCCCCAAATGGGAAGGTCATAAATCTTGTCTAAAATGAAGAAGAGGGACAATAAAGCATGACCAGAAAAAAAGAGGATCCAAATATGGGAGGTTATGCTGTTCTTCTGTATTATTTTGTCAGCTTTCGGTTCTGGCTGGATTAATAGATTCAAGCTATGTATGAAAAATGAACAACGTTTTCAGACTTCGACTTGAGTTTGCCTTTTATGTCCAGCTTTGAGCTGATTCTTATTTTATCCAAAATGGTCACTTTAATTAAAAGATTTATAGAAGTTGTAATTAGAAGGAACATTCTGATCATGTAGACCTTTTAAAAATGGGCTGTGTGGAGGTGTCCATAGGCGTGCTGCTGCGGGGACGGGGGGTGGGTGCACACGGGTTCACACCCATCTTCCACACATCCCCATGCATGCCCCTGCTCAGAGAAACTAGTGTTTTCACTGGTTGTTCCATGCAGGGGCGATAGAGTGGAGATGCGTGTTACGTGGGAGCATTCATGCACATCCACTTGCCGTCGCTTTCAAACACGACGCACCCACTCATGTCCACTTCATGGGCATGTGTGGTGGGCATGAGTGGGTGCATCTCATTTAAAAAGGACCTTAGATTGACCTGCTGCATTTACAGACAACAGCATTTCACCCAGTAATTCCTTAATCAGATTCATGGGTTCCGGTTGATTTGTTCATGTTTTTTTTAGAAAGACATCAAATGAGGGGGAAAGTGGGGGAAAAAATTAAAGTTAAGAAATATGGGTCTCTTTACCAGGCTTTGAGCAAAGAAGGTACATGTTTTCTTTAAGTTAAATATTATTTATTGCAATTGAACTGAGCTATTTGATACCTTTTGGTGATTTTGGTTTAAAAAGCAATGCAGGTAAATAGAGTTTTGAAACGTTAAAGTCAGGGGCGGCTGGTGGGTCTTGAGGTTGGAGGGGCAGTAAGGCCAGCGGGCAATGGTGGGCGGAGCCAGGGCAACGGTGGGCGGCATAACCCAGCAGCAAGGAGTTCCAAGAGTTAATGTTGGATGGACATTACATTACTTAATCAAGCAATTTCAGTTAGGTTAGGCAGGTTATAATCACCTCCTCTGCCAGGTTTAAAAGCAGGCAGACAACCTTAAACCTCACTTACAAGCAGTTTTAGCAAAGACACACACA
>QEPC01000531.1:4555512-4565708 GCA_003113815.1 Sphenodon punctatus
AGTGCTGGTCTTTCAATCTTCTGGGTCTACAAGTCCACAATGGATGCATTCTTCACACACACACACTGCCCTGAGGCAGACTAAAGTAGCTGCAGTTGTAGATGTGAGGGGCTGCCATGGAAACCAAGTGACCATAGCTGCCTGGAGCAAAGCAGATTACCAGGAGAATCTTTTACACACAAAAGTTCTGGGAAAAGTTCTATGCAGACGTTCAAAGAAGTTTAAGATCTGGATGAGTGATTTAGACACACAGAAAGTTCAGGATGTAACAACAATCATGCAGGAGAAATGTGTGTGTAAAAACACCCACTGTCAACATGAAGCAGGGCCCAAGGTCATTGTGGCCATTCCCATGGGTGGAAATGGGCTTTTGGTGGAGTGCGTAGTTGGATTGACAAACTGAACATTGTTGCACAACAGTCTTGATTTGTTAGTCTATTTCTGGCCACCACACATAGCTACGTGCAAGCTCCTTCATGCATACCATGCCAGGTGTGATTTGTGTAATAACTTTAACACTGCTGGCCAACTAGCTAGCTGAGCTATAAGCTCTCTGGATCCTATAATAAGCACCCATCCTGGATACTTAGACTCCCTTGCTCAAGAATAATAAGGTTGGAGTTCCATGCTTCCCCTATCTTCCAGCCATTTATAACCATTCTTTGCATTCAAGACAATGGGTGTTTTCAAATGTGATGGTGACACTTTACTGCTATAGTGCTGATCAAACCAGAAGCCACTGTTATGTTCAAATGCGCCTGCCAGATGTTTCCCTGGGATGGATGCCAACTGTGGTGGAGGATATCCCGGGCTGTGACTCAAGAAACTCTAGGCTGGGCTAGCCCGGCCCCCACTATGGTTGGGATCCAGCTGCCAGACTCGGAGTAAAGTGGGTTTTCATGTTTGAAAGCTTGCTTTACTTGGACTTGGTGTAGCGTTGAGGGGGTGTGGCTTGGCGTCTGTCATTGGCTGCCATGACTGCCTGTCACCTAGGGGTGTGGGTCGCTTCACACAGCACGGGGCAGGCTGGGTGGATACATGCCCATGTGTCTCCCTACCCCCTCCCTGTCCCGGCCCAGCCATCACGTTAGTTTGGCAGTCAGATCCCAACAGGAGTGATGACTCCCACCACCACCTGGGTAAGTCCGTGGTGGCGGTAGGCACTGTCGGAGGGGAAATTCTGAACTGTTATGGAAATGACATTGTTAAACACACAGGATAGCACATATATGGTGATGTTTATATATCCCAGTATATATATTGGTATAGAGTAATAATGATATCATACTTACACAGAATAGGTAATGATATTAAACACAGTATATGTTATGAGTTTTAGAGTACTTTGAATGTCAGGCTAAGAAATTGACATGAGCAGAGAATCATGGGATGGTTGGGAATAAAGAGCAAATGAGCTACAGGAAAATCTTATCAGGGCATCAGGCAGACTCGTAGGAGGATTGACATCCAAGCTGGTGTGTCTCACTTGGCATGACAAGGAACGGGAAGAGATCAAGGGAACAGTTATGGATGGGTGATTCTCTGCGACTCAGAGGCGCCTTAAGAAGACACCAAAAATTTAGGGGACAGCCATAAAACTTCAAATAACCTACGAATGAACCTTACGCGTATGCAACAGCGGTCTCAGTCAGACTGGAGTGTGTCATGATAGAGGGGTATCACTCTGGGTGGGAATATTATAATTTTGTAATTAACTTAGAAAGGTATAAAAGATATGGACCAATGTAACTGCTTTGTCAGCTAAAAGGGCACCAAGGCTGGGGGGTGGGGGGGTGTATTTAGCTCTCCAATACCTCATAGAGGGGTAAATAAACTCTACACTGCTAACTGCCTGTTTGTATCTGTGCTACATGGGCAACTACTACCTAAAGGGAACCTGACTTGACAGGCACTGTAACTTCTGAAAACATCCAATAATAGTCTTTCTCTGTCACATTTTTAAGTTGTGTTGGGTTGATTAGGGAAGTGAACAGTAGTTCAGTATTGAGGACAGCCTCTGCAGGCTGAAGTACTGTGAATTAAACTTTACTACAAAAACCACTGTTATCCCTTCTCGTTCTAATTGGGGATAGTTTCTCTCTGGTGGTGCTAGTGACCTTGATGCATAGCTGATGGGATGCTCTGATCCATCTGGCATTCATTGGGCTAATACCGCTCCCACTCCATACGTGGAGGCATCACAAGACAAAGTTCTTTCTGGCTATGATAATGAAATAGATGTTTTGATGACTTTAACAATTCCTTTGCTTCTTCAAAAGCTAGTTTTTAATTTTGATCTGAGTGAAATCTCACTCCCTTCCATAAAATCAGATGTAAGGGAGGCACTACTGAGGACGTGTTGGGTAAGTATTTAGTTTACCACAATACGTTAGCATGCCTATAAATGTCTCTGCTTGGACACCTACTTCAGTGGTAGTGCCTCTGTAATGGGCTGTCCTTTCTCCTCTACTGGATGTAGGCCATTTGCATTGATCTTCTGTCCTAGATAAATGACTTCAGGGGCCTTAAAGATGCTCTTCTCTTTCTTAAGACGCATACCTCGTCCATGTTTTGTACATAAGTATTCTGACTCAGATTCTCCTGTGACTAGGATATCATCCCAGGTACACACAGACACGCGTAGCATGCCTTGGAATTTATTGTCCATTGCCCTTTGAAAAATACCAGGAGCAGCAGATGCATCCAATGGGAAGTGATTGTAACAAAACAATCCTTTGGGCATAATTATCGTCACACAGGGTTTAGGTCCCTCATCCATAGGAATTTAGAGGTTCACATTACTTAAATCAAATTTGGTGAAAGTTCCCCCCCCTGCCAAGATAGCATACAGTTATTTAGTCCTGGGGAGTAGATACATATCTAATTTGGCCACACCATTGACTGTGACCTTTATTCTCACTCCACTGTCAATATTGTTCAATACTGGAACAATAAGAGCAGCCCAGTCTGCGAACTGGACAGGCTTGATAATGCCTTCTGCCACGTGTAAACAGTCTAGCTACATGGTATTGGGTATTGTCAGAGGCTTAAAGAAACGTGGCTTGGCATCTGGTTCTACATGAATTCTGTCAGTGACCCCTTCAAGGCCTACCTTGAATAGCTCTGTTTGTTTCTCAAGAAATGCTTCTAGGCCTAGTGTGCGGACATGGTTGATGTCTGCTCAGCTAATTTTCAAAAACTTTAACCAGTCTTGCCCCATGAGGCTGGGGGCCTTTCCCTTTCACTATTAGCAAAGGTAATTGTAGCTTCTGGTTCTGGTATCCAACCTCCAACTTGACAGTGCCTTTCACTGGAACTTGCTCCCCTGTATAGGTACGTAACATCACCATTGCTGCACCCAGCTGCAGGGCATTGTTCCTTGGCCATAACTGGTGATAAGTGTTGTGACTTCTGTAATTATAGATAGAGAATTGCACTGATTGCTCCTATTAAGTTAATTGCACTGGGGGAACTCTGGTAGCAGCAGTGGCAATATCAGTTGGGTCAAAGGGGCTCAGAGGGGCTCTGCTCCACAGCCCGCAATGGTAGAACTACCCCTGCTCAAGTTAGAGGTGTGGCTATGGGCTGGAGAAGCTCCCAGTTTAAATCTGGGAGTAGTTTTCTTTTCTTTTCTTTTAAATGTTTGCTGATTTCAGTGAGGAAAGAAAGACACCCAGGGTTACTGATATGGCAAGTTAAGAAGGATGAATCTTTTCTTCCTAATTCCCTGCTGAAAGATATTCCATGGCATTTGACTAACGATTGAAATACTGAGTGTTCCTATAGAGATAGGTCATTCATCAGTCCCAAACACATTTGCAACTGGTAGATACTCTGTTACTGACAAGTATAATATTTATTAACATGGCTGCCTGTTGTTTGTATCACTCCAGACTGACAGTTCAACGTAACCTCACCCAGTTGGGCATTGCTTATAATATAAATATTTTCTCTTATATGCGTAGCTCCCCCCAGCAGTTACTGACATATTCAAAAGCGGAGAAAGGGGAACCTAGATAGACAGCACAGAAATGTCCAATAGATTTACTAGAGCTCGTAAGCAGTACAGTAAAAATGATGCCAGGGGTTTTCCTTTAAGAATGCTGTAGAGGAAAAATCGAAGTACTTCTTGCCAAGCACTTCAATCTCTGAATTATCACTTTCTTTAATTCTCTTTATTGT
Source organism: Sphenodon punctatus (assembly GCA_003113815.1). Lineage (NCBI taxonomy): Eukaryota > Metazoa > Chordata > Lepidosauria > Sphenodontia > Sphenodontidae > Sphenodon > Sphenodon punctatus. Next base: position 4,559,695 of record QEPC01000531.1, read on the forward strand.
GAGATAATTATCCACTAAAAGCACTTAGTTTTGTATTTTCAACACATAGGGAATAAGCTACACCAGTCCCATCAGCAGGGGGAAAATGCTCATTTACTTATTTCAGCTACTGAAATTTCAAAACGTTGAAAAGAAGTACTTCACTCCTGTGTAAGCTGCTAACACAAGGCCCATACAGGATTTGCTACCATGAAACTTCCATTGACTTCAAGGAGAGTAGATTCATAGGGACCAGAATTGCAGGGCTTAGGTTGTGAGAGCACTTGCCAGGGCTTCTCAGGGGACTCACTCTGGCAGTTAAATTCAGGGGAGGGGGACCAAACCCCAGGAAATGTTCCCAGTAGAATTGTGCCCCCCCTCCCCAGACACACACACACACACAATGTGACAGATCAGAAAAAGGATATTACTGGCCATTTTAGGGTTAGAAACAAAAGCCAGAAAAATAAACCTGGATGGTTTATTTGCTTTCATTAATAACTTTCCTGCCTCACCTGCTGCGCTCATTACCATATAGATTAAGTCACAACAATCTCTGTCTTATACTCAGCTGTGGAGAGATGAGATGGTCTGGTAGTTGGGGTGCTAGCTGGAAATTAGGATTCAGTTCCCTGTTACAACAAACTCTCAGGTGGGAGGTGTGGCTTCTCGGGCAGGTTTGGCCCCTGGCAATTAATTTTTTTAAATTATTATAATTATTATTTTTTATTATTATTATTATTATTATTATTATTTTTACAAATTGAGCATTGTAAAAGTTGTGACTGAAAATTAGACCTCCTATATCTTTGGTTCAGGGCCTCCAGAATATCATGTAATTTCCAACATAATTGATAAGGAAGTTTGACATGAACACCCTTTCAGTCTGTTTCCATCTTATTTAAATAATGTTGCAGCAATTGGAAAAAGTCTGCCATTTATTCCTGAATCATTGTGGTAACTAATAACTCCTAAAGGTCTTCTGAGGTAAATTTGATAAACGAATGCTGATTTGATAAATGGGCCACACTGTGTCACACTTACTTTGTCTCCGTTCTGCAAAGACATATGGTTAACTTTATATTTGTAATAAATGATGCTAAAGTCAATGGGATGACTCAGATATGCAAAGCAGGGTATTTTCATGAGCCCTCAGAGGATTGGAGTAGCAGCTTGTTCTGATATTAGTCAAAGATGTTGGAGCCTTTCTAAAAATGTGGAAGCCAAGGTCCAGGGATGAGAGGATAGATAGGGATCGGGAAAGGGATGAAGGGCGCATGCAATGTGCTCTTGGAGAGTCCCAGGTCAGCCAGATCTTGGAGAAGTCTAATGTGTGGACAGCACATCTACATTACTGCCATCCCACTGACACTGGAAGCTCTGAGGGAATGCTGGAGAGGAGAGGTCTTCACGTGGTGCTGGAATTTCAGGGCCTGCTGATTCTAATGTATGTGTGCTGGCAAAAGCTTTCCCTGGACAGCACATGTACGTTATTTATTTATTCATATTTCTTGGCCACCCCCAGCTGCCACAGCAGCTCGGGGAGGCTCACAACATATTTAAAATATAAAATACAATTTCCAATAAATAACAAAGAAAAAAACAATATAAAACCAACATATAACCCAAGGCAGAACCAATAAAAAACCCTGACCTTCCCTCCTACCCATCCCCCCACCCTCACCCATCCCCCCATGCCTATTTATTTATTTTATTTATTTATTTTACAGATTTATATCCCGCCCCCTCCTGCAATGCAGCTCGGGGCGGCTAACAACACAATAAAATATTAAAATTCACTTAAAATACAAATATAAAAACATCATCTAAAACATATCACATAAAACAGGGCTAGAAAACAAATAAATAAATGGGCGGGGGATTAAAATCACCCCCCCCACCCTCCCTCCCAAAGGCCTGGGCAAACAGCCAGGTCTTACAGTTCCGCCGAAATGTCAAAAGGCTTGGGGCCAGGCGAGCTTCCTCCGGAAGGGAGTTCCACAGCCGCGGCCCTACCACCGAGAATGCTCGCTCCATCGTGGCCCCCCGCTTAACACGGGGGACCTCCAGGAGGGCACCCCCGGCAGACCGCAGGAGCCATTCCGGGGCGCGAAGGGCGAGGCGGTCCCTAAGGTATGAGGGGCCAAGGCCGTATAGGGCTTTATAGATCATCACTAGGACCTTGAACTTGGCCCGGCACACTATCGGCAGCCAGTGCAGCGCTCGGAGCACCGGTGTAATGTGCTCCCGGCGACCCGTCCCCGTAAGAAGACGAGCCGCCGCATTCTGCACCAGCTGCAGCCTCCGGGCCAAGAACAAGGGAAGCCCCACGTAGAGCGCGTTGCAGTAGTCGAGCCGCGAGGTGACGAAGGCATGGATGAGGGAGGCCAGGTCCGGGCCAGAGACATACGGACGCAGCCTACGTACCAGATAAAGCTGGCGGAAGGCAGCCTTAGCGACTGCCTCCACCTGCCGCTCCAGCCGCAGGTCTGCGTCCAATATGACCCCCAGACTCCGGACCTGCTGAGCTACAGGGGGGCAAACCCCCCCAACCAGGGGGGCCACCACCCCCTTCGCCCTCCCCACCACCATCACCTCCGTCTTATCTGGGTTGAGCTTCAGTCTGCTCCGCCGCATCCAATCCGCCACGGCCTCCAAACATTGGGATAGCACCGAGACAGCAGGGTCTGGGTCAGTAGAAAACGAGAGGTACAGCTGAGTATCATCAGCATACTGGTGACATCGCACCCCGAACCCTCTCACGACCTCCCCCAAGGGCTGCATATAGATGTTAAATAATAATGGAGACAAGATCGATCCCTGCGGAACGCCACACGGTAAGGCGCGGGGGCTCGATGTTTCCTCCCCCAACACCACCCGCTGGCTCCTCCCCGAGAGGAATGAACGGAACCATTCAAGAACAGTCCCGTCCAGACCCCCCCGGTCACGCAGTCGTCTCAACAGCAGCCCATGGTCCACGGTGTCAAAAGCGGCCGAGAGATCGAGCAGGATGAGAAATGTCGAACATCCCGCATCCATCTCCCGGCGGAGGTCGTCCACCAAGGCCACCAACGCCGTCTCGGTGCCATAGCCGGGGCGGAACCCAGATTGAAAAGGGTCAAGGAGCCCGATATTATCTAGATGACCCTGGAGCTGGAGCGCCACTGCCCGCTCAATAACCTTCCCTAAAAAGGGAAGGTTAGAGACAGGTCGGTAGCTGGCGAGCGCGTCTACGTCCAACGATGGTTTTTTCAGCAGGGGGCGCACCACAGCCTCTTTTAAGCAAGGCGACAACCTCCCCTGCCGAAGGGACGCATTCACCACCCTCGCCAGCACCGTCCCCAACGTCTCCCCGGAAGCTTTTATTAACCAGGACGGGCACGGATCTAGTTGACAACACGTGGCCCTCACAGACCCCAGGACATCCACCACATCGGCCGGCGTCACTTCCTGAAACTCACCCCATAAAGATGGACCAGACGGACCCTCCGCCCCCCCGCGCTCTTCCCCTACTGCTATCAACCCAGCGTCGAAATCGGCCTGAATCCGAGCGATCTTGTCTGCGAAGTAGATGACAAACTCCTCACAGCGGGCCCGGGACAAGTCCCCATCCAGGCGGAGGGAGGCCGGACTAACCAGCCCCCGCACCACCCGAAACAGCTCCGCTGGACGCGACTTCGCAGACGCTATGAGGACGGCGAGGAATTCCTTCCTCGCCGTCCTCACAGCCTCCACATAGGACCGCAAATGGGCCCTATGGAGAAGACGATCGGAGACAGACCGAGTCCGACGCCAGCGTCGCTCTAGCCTCCTGCCCACACGCTTCATACACCGCAGCCCCTCAGTAAACCAAGGGGTCCTGCGGTGACGAGACCGAGGCAGAAGGCGCCTCGGAGCCACCCTGTCAATGGCCTCCTCCAGCAAGATGTTCCAATGCCGGACCAGCTCATCCACAGAGTGACCGTCCACATCCAGGGTAAGCTCCCTCAGGACCTCCTGGAACCGCTGGGGTTCCATCAGCCTCCGAGGGCGGACCATCCTAACTGGTCCCTTCCCCTTCTGGAGGGGGCGCGCTAAAAGACCGGCCTGAAGGAGGTAATGGTCCATCCATGACAAGGGCACCGCTGTCACCTCCCCCACAACCGGACCCCCCGCCTCAAGGCCAGAGCCGAAGATCAGGTCGAGGGTATGTCCCCCCACGTGGGTCGGGCAGATCACCTCCAGCCTAACACCTGGTGGAACAGCCAGGTTTTACATTGTCTACGAAAAGGGGGGAGGTCTGGGGCCAGGCGAACCTCCGTCCATTTGTTATGCCTTCAGATGCTCCAAGAGTCATACAGGAGAATTTGTCCATGGAGCTGGCTGGCTCTACTCCCCACTTGCCCTTGGAATCATTGAATGTCAGAGTAGGATTACCACAGGATTTGACCCTGAACTTCAGGTTTTCAAGCACCATTTCCATGCTTTGGAATGGCTGAACTTCCTACTATGTGGGTTGAGCCACCTGGCTGTTGCTACTGATGCTGAAGGCTGTGGTCAGGTAGGCTGTGGAGAGGTGATGCTAAGGCTACAACTACTGAGGGATGGAGGATATCACTGGGTGTTAACATGATGGCTGGCCACTTTGGCCCACTCTGTCATCCTTTGGCCTGGCCCTCACCTGCACATTTGTGCAGGTGTCACCAGATGTTGCCCTGGGCCATGTCGGCAACTAGCCTGGGCTGTGATCCCAGAGACCTCTGGGGTCACAGTCTGGGCAAAGGCCGTCACAACTGGGTCAAAGCCGGCCATGACAGCTGTCATTGGTCACCATGGCTACCCATTATGGCAGGGGCTGGGGCTTAAACTAATAATTCTCAAGGCTACTCCAACCACTGTTTGACCCTGAGTTTCAGTGCTACACTTGACATGCTGTGATCATGGAGCAGCAGTAAAAGATGCAGGAGATCCACCACCTTCAATTTTTATAAGGCAAGTGGGGGCGCATCAGGTCGAGTTTCCTTGCCCAAGGAATCTCTCTGTGCATAGGCTGTCAGTAGGGTGACCAGATATGCACATTTTTATTAGGCACTTATGAGAAATACAGGTCATTGGCTCCCTGCAACCTGTTTTTCTCCTAAGTGTCCTGTAAAAATTGGTATATCTAGCCACCCTGTCAGAAAGCCCATCTACCCTTCCACCAGTTCCTATTTCCATGTGCAGCCTTTGCCCCATCCATCTTGCACCCACCTCCTTCCCCTATCTTTTTTATTATGTCAATCTAAAGGGTCATCTAAATTTGCATAAATTGATATTTCAAAATTATACAAATTAGCAGTGTCTGGTCTTTTTGCACTCAAGCTGCTCTGAAGAACTATATTTGTAACACATGGCACAGTAACATAATTTTGTGTCTTATACAATTAAGCAGTTTGGTTTTGGAGCTATTACAAGCAGCTTAAAATTACATAAATATACAGAGCTGTCTGTTGACAATGTTATTGTTTCACCTCCTAGTGGGGCTAGTACAGGCCTCACCCTGAAATCTATTGTTGTGGCACATGCCTTAGTTTGAAATTTTAAAGCGGCTCATGCCCAAGAGAAGTTTAGACACCTCTGTTGTAATGGCCAAGGATGAGCCCATCAAATATGACTTGCTATATTACATAAATGACCTGAGGCAATAATGGAATTATGAATAAAATAAAGATGAAAGCAGGCATAGAAGTGAAGGAGTAGAACTGACTAAATAATCATTAGGGATTGGCGAACAGATCGTGGTTCGGGTTCGGCCGTTCGGTTCGGCTGCGTTCGTTTCGTCCGTTCGTTTCTCCCGTTTGGTTTGGTTCGTTGGTTTGAATGTTCGGCCGTTTGGTGGTTCTGGTCGAATGTTGAGTTCAGATTCGGTATTCGGTTCAGTCGGGATCGGTTAGGTCTTTAGTTCGGTGCAATCAGGAACTGAAAATGACATTTAGTTTTTGAAATAAAAGGAAAAAACTAAAAAACATATTTCTGGCTATAACATTTTTTTTTCTTATTACCTTTTGATAAAATTT
>QEPC01000531.1:4573455-4589890 GCA_003113815.1 Sphenodon punctatus
TTTTGCCATGGCTCTGGGCTAGTGCAAATAAATACATTTATGACTTTGCAATGTTATCACTAAAAATTGCCTTTGTCTCCATGTTAATAAGTTTGGGTTCCTTTAAGTCCAGCATACAACTTTGAAACTGCCTTTTCTTGGGTGATGATGGTGCTTGTTGACTTCAGATGAGCTTGACATTTCTGCCATACATAATGTTTTCTTTGATATGCATTGTAGCTCTGGGGCAGTCAGAAAAAAACCAAAAAGAACATTAGGGGTTTGAGTAATGCCTATTAGTCCTCGTCGCTCCATTTTGGTGCTTGCTTCATCGGTGCCAAGTGCACAAAAGGGAACTCTTGATCTCCTGGCCACCTAGTTTCCATTTTCAAACTCCTCCCAGATTGTAGGGTCAGACTCTTACAGTGCTTTCATTTTGGCAAGGTACCAGGCCAGTATACCAGAATAGTTGGTCAAATCTAATGTAAAGAAATACTTAAGGAGTTCCTCTACAGATGCAATCCAATTGCCAGTCCTGACTGCTCTAATAAATAGCAATGGACACTGGACCATCTTCATGTACTGGCGCACCATTTGGAACACTGACTTTCTTTCTTCTTCTAGCGAGTCAAGTTGTTCCATTAGTCCTGAGAGATTGCATCGTTCTGTTGTGGCCAAAAGTTCTGTCATTGTGTCATGGACACTACATGAATGAAACTTAGCTTGCAGGTCTTGGATTTTCTTTACAATGACATTGTGCACATTTCTTTGTTTCTCAAAGAAAACCTCTAGGTAGCAATCCTGAAGTGCTACAAGTGTGCGAGTGTGAGCCTCAACCGCACATCGGAAGTGATTACCCACGAGGATTTGATGCACAGTGCTCTCACTGTCCCAAACTTCCACATCTCAGGAATAACTGTTCCATCAGCAAAAGAGCCAATGGCATGAATTGCTGAGAAGCATATGTGTAGTTCACCAGGACGTAAGATCCAACATCCATGAAGGTCTTCTCTGGACATTATTAATTGCTGCACAGACCTGTAATGACTTGTTGGAAAAGTAAGGAACCAAGGTACAATAAATGTCTTATATGTTATGCATAGAGGTCACAATTAACCAGTCAATTTCACAATACCTTCCAAAAATGGTGTTTGCGATCAAAGTTTTTCAGTTTTTCGCCTTAAAAAACAAAAAAAAGATTTTCACCACAAATCATAAGGACTTGTTTTGTAGTTTATGTTAAATACCTTTCCAACAAAATTGGTCCAATAGATACTGAGATGAAGTTTATTCTTTATCTGATGGCTGCCAACTTGATGATGTCATCACAGCTATGAGCCACACATGGGAGAGTAATACCATGGGTATTCTCCACTACAGAGTTTTATGAATCAAACGAAACCATCCATATATGCTTATCACAAAATTTGCCACGGAATAAGCTTTTCATACGTTATGCTCTCATGCTAAATGGTGTTACAACACCACCTCTGGTAATCGGAGCACCTGTTTCCAGGCTGGCGAAAAACATCAAATCCAACATATGTTCTACCTCATTCATGGGGCCTGATATTATTTGTGATAGGTCTATGGTTGTCATGGCGGCCATGAACTCCTGCTTTGCCCCCAAAAGGCTGGTCTCGGTGTGTATGCTGAAATCACTCAAGATAATAAGTCTAGATGATTGCAACACCACCTCCGAGACCAGCTCAACTGGAATAGTGAGGGAATCAACTGTGCAGCCAAGTGGGCGATACACCAAGAGGATTCCCAATCTATTCCTGGCCAAATTCAGCACAAGGTGGACACACTCTATATTGGATGAGTTAGGCACCAACCTCTGAAAGGCCAAGTTGTCTTTACAGACCATGATCACTCAGTCTACCAATCTCGTGAGCCTTGACTGATGCTACACTAGGTACCTGGCTGGCACCATCTGGGACAATACAGTCCCATATGTTTCGTCCATCCAGGTGTCCATAATGCATAAGAGGTTGGTGGCCTCATCTTGAATCAAATCATGGATGGCATATGTTTTATTAGCCACTGACCTTGCATTTAGGTAGCACCAGTGTCAGATCAGGGGCTCTCCTGGCTTCAAATTCCAAATATCCCAAGACAGAGGGGTAGCAGAACATGGGAACCAACACTAGGGCCACTTTTAGACAAGACAAATTTGCGCATAATTGGTAAAAAAAATGCGCGTGTTTTCATGCTTGTTTAAACACCTAAACCGTTTAAAATGCGCATTTGCCATGATTGTGTAAAAGTCAAAACCGTTTTGAATGTGGTTTTTAAGTAATGCACATTTTTTAAAACCGGTTTGGAGCCCCTTTGATGATTGGGGGATGCCAAAACCGGTTTTAAAAAAATGCGCATTATTTTAAAAACACATTCAAAATGGTTTGGGCTTTTACATGATCATGGCAAATGCGCATTTAAAGCGGTTTAGGTGTTTAAACGAATATGAAAACACACGCATTATTTTTACCAATCATGCGCAAATTCATCTCGTCTAAAAGCAGCCTAGGCGTCTCTCCCAAAGGCCCTGATGTTCTATCCCCCCGCCCCCCTGGTCTGCCATACCTTCCCATGCCCAACATGCCCCCGATAGCTTCTTCCCCTCTTTCCTTCCCCATCCTGAGATAGCCTCCCCTCCCTGGCTCCTGATTAACAATTCTCCCTCCCCAAAGATGACAACACTGGCCCATAAGGGCCTTGGGAAGGGGGATGGCTAGGGAGGGATCCCTGAGCACAGCATCCCCAGAGGCAGGCAGACAGATGAGGAAATCCCACCCCTCTTCCTACCCAACCAATAACCCATATCCCTCCTTCCTCCCCAGGCTTGTACCCCCCTCTCACTGAGGAGCCATAGCACTCCCACCCCCTCCCCTGTGTCTGGACCCTCCTCTCACTGGGGAGCCATGAGATAATCCTTCCCACCTTCCTCCCCTGTGCCTTGGACCTTCCTCTCATGGGGGTGGGGGGTGGAGAGCATGGCACTCCCTCCCACCCACCCTCCTCCCCCATGCCTGGACCTCTCCTCTCACTGGGGGTCACGGCATTCCCTCTCATCCTCCCCCCCCCCCAACTCACCATTTCCTCTCCCACTCCACCCCACTGAACCAACTAAAACCAAATCAAATCTGTTTTTAAAAAAGCTACCACAACTCTTCACCCTCTACCCCCAACAGGGCCACAAATAGCCCACTAACAGCCGCTGCATTTGGTACCCATTTTTGGCAGTCACCACAGGCAGTCACCTGCAGCTTCTTAGCTGTGAGGGTGGAGGTGAGGCAAGTCTAGATGTTCCAGTACAGTCCTTCCTCCCAGCAACACACCTTCAGTACCCTTGCAGGAGCCTGCAGCTTCTTAGCTTGGAGGGTGGGGGTGGGGTAATCCCAGGTGTTGCAGTACAGTCCTTCCCCCTAGCAACACAACTTCTGGCCCCTTGCAGGAACCTGCAGCATATACGAGTAAAACCTTCCAATAAAGATCGCAAGTCACAATAATGTACTTCAGTCATGCTAAATGAATACAGTGTTGCTGTACATAATAATAATAATTAATAATAATTAATAATAAATAAATATAGCAGTACATGTTTATAATAGGTGCACAGTAAATCCATCTAGAATGGATATTCTGACATCAATAATTTATTTGCAACACATCACTTCTGCAGGGCTAAGCATTACAAATGTGACAAGGAAGGCATATGTTGCTTCTAAAAATCAATCTCTGTCTATGGGGCATGGGATTTCCTTTTAGTTTTAGATGCAGTTTCTGGTGACAGATGCATTTGCAGTGACAATTAACAAGAGACAAGTGCAGATATTAGACAAAGTTGGAATCTATTTCTCAGAGCCAGTATTCTAGAGAGATGCGGTTTCTGTGTTGGTCCTAAATGTAAAAGATGGAGACAAAGTGTCATGGGGAAAGGGGGAAAGGAGGAAGGAACACAAAGGGAGAAGGGGGAGGTGTAACCCTTTGGCAAGATCCTCTCCTCTTAGTCGATACCACGGGAAAGGTAATTTCCTCAGGGTCATGTTTGGGCTTTCCTTCAATAACCGAAGGCAACCTGACTCATCACAGGGAAGGAGAGGAGGGCTATGCACAGGGCTCCAAGGGAGACACCAACAAACAGCAAGAGCGTTACCCACGGTTTCGTACGGGTCCAGGACACAGTGATGCAACTGGTGAAGGGAGGAGGGGTCCAGGGATCCCAGGAGTGTCAAGGCAGAGGACTGAGGAAGTCGTCGGGGAGCGAAGAAAGGGCAAGCACATGGGGAAAGGGAGAAAGGCAGGGAGGGGGTAAGGAGCAGGAACAGGGAAGTGGAGGATCTCAGGGAGGCAAATGGCTCACAGACTCACTGGCTCACAGACAAGGCTACACAATGGGGGAAGGGTAGGAGAAGGGAAACACACAACGCTGGGGCACAAGACAAGGATCAAGAGCTGTAGACAAGGAAGCAAGGTAAGGCAACACACACGCTGCAGGGACCAGCCTCTCTAACGATTACCGGTGGGGAACTGCTTCCCCGCTGGTCCTTATATCCCCTGTACACCAGGTGTCAGCACTCAGAGCGGAGTCCTGGCCCGGCCTCTCATGTTCTACGCAGCCCCGCCAGGCGTGTGCTGTGTCACGGCGGGGCTCCGTTCAATGGGCAAGTGACGAGCGGCCTCAAGGGCCGAACTGAACCCGCGGTGGTGCGTCTTTGTCCCCTGGGTTGCTGGGCAACTGGTTGTATGGCTCATCGCGGGTGGGGGCAGGGTTGCGGTGTGACACAAAGTAGCTCAAATGACATCTTTTATTGGACCAACTTCTGTAGGTGAGTATGTGGAACCTTTCAGGCCACATAGGGCCCTTCCTCAGGCATGTAGCATAGCCAGTCAGAAATCTATAAACTGAGCAAATGTAGTACAAGTATATATGAGGGGGCACAGAGTGACATGGGTGGGATGGGTACTTCCCTTCCTCCGGCCCCTACTGCCTGCTTCCCTCTGCCCCCCTGTTCTCTGCCTCCCCTCCCCGGCCCCCTGCCCCTCCAAATTCCTGAGCATTTGCTCACGTTTTGAGTGCTGGCCTGAATACTCAGGACTGGCACTCCGAATTTTGGAGAATACTCATAAGGTTTTTTTTGTTATTCAGAACAGCACTAATTTTAGGGGTATTTAATATGTTTTATATTTTATCCACATTGAGCTTCTGGGAAGAATGGGTTAGAAATCTAAGTAAATAGCCACCATTTGACTTTCAGGCCTGTACAAAAATCTTTGAAAAGCAGCTAGAATAATTCAGCGGAGGGGACTGCAATGTGATTTTTGTGACGTCCAAAGCAGCGTGTCATGTGATTAAATGAGTGGTACAGTGGTGGAAAAGTTTCCGTGGATCAATCATTATAGTCAGTTAAAATTCTGAAATTCCTTTAGAGACATTTTACTTCCCAGGGAGATAATTTCAGTTTTAGAAAGGTTTTCTTCTATGTAGCCTGCATTTCCCCAAGAAGGCAAGGAATCCCATCTCTCTCTCTCTCTCTCTCTCTCTCTCATATGCATGTGGCATTCTTCTTTTTGTGTGTGTGCGTGTTTCCAGGAAGTGATTTGAGACCCTTCCATCAGAATTCAGAATGTTTTGTTAAAGAGAAGTTTGCCTTTATTATTCTGGTCTGTCATTTCATTTATGCTATGGGATTCATCAGCCAGCTGTTATTTGAACAGCATCATTCATTTCCTCAATGGAATGATGACACTACAATCAGCCTTCATTATCTTCCCGAGCTCTTATATCAGATCTAAGTGCAAAGGAAACACGTTGTAATTACTCTAGGCATATTTCCCACATGTTGGAGATGCCATAGATGGGATTAATGAATATCACTTTAAATGGTTTAAGTAGACAGAAAAAGAATAGGCTTCAGCAATCGCAACATGCAGATGGGTTGGAATGCTAGTGCGGAAAAAAAAAATCTCACCAGCAATTAAACTTGTTTCTTGTAACAGCAGATGTGTGTAGCCTCTCACTGAATACTGAGTATACTTGAAAGCAACTTGCAGAGGAAAAGAGTGGGGGGAAATTTACACAGTTTGGCTCAGCCACGTAATAGGGTTGTAATCAATTTGGCTAACAGATTTCGGAGCTCCCTAAATGTCGGCTGTTTGATTAATGATCTCGGGGGTCACTTCTGCATTCTGCTGCACTAGAATTAGAAAGGGTTCTCTGCCAACAGAGTATCGTAGAGGCTTAGTCTAGGAAAGGGTGCTTTTGGTACAGCTTGACTCTGTCATCTCTGAGGCAGCAAGAAATAATATCCAATTAATTAGTACATAAAGTTCAGAAATTTACGGTATCTGTTCAAAACAGTAGTGTAATTTTTTTGGTAGGCAGAATTTATGTGACTGAGCAATTGTGCACTAGACTATGAGACAACAGCTAGAACAGATTCATCTGTTGCCATAATAATCTTTCTTTCTTTCTTTCTTTCTTTCTTTCTTTCTTTCTTTCTTTCTTTCTTTCTTTCTTTCTTTCTTTCCATAGTGCTAACAATGTACCTGAGCAACCATGAAACTGGAGACAGGTTCCTGCCCAGAGAAGCTTACAATTAAGGAGAGGCAAGTGAGAGGGGAACTAGTGATGGCTGGTGAGTTCCAAGGCTGGTGGGGCACAGGGCGGGGCCAGAAGTGGGAGGGGACAGGCCAATGGTAGGCGGAGCCAGTAGTGCACATACAAACAGAGAGCCAGTAAAGCAAACCCTCTTAAGACAACAATATTATGAGAAGTCCTTAGCACACCACAAAACCAGCAGCACTGAGTTCCACTTGTCCCCCGGCACCAAAACATGCTAAACAGTTTCAAGTTCTTGTAAAAAAAACCCAACATCACTGCTCTGGGATGTAGATATTTGATGGGCCCCCAAACCATGACCCCAGAATCCCCTCCCCAGTTGCCCCCAGCAGCCCTTTCCCCCAAACTCTCCCCCAGATTACTCCAGCAGCTCCTTCCCCCCAAACCCTCCCCCAGCATCCCCTTCCCCCCAGAAGCCCCTTCCCCAAATCCTCCCCCAGATGCCTCCAGCAGCCACATCCCCCAAACTCTCCCCTAGATGACCTCAGAAGCCCCTTCCCCCCTCCCCCCCAAACCCTCCCTCCATGAGTCCCCTTCCCCCTCCCCCCATGGAGGGCTTACTCAGCTTCCAAGGTAGGCAGCCAGTGCTTGTGTGAAGCACACAGTGAAGCAAGCAGGGATCTCTCTCTGCTCTCCTCCTCCTCCTCACATTCCTCAGCGGGCGGGGGAAGCCAGCAAGGAAATGAGTGTGGCAGCAGTACACTTGGTGGGCAGTGCTGCTGCGCACATGCCATGTGATGCCGGCCACCAGGAGGAGGCACAGGGCTGCCCAGTGCTCATCACACAACCCAGCTTGGGGACGGGGATGGGCGGCGGGCCTGAGGGCAGGCTAGAGGTGGAGCCTTTCAAGCTGCTGCAGAGGAGGGGAGCATAGCCTCGGCACAGTGCTGCACTTACTCCCTCCCCCCCCCCATTGCGGGGTCCTCCAGGGCAGCATAATTACCGCCCAAAATGTGTGGTCTTTTGCTGAGTTTTCTCAGTCTGGAGACCAAGCCCCGCCTTTTGTCCTGCCCCTTAAATGAACAGAGAGCATGCTGCTCAGGGGGACAGCGCCCCACACATACTCTCTGTGAGTCTTGTCATGGGTCTGCTGTCATCATCACAATATAGAAGGGGTGGAGAGGGATGTTTTTGTTCTCTGTGCATGCGCCCGAACGTCCAGTTCCTGAAACTGACTGGGGCTGAGCGGCTTGCGCGTGCAGCACAGAAACTGTAAGCCCCCTCTGTGGCTCTGCATGGGAGTACACACAGTGGCTTTTGCAAACTGGTGGGGGGGAAATCTAAGCCCAGGAGTCCTGTGGCGGGGCATCCGTCCACCTGCCCCATCTACGTGGGGCTACCCATGGTGATGGTTTAGAAGCTGCAGCTGGTGCAGAATGTGACGGCCCGTCTCCTGGTGGGACTGGGCTGCTGGGAGCACATTACACCGGTGCTCTGCTCTCTGCACTGGCTGCTGATAGTCTTCCAAGCCTGATTCAAGGTGTTAGTTTTAACCTATAAAGTCTAAACGGTCTGGGCCCTGCCTATCTGTGAGACTGCCTCACCCCCTGGGTACTGAACCGGCCCCTGCGGTCATTGTGGGATTGCCCTCCTTATGGTCCCCTGAGTCTTCTGGGGGGTTATACAGGGAAGGGCGTTCTCGGTGGCTGCGCCGAGGCTGTGGAACTCCCTTCTGGTGGGGGTGCGTCTGGCCCCAGACCTCCCCTCCTTTCATAAAAGTTGCAAGACCTGGCTGTTCCACCAGGCATTTGGCGGGGGAGATGAGTAGGGGGGGGGGAAGGAGAGGGGTGAGGGTGTAATAGTATGTTTTATAGTTTTATTATTTTAATTGTTGATGTACACTGTTGTGAGCTGTCCCGAGCTGTCTGTGGCAGGAGGGGCGGGATACTAAATGCTTTTAATAAATAAATAAATTTAATAAAATAGGAACCACCACTGAGGCAGAGGCAGGAATACATTCACAAAGTTCAGAAGTAGCAGATACACATGCTTAGCTTGTGTATCTGCTAATTTAGGAGAGCCAAGGCAGAGGGAAACATAGGGAGAGAAAGGGGGTGAAACAGTCATGCATGTAACTCCGCTTAAACAGCACTTTAACATTTCTTATGCAATTTGTAGGTCTGTATTTGTGCCCTATGCAGCCCTGTAACTTTTTAATTTATTTATCAAATATTTATAACCTGCCTCTTCTGCTCACAGCAGCTTGAGGTGGCTCACAATCGATAAAACAAAAATACAACATACAATAATTAATAAATAAATAAATAGATTAAAACATTAATAAAATATTAATCAAACAATGAATTAAACAGTGCAATTAAAATTGAGGGGGAATAGTCAATCCCCTGCCACCCTAACCCACCCCCACCAAATGCCTGGCGGAACAGTCAGGTCTTGCATTGTCGTCGAAAGGAAGTGAGGTCCAGAGCCAACCAGGCCCCTGCCGTAAGGGAGATCCACAGCCTACATGAGGCCACCAAAAATGCCCTCTCCAGAGTCTCCCCCCAGGATATCTGGGGAACCTCCAGGAAAGCACCCCCAGCTGACTGGAGGGGCTACTTCAGGGTCCAGGGCATGAGGTGATCCCACAGGTGAGCAGGGCCCAGGCAGCTAAGGGCTTTATTAGTCAAAACAAACACCTTGAATCGGGCCTGGAAGACTATAGGCAGCCAGTGCAGAGAACAGAGCACCGGTGTATTGTGCTTGCAGTGACCCGTCCACGTGAGCACCACGACTGTGGGGTCTGAGTCAGATGAAAAAGAGAGGTAGAGTTGGGTGTCATCAGCATATTGATGATAGGGAACATCAAACCTTCTCACAACCTCGCCCAGCGGTTGCATGTACATGCTGAACAAGTAGACAGGGAATGGTTATTTACCCTCTCAAATAGTACTAGAACTAGGGGGTACTCCATGAAAGTAGCTGCCGGCAGCTTTAAAACAAAGAAAAGGAAGTACTTTTTCACTCAACGCATAATTAACTTATGGAATTTGTTGCCAGAGGACATTGTCAAGGCCAGTGGTATAGCTGGGTTTAAAAATAAGTTCTTGGAGAGAGAGTAGGTCCATTAATGGCTATTAACCAAGTAGCTTATGGAATGAACTTCTTACTGTCAGGAGCTGGGAGTGAACAATGAGGAATGGATTGCTCATTGTGACTGTTGGTTCTTCTCCCATGTGATCGAGATTGGCCACTCTCGGAGGACAGGATGCTGGGCTTGATAGACCATTGGTCTGACTCAGTATGGCACTACTTATGTTCTTCAGTCATGACTATTTTTATTCATTTATTTAGTTTTCTAACCCACCCTTCCCAGAATGCTCATAAACCCATAAATCCTTGACAGACTTTTTATTTTTCATAGAAGAACTGCCCCAAGTATCTCCTCTACCATCATTTTGCTTGTTCATCGCTGTGTAGCTAAGACATCAGTCTGATGAAGTCACTAGTGTATTTTATATTTGGCTAGCACCTGGTTGCTGAAAGCACCCAGCTCAGAAATACATTTTTGGCATTAACAACAACATGGGACTAAGTCTAATCCCTAAAGAAGGCTGACTGTTGTGATGGTTGGATACCCTTGGGTGATGGTTTGTGCACAGCTGCTGCACTTACCTTGTGATTGTTTACAAGCTCACACATGGTTTCCCATTTTTGCAGGACCCTTTCAAGCATACATAAGGAGTTCGTTGCAGAGATCAGCAGATGGTTTTTCTCATTATTTCTATTGGCACCCATAAATGCTTGAATCAGTGAGCAGACTCTGGAACAGTGTTTCGCCCTTATTTTCTCCTTGTGTTTTGACAGTCATTTCAGTGTCAGCAGATCCTCAGATCACTTCAGCATGCAGCTCATCTGTTTCCACCTCTACCTTTATCAGGAAAAGGTCAAGTTCTGTTTCAAGCACTCTTACTTTTTCCTCCGTCACTTTGACAAGATGGATGGCTTTGACCTTTATTATTCCTGCATCTTTAGTTTCCCCCTTTTCTGACTTGAGTATAATTATTCTGTCAATACTTACTCGCTCTCTCTATTAAAGTTGTTTTCTAAAATCATATGTGTGCAAAAACAAAAAACACATTTGCATTGGTCTAACTTTGGGCTAACTGTTGGGGATGGAGGGATCCCTTAAGCCCCAGGACCCAATTTTCCATCCATTATAGTCAATAGGAGCTGGGCCACTGCCTTCAGTGGGTAGAGGACTGTTCCCTTAATTTCCTGTTGTTAAAAGCAAATTTTCCCTTTGTCTCTCTTAGCAAGGAGACACACGCCAGAAAGGTCTGCCCTGTGCCTTTTGTTTTGCAAATTAAATAATTCAATGAGCCCGCTAAAGAACTGTGCTTTACTGCCGCTGAACCCTAGCCAAAGCTGAGCTGCTGAGAGCCCTTTGTCCAGGGCTCAAAATTGGTGGGGGATGCAGGCATTCCTAACCCTCCACTCTATAAGTTGGTGGTGAGGCATTCCCTCTGTCCCATCCCCCTATAATTACACCCTAACACAGTTGCAAATGTTACAGTTGCAAGCATATAAGTAGGTCTAAGATTTCGTCATGCTAATTTTTAGCAAATTTCATAGTAGAGTTGCCATGTATCACAGAAAGGTGCCCATAATGCAGTTTTTTAGCTGCCCCACCTGATTTACTATTTATTATCTATTTATGTATTATTAAGGCCCGGAGCCCTGTTTTAATAATTTATATTGTTATTGTTGATTTTAAATTGTATTTTATTGTATTGTTTTTATTGTTGGAAGCCGCCCCGGGCTGTTCGCAGGAGGGGCGGGGTATAAATTTATAAAATAAATAAATAAAAATAAATACATTTTTACTGTACTAACATACACAGGAGGATCAGTTTCTGAATAGTAAAAACATCTGGTTTTATGATGATCAGTGCTAACGTAGAAATAAAATTAATAATACAAAGACTTCTGTTTTGGACTACCGATCTTAAGAGTACAAAATACTTGTTGTACATGCACTGAGCTCTCCATGATTCTAAAACTGCGTGTTGTACATTGTGAGGTGGTCATCTTTGATCATACCTCAAGTATGATTTTCCAGGACACCCCTGATTTCACAACTCTTTTATTATCTGTCCCGCTGTCACAGATAACTGCTGTGAAGTCCTGCATTAGAAAGGGAGACGTGAAGGAGAGCAGTTTGCAAGCCCTTTACGGGGACAATGGATGGTTTCAAGCAGACACAGGGCTGCCCACTCTCAGAGACTCAGAAGGGGTGCACCCGGTGTCTGCTCTGCCCACTTCCAGCCCCACCTGGGTCTAGATCAGATGGACCTGGAAGGTTCCCCAGCCCACAGTCTGCCCCATGGCATTCCCCCCCACATAGAGTTGTGGGCTAGAGCATCCACAATGCTATGGTGTTGCCAGGGGCAACAGACAGCTGGAAGCAGAGCAGCAGCATGGGCCCATGCATCAGACGGACTGCTGCTCTGCTTCGGGCTGGTGCCCCGGGTTTGGCTGGCTCGCTCTGCTGCCAGCGCTCCAGGATGCTCCGGAGTGCTGCCGGCAGGACAGGGCTGCCCTGGAGTAGGCACAGCCTGCTCTGCCTGTATGTCTGTAGGGAGCCTTTAGATGGACGGGCCACCTGGGGGAGAAGCAGGCTGGCACAACCAGCACTGGAGCAGCCCATCCATCTAAAAGCATCCATTGACTTGGATTCTCCAGCCTGAAAGTCTCAATCAAGTTTTTCCAGACAGGCTCAGAGCAGCCCTTCCCATGCTATTGGTAAGGGATTCTCTATTGTCCTTTTAACTACTCTTCTCCTCGCAGTCTTTGAATTGTAAAAAACAACAATCTCTCCCACCCCCCACCCCCGTTCCCACAGCACAACATACTCTGTTTGGGAGCATCAGTGTGAAAGTATAATTTGCTGCTTTTATGTATTATTGTTTTAAATGTTTTATGTGTTGTACGCTGCCCCAAGCTGCCTGTGGCAGGAGGAGGCGGCATAAAAGCTAAATAAATAAAGAAATAAATAAATAATTTCTAATTGTTTCTCTTGGGGAAAAAAATCAACAGGTCAAGGATTCAGACCTGGTTTGGTCAGCAGCTGATGATGTGATTTCTTTAAGCTTTACTTGCAGAAGGAGGTCTGCGTAAACAGTAAAATTCACTTGGTATGGGGTTGTGGAGGATGAGCAGTTAAGGAAAGTGTTGGGATAGACTGGCAGGGCAGGGGTTTGTCTGGCTTATAAGAGGGGTTATTGTGTAATGTGTGGATATGAGAGCCCTGAACTTTTAATGGTTTTTTTCCCCCAGCCCTGCTTCATAGTTAAGCAACAGACTACTTAGAATTTGCATATGTGTATAGATGTGATTTTATGCAAATTATGTCCAGCCTTGACCTACATGTTAAGAGTCACTGGCTGTTTTTACACACACATTTCTCCTGCATGTTTGCTGTTACATCCTGAACTTTCTGTGTGTCTAAATCACTCACTCAGATCTCAAACATCCAGATCTATGAACTTCTGCCTAGAACTTCTCCCAGAACTTTTGTGTGTAAATGGTTCTCCTGGTAAAATTGCTTTGCTCCAGGCAGCTGTGGTCATTTGGTTTCCATGGCAGCCTGTCACAGCTACAGCTGTGGCTACTTTAGGCTGCCTCAGGGCAGTTTATGTGAAGAATGCATCCAGGAACTGCCTCAGGGCAGTGTGTGTGTGTGCGCGAAAAATGAATCTGGAACTTACTTGTGGATTTGTAAACCCAGAAGATTGAAAAATCTGGAACTTTAATGTGGGTGTAAAAATGCCCACTGTTCCTTATTTTAGAGTTCAGGGGTTGAGAGGTATGTTTTTGATTCCATGTTTATCATCTTACTAGACATCTTTGTAAATCTTGCAGCCTGCACTGTTAATAGGCATCAATGGACTGCTCAAAGCAACTCATGAAAATTTACAAAATTCATGGGATTCACATAAATTTACAGAAATCTGTGATTTCCATGATCACTGAACACTGCGACAAAATTGTAAACATACCATAAATTAAGGTTGTTTTCAATAAGCCTTTAATTAAAGTTTCCAATGAGATGCTGTTCGAAAAGAATAGCTCTTATTATTACTATGCACATAGAGCTGGAAGCAGACAAGGTGTTCAGTGGGAATTCACCATCCTCTGGGCTGTTAATATGAAAAATGACAGTGTTGGGCAAGAAGTCTATTTCCTGATCATTCCACTCTGCTATGTGCCTGGTTTACCTGGCTGATAGTGTCTGCTCCATTACAAATACTACATGAGGAGAAGAAAAACACCTGACCTGTATGAAGCATATAGCACATCTTCTCTCAGGAGAACTTAATCTAAAGCAAACAATTTACAGCCTATAGACCTCTGAACTTTATGGACAAACTGTACTTTGGTATAGAGCTGTAGCTGAGGAAAAAGTGAGACTGAAATTATTTTCCTGGATTTTTCCCATTGGTGGGAGTGGCATGGAAAGATCCAATCTCCAGTGTAAATTAAAGCAATCAAACTTCTCTGAATCTCAAAAATGCTTCGGCTTGGTTTCTATGTGGATGTCAACTGAAGGTTGATAGGATTCTTTTTTACTTTTCCCTGGTTCACCTACTCTAATTGGAAATGCCCAACACAAAAAAGGCTGATAAAAAGGAGAGAGAAAAAAAGTTAGATTTTGTTCTTTATTAAAGAATCTTTTCCCAGTATCCGAGCATTTTAGCTATATTTTTAAACTGAAGTTTTATGTCAGCTGGTACCATATAGATATTTGTGTGTGTGTAAATACCCTCACCTTATATACATATTATATGTACATGATAATTATTTCTATTATGTCTGACAATCACATGAAGTGTTTATATATTATATTTAAAGTACAAGTAATTTGGGGGCATAATTCAGCAAGTCTGGTATTTCTCTCCTCTCTTCAGCGCCAAATAACTTGAATGACTTTGAACAACCAATTTTGGGCCAAAGTGATTTCAAACTGAGGCATCTTTTTGGAGAATAATGGAAAGATGTTGACAAGCTTGACAGCAGATGTAAAACACAGACTGAAGCTATCCGCTATCGCATATCAGTAATGTGGCTACTGTCTGAAAATGAAAAAGGTAAGGAGAATGTACAGAGTGCTCAGGCAGAATGTAAAATGTCTGGAAGATTTCAGGATGCTCAAAGCCCCTGATACAATACAAAAAAAGCAGAGTAGCATAGCATAGCATAGCATAGCATAGGATAGCATAGCATTTTAATTTATATCCCGCACTCTCTCAGAAAAGACTTGAGGCAGCTCACAGCACAATAAAAACATCCCTGGGTTTGTTATGCCACCCAGGGGACCCAGCACAAAGCAATAATAACAATATACAAAATATCAGCTCAATACAAAATACAGCCACCCCCCAACTGATGACCTCACTTCCACCAATGCATCCACAATTCGGCAATCGGTTCCACCGTAAAACCTTCTATCCCCTGCTGCCACCAGGGAATCCAACCGACTCCACCCCTCTCTCACCGGGGGAGAGCCGGCCCCACCAGCCTCCTCATCAGTGAAACAACACCACCCCCTATACAAGACAAAACCCGCACAATCTCCCACCTCTGCCCCATGACCCAGCCAAAAAGCAGAGCCAACAACAGACCCCTTAGAACAAATACAAAATAAATCACAGTTCCCCACAGGGGTTACAATCAGCAATTCCTACCCCACAGTCTCTGAAGGGACTATTCAAAGATTAAATTTAAAGTCTATTGAAAGTAATGGAAAGATACTCATTGACTTGGATATGCTGAGAGTTGTGCTTGAAGACAGGGATTATCTTCTGAATTTTTTCATGTATATGATGTTGCCTTAACATTTTTAAGGCACCACTTCATTGCTTTGTTTTGCACCAAACACCAAACAGACTATTGGTTCTCAAGAACCATTAGGTAGAAAAAATTGGAGAAATGAGGGAAGTTAACTTTCAAATGAAAGCCATTTCTCTGGCTCTTAGGGAAGGAAGGAGAATTCAGAACCCAGTGAGAGCTGTCTACTGCTTTACAGCCATAGATTAATAAGTAAAGCATGAAATGGTCTCCTGGGACATTGTAGTCCATTTCTCTGCATTAGTGTAACTTTGTGCTCTACACTGATCATTTTTAATTAAGTAATTTATTTTGGCTGAGGAAATGCTATACTGTTTTTATTGCAGCAGGGTCTTAATTTGTCTGTCCTGGACAACCAAGTCCTCTTTATATTATTGATCCAACAAGCATTAGCCTGCTCAATATGCTTCATCAGCTTCCCACTTTTTTCTGTTCTGGAGAAATGGCTTATAGCCATGGAGAGAAATTAAATTTCAGTGTCTGGCAAGGTGCAGTGTATACAAGTATTCAGGGCAGGCCCCGGCATGCTGGCACCTTCATCCCTCCAAGAGGATGAAGGACCTTGATTTTCAGGTGGGGCTTGTAGAGTGCTATAAAGAACTCAGAAGAGGTAGCAACTGCTGTGAGGGATCAGGACATTAAGGATCTGAGACTGCAGCAGGGAGAAGGGAATCAACCCAGAGACAGGGACTGGAGTAATTCAGGTGCTAGTTTAAGTTACCAATATTGCAGAGTGCCAGAGTGCCAACATCAGCATAACATATATTTTTTTTAGTGGTGGACCTCAAGTGGTCAGATTTGAAAACCTCAGAGTGGGATATCCCTTGTTACTCCAATTTGCATAAATATGTATACATAGATGTAATTTCTGTACATTGTATGACTAGCCAATTGACTAACTTTGAGGCTAGGCTGGAATTTATTATTATTTTTAACAGCAAACTAAAAATAAGTCCATCTCTCACACCCACCCACCCCCCC
>QEPC01000531.1:4603758-4634111 GCA_003113815.1 Sphenodon punctatus
AGAGGGTGATCTTCTTTATAGAAGGGTGGTAGGCACCTCCATTACTACCATTTTCCCAGTAGTTCTTAGATCTTCCTATTTTTGTGTTATTCTCAAATGTGTCTGCCGCATTGTTGTTCAAGCTTCCCCTGTTGGCAGTTCCCTGAAAGTTTCTAAGCAGAGAGATCAGGGGAAGACTATTAAATCCTGATTTCTCCTGCTGATTGGAACAGAAGTGGAGAGAGGGAGGTACTTCCCAGAGTAACTCTGTTTGCTTATGAGAAAAAGCCCCAGGAGATGGACACAAGGCAGAGCAGAAAAGCACAGGGGTCAAGAAATACTACACCAGACCAGATCCATCATGTCCTATGGTTTCAGATTAAGGTTTGAGTGGCTCCTTGAATGCTAATCTTGTTTGTTTGTACTTTTGGCAACTCCTAATACAGTTGGTAGTGTAATTGTTTTTATGGATAGGCAGAAGTCCACTGTCTGAAACTTCTGTGCTCCTTTGGTGCTAACCTCAGCTGGAAGAGGAAATGTGGCCTGGCCCAATACAGCTACTTAGGAGTAACCCAGAGAATCAGAGAGAAAAGTGGTTTGAATGATATCTTTGTTGGTGGAAATAAGCAAGCTTTCGGGCCACACAGTACCCTTCCTCAGGCATGTAGCATAGCCTGTAGAAATATATAAACTGAGGAAATGTAGCACAGGCATATATGAGGGGGCATGGAATGGGTGGGAATGGACAGAGCAAGGTGGCAGGTGGGAGGGGGATAAGCAGAGAGAGATTTGTCAGACAGTTACAAAACAGCTGTAAAATTATGTCTTAGTGTAGAAGCCAAAGGAACAATAGGTGGTGATAAACACACAGAGACAGCAAACATATAGTTTGGAGATATAGTGGAGAACACAGCATCACAAAGGGTAAAAACTCATGTAACTGTGGCATGGCAGCAGTCTGCCCCGGGGCAAAGCAGGAAGCCGTGGCAGACATGGTCTGTGTTGAGCCGTAGAAAAAAACGTGCGGCTGGGGCCCAGGGAGTTGGGGGGAGACACAAATGTGCAGCCAGCTGGACCTGCGCTCAGTGCCCCACCCCCTGCCAAGATGGGCAGCCATGGAAACCAATGACAGCAAGCCATGGCAGTCCCTGACCTGGGCTGTGTCTGACGGCCCGAACAGACGTGATAGCCCATTGTGGCCCACTTTGGCCCAGTTGGGTGGGCCTTAGCCTGGGGTGTGACCTCTAAGGTTTTCTGAGGTCAGAGCCCATGCTAGCCACTGACATGGACCAGGGCAATCCCGGGTCAACATGCAGGTGATGTCTGGGCAAGAGTGGGCCACAGCAGGCCGCTGTAATGTCTGTTTTTACTCATAGTTTTTAATTGTGTGGGGATAACTGAATCAGAGGCGATGGGGAACAAATAAGACTAAAATGTTAAAATTAAAAAATAGAAATTAATTAAAGCTACGATGAGAAGGAAGGAGAAACAGAAGAAAAAGGTAAGACAGAAAATTGACTAGGGAGAGAATGGTAATTTTACTAGTGTCTGGGATGTAGAGGGTGATGTTCATTAATCAAGTTACTTTAAAGGAGTGCAGCACAAATAGGATCGAGTTAGAACTACAGTTGTCTGACTGCTTTTGATTTTGATTCAAATTTCATTGAAGTCAATGGGAGTTTCTTCCTTGATTTCAAAGAGCTTTGGATCAGGCTCTCACTGATTTACTCAGCTGCAGTTATTAAACTAAGTCCAGTCACCTCAGTTCCGCAGAAAGAGTTACTTCATTGTTACTTCACTCACCATCGTACTGACCACAGCTCCAAGACCAGAGTCTTAAAGTCAGCACATAGCCTGTTTGCTTAATGGATAGATGGGCTGTACTTGATTAGCTGGCTAATCTCTGAAAGAATTCATTCTTCAAAGAACTGTTTGAGACTTGTTGGATGTCAGATGTATACCTTGGCATTTCTGTTATCTCCTGAGATAGCTGGCTCAGTAGTGACCAAGCAGGAGCAACATATGATGACACAATATCAACACAAAATATTGGCAGGTACAGAAGAGATAGAGAAGCCCTTTTCTTGAAAGCTAATTGAAGTGATGCATATCTTGATGCCATGGCAACTATCTCTCCTCACTGAGCTTGCGATGCTAAAAATGAGTTTGTGAGAAAGGATAATGTCTGGTTTTGTGCCAGCTGGCCTTTCAGGTTTTGCTTCAGTCCATCTATGGCCGTTTTTACATGAGACAGTCCCACTCATGCCCACGCAGATCCGCTCCATGGGCATGAGTGGGTGCCATCAGTGTGCATGCCGCAGCCAGTGAGTGGGAGTGCTTGCACACTTCTGCAACCCACATATCCCCACTTACCCTCCACGCATCCCCACTCATGGAGCAGGTGGCAAAAACGGAGGTTGCTCCATGAGTTGGGATGCGTGGGGGATGGGTGTGCACCCATGTGCACCGGCACCGATGTGCTGCCCATGCTGCGGCACGCACATCCTCCCCCCATGCTCCTGCAGCTCATATAAAAATGGCCTATGTCTGCATTAGATGCAACTAAATTGCTTGGAGTAATAATTATATATTCCTCTGAAAATAACCTGGTATCATTATCATTTCTGGATGCTACTGTTCCTGGGCTTTTTATTGTTGTTGTCTTTATTTCTCCTTGAGATTATTAACAGCTATTTCAAAAACAAAGGCCTAAGCTGACCCTGTTATTTATTACATTTTGTTTGTTCCAAAGGGTTTTCACAGGCATGTCAAAATAAGAACCAGAAATCTTGTTTAAAGCTAATCTTGTTTACATTAGATTTTTCAGATCCTTCGTAATTTGTATTTGAAAGCTGTCTCTTTAAAAAAGTGCAGTTTTCTGTTGTTTGACCTTGAATGACTTCTTACCGTTTTTCTACATTGCTTGCTTACTATCTCAGCTTTGTCTTTACAGGATGGAGAATATAGGAAGGACACTTTTCTGTTAGCGAGACATTGCATCAGTAGAAAAAATATTTTTTTCAGAGGCTACATTTTCTTGTTTTATTGTTTCTCATTTAATCGTGGCATCATAATTGAACATGGGGCCAAGCAAGGGCAAAATGTTGGAACACTGAGTGGCTATGGCATACGCTTTTCTGCAATGATAAGCTGAAATGAAGCTAGCGCACAATTCCAAATTAACATGACGGGCATTGCATGGTGTTCAGCATCTGCAGAGAGTATGACCTTGATATTGTCTTCTGATTTTTAAGTACAATCCTTCATTGCTAATAGGAGCCTTGAAACAGAGCGTCTCTAAAACAGTGAGTCCTTCAAGAACGGCTGACACAAATAATTTCACAACTACCATTTTCTTGGTCATGGAGGGATTGTACAAAAGCAAAACATTACAGTCAGCCTGGTTACTCTAGGCTTGGTTTACCAATTTACATAGTTATTTAATCTTCAAGGTTATAGTTATTGCTTTGCAAATGAACCTGATGTACTTTTCAAATCCACAGGCCTTTATCATTTAGCCAGAGTTCGACCAAATCAGGTTACATAATTTGTTTTATTTCCCTTTAGTAACATGCAGCTTTTGTATTAACTATTTTAACACTCTGGAAGGTGCTGGCCATATAATCTGTGCTCCTTTTTAATTGCACCATTTACCATTTAAATAGATTGAGCATAATGGTATGAAATTAACAGGGGACTTATTCTTCTGGTGCAAAGAAAGAAAAGACCCCTGCCTGAGGGGAGGATTTGGTAAAGGGAGCCTACATATCCCACCATCATGAGAAATTCCACCTTCCAGCACTGGGGGTTGTCAAGCAGAAAGAGAAAACACCCTCTCCCACCCCCGGTGACCCTACCCCTAAGTGCAGCTACAAAGAGATAGGGGAGAAGGCAATGCTTTGTCCAAGGAAGCTGAACTCTTGACTAGGGAAGAAGATTTCAAATGAGAGCTGATGAGGAACTTTCGTACCAGGATCAAAGCAGGAAACTGGAGAAAGTGGGGAAGGAAAGTAGGAGGATAAGAGTGGAAACCTTTCTCCAAATGAGTGAAACAAGAGTGGAAGAGAGAACTGGGAAGACAAACCCATCACCTCACCCCAGGCCTACACCATCACTAAGCCTCATTTGCTCATGCTTCCTCTCCTGATTTCCATGATTTATCTCCATGTATGATGTACATTAGATTCTGGGATGGATAATTAGTTCTCTGATAGAAGTGCAGCATATTGTATAATGGAATCCAGGGCTTGAGGAGTGTCTGAGAAAGGAGTATTCCTCCTGCCCATCGGGCTGCCCCAATCGGGGCTTTGTGCGCCCCCCCCTCAGTGGGAGAAGGGGGATGCACACAGCAGAGGCTTTCCCGCCGCTGGGAAGTGATAGCGTCGTGGTTGCCAAGGCAACCGTGTTGGATTGTCGCACGCCGGCAGTCTCGCATTGCGAGAACTACCAGGCACCATTTTGAAGATCCGCTGCCCAAGTCTCAGTCGGCTCAGGTGACAGGGAGAAGCGGAGCACGTGGCTGTGCTCCCGGAGCGTACTGTGGGCGGCCGTTTCTTATGGCAGTTTGGCAAAAAAAACAACCTTTCCGAGTGTAGCGGCAGCCATGCGGTGTTGGGCTCGGTGCAGAGGAGCTCTCTAGAACCTAGGGCTTGCCCACCACCACCACCTCGAGTGGTGCAAATCAGCAGGGGAAGCCTTCAGAGGCGGGCAGTTGAGGGCGCACGTGGCCATCGCGCTCCTTTCTCTTGCTCCCCTACTAGGGCTTGTGGCCTCCTCCCTCCCCCTCTTCTGGAGGGGGTGGGTGGTTGAGAAGCTCACCTGGTTTTTTGGCACCCCTTTCCCTCTTTGTTCGGGCCCGTGGTGCTGGCTCTGTGGGTAGCTCCATGCAATGGGGGTGTAAGCCTCGGGGGGAACTGAGCTCTTTACTCCAGAGGGTGGCTGTAGACATGAAACAACAATAAATATAAGTCATAACCTCAAGCTTTGCGTCCTCAGTGGAGGTGTTGCACGAGGTTTCTGCACATGGTTGCAGCCCTGAGTACGCGAATAAGGTAGGTCGTTCATTTGTCAGCCCCTCCCCCTGCTCTCATGGCTAAGGGTGGTGGGAAGAAGAAGGGTAAGGCCCTGGCGAAGAAGGCCCTGCCAAAAAGGGTTAGGTGGGAGCCGTGAAGCAGGGTGTCCATCGACCAAAGGGTGTCGACTGTCCCCATGGGAATCTCGGGGGACCCTTTTGATGCGGTTCTGGGTTCCCTGCAGGCTAGGCTCAGGCGATGTGAAGCAGTCATCCAGCAATGGGCGGATGCTCCCCCCCTTCTGTTGCCCCCCCTATTTAATCGGAGGTGGCTGGTCCCTTGCCTGGTGCCTGGTCCCACCCCACAGGGGATGGGAGATGCTCCCCA
This sequence comes from Sphenodon punctatus, assembly GCA_003113815.1. NCBI lineage: Eukaryota > Metazoa > Chordata > Lepidosauria > Sphenodontia > Sphenodontidae > Sphenodon > Sphenodon punctatus. The sequence goes on from QEPC01000531.1 coordinate 4,609,137, forward strand.
CCTCGGGGGAGGGGGAGACATAGCTGCGGTGTTTCATCTCGTTTCAGGCAAGAGAGCCCTGACAGGCAGCGCACGAGAGGGGAACCGTGACAGGCGACACTGGACGACGCTGAGATGGATGATGAGAGGTGGACAGGCGATGCTGGACAACGAGAGGTGGTGGCCCAGCGGGAACCCCCAGCGTGAGAGGTCGGAGTGAGGTGCCCCCCTTGAAAGTACCACTCAGGATCTCCAGCAAGGAAGGCAGGAACAATTGGAGGTGATCCTGCAGCGTATGGAGGCTATTTGAGAGGGCAGTGCGCAACGCCAACAGTGCATGAGTGGGGCCGGGGCAGCACTTCACGAATGAGGGTCCGAACATACCCCTTTTACATCTGCAAGACAACGTGCCCCCCCCGAGTGAGTACACTTGTTCGCAAGGTGAGGGGGAAAACAGTTTCCACCATGGCTGTATTGCTGACCTGCCTGCCAGATGGAGGTGGATGGACACTTGGGTGCCGTGGTCTGATCAGCAGGGTCCCCAAATTATCAGGTGCTGCCCACAGGTAAACACAGCTGTGCGGGCCTCTGCATTTCATTCATGTGTGGGAGCGTTGGCGAGTCAACATGGGTCGGTCACCAACACCATGTCCACTTCACAGGTGGGTGACAGGGGTGACTATCCGGTTCCAGGGTGGTACAGTGCGCATGCACTGGCCGTCCTCCCACAAGGCTGGGCACCATAGGCTACGCAGGTTTGGACCCCACCAATAACATGTTGCTCCCATGCATGCGTGGCCAATCAACACAGGCAGGAACTGCCACCGCTTGCTGGGGGTTACGCAGCCATCACGGCACCCATAGGTGCCCACCTCATGCAGGCAACGCGGAATAAAATTTGGAAAGGTGAATATGTGGACGCTTTTTCACTCCATTTCACTGAGCCCATCCCTGATCCAACAGCTAGGGATGAGCCTAAGGAAAGGGAGCATTTCAAGAGACCCAAGGCCCACCGCAATTGGTCCAACTGGTCGGCTGCATTCACAATTTTGATGGGAGTTATGATTGACATGTCACCCGGCAAGGCAATGGAACTGATTAAGTATCAGGACATTATCAGGAGGGCATTTGACACCGGGCACCCAGGGGCATGGCTCTGCTATGACGAGGCCTTTCAAAAGAGGGCTTCCATCACCCCTGGCATGTGATGGGATCTGTATGCACAAGACCTATGGTTGGAGTGCATGAACAATGCATCCAATGCCCCAAGAGCCACACCCTCGTTAAGGGAGGGGTGGCACCAGTTAATGACCCCTTTTGGACAGACGGGCACCTAACCCCAGTGAGGGGGGCCACTTGCTGGGAATATAATGGTGTAGGGAGGTGCACCCGCTCCCCTTGCCATTTTAGGCATGCTTGCGCCCAATGCAGCAGCAACCATCCAGCGGTACAGTGTAGCTGGGTCAAGACAGGGAACAGGAATAGACAAGGGAAGTACCCTCCAACTGGCAATGGGAGTGGGGCTAACAAAGGTGCGAACGCCAGTCACCATGAGGCGCTTCAAAGAGCACTTCGTGGGTGCCCTGACCGGAGCACCGTAAATGACGTACTGCAGGGTTTTAGGATCCCGGCGGTGGGAGTTAAAATTAGGCAGTCGGCGGACAATCTGTGATCAGTAGTGGGACGGGAGCATTTGGTGCACGCCAAACTCCTGAAGGCAATAAATGAAGGTAGGGTGGCGGGCCCCTTTGTATGGCCCCCAATGGAGGAATTGCACGTATCGCCATTAGGCATTGTGCCAAAAAGAACTCCGGGTGACTTTCGCCTGATCCATCACCTGTCATACCCAAAAGGGGAATATGTTAACGATGTAATTCTGGACAAGCTGTGCTCAATCCGGTATGCTTCATTTGACCGGGCAGTGGAGATGGCCAGTGCACGTGGACAAGGGGCACTTCTGGTCAAATGTGACATCAAGTCAGTCTTCCGTTTGCTTCTGGTCCATACGCTTGATTTTAAGCTGCTGGGATTTCAGTTCCAGGGCATGTTTTATTATGACATGACAATGCCTATGGGGTGCACGATTTCTTGTGCTGCCTTTGAGAGTTTCAGCATGCTCCTTGAGTGGGTGGTCCAGCATCGAACAGGATCCAATAACATCATCCATTATATTGATGATTTTTTTGTTCATCGGTTGGCCTGGTACGCAGGACCGCGGATATCTATTGGGGGTTTTCGAGTCCATGGCAGACGAGCTCGGAGTTCCTCTCGCTCCAGAAAAAACAGTTGGACCTGCAACGTCTCTGACTTTTCTAGGGAAGAAATGGACTCTGTGCTGGGGGTGTTACGTTTTCCTGCGAATAAGGTAGCTTCCCTGCGGGGTGTGGTGCTGGCATGCTTGGCAGCTAATAAGGTCACGGTCAAGCAACTGCAGTCTTTGCTTGGCTCGCTTAATTTTGCATGTCGGGTTGTAGCTCCGAGTCGAGCCTTCTTGTCCCACTTATACAGTGCCATCCCAGTAGATCTTCCTCAACATTACCACATCAGGGTTACAGCCGACATGCAAGAGGATCTTCTGACGTGGAGCAGGTTCCTAGCAGATTATAATGGTGTCAGTTTTTGGAGGCGGCAGTTGCAGCTGGAAGCTGAGCTCCAAGTCCAGTCTGACGCTGCTGGGAGCATTGGTTTTGGCCTGTATTTCAGAGGCAGATGGTGCAATGCACCATGGCCGGCTGAATGGGTTTCACTAGGGATAACCAGGGACCTCACCTTTCTTGAGTTATTCCCCATCATGGTGGCAGTCCACCTATGGGGACAGGTGTTTGCGAACCAGGTGGTGCTTTTCTGGTGTGACAGTCTCTCTGTGGTCCAAGTGATAAACTCGATGTCATCTAAGTCAGCCCAGACCATGCAGTTGGTGCAGAAATTTGTGTTACAATGCCTCTGATTTAACATTCTGTTTGTGTCCAAGCACGTCCCGGGAGTTAGCAACGGCATTGCTGATGCTTTCTCTCGTCTTCAGATGGACCATTTCCACCAGTTGGATCCAGAGGCACAACAGCATCCAGAGGTGGTTCCGCAGGACATCTGGACTCTTGGATCATAGAGTTATTCCAATCGGTTCAGGCTTTCTGGCTCCCAGAACTCAGGCAGCTTACATGAGTGCTTTCACTGAATTTCAACAATTTTGCATCACAATGGGTTGGCCCTTAGGTTTTCCCATACTAGAAGCCCAATCACTGCAATTCGCCATGTCCCTACATAGGAAGGGCCTTTCCTCCAACACCATTGGTGGTAAACTGTTGGCGTTGGATTTTGTTAGTGGGTTGGCAGGTTTTCCCTCAACAAACCAGGGTTTCTTTAGCTACTGGTTGCTTGAGAGATGGGCCAGACAGCACTGTAGCCACCTAGACAGTAGATTGCCTATCACCCTAGTTTTACTCATGCGCATTGTGGCTGTCCTCCCCGGGGTATGTTACTCCTTGTAAGAAGCCCAGTTATTCGAGGTGGCATTTAAATTGGCCTTCTTCAGGGCTTTTTGAGTCAGTGAACTGACCGTTGAATCCTGTAGATCTTGTGAGGGCTCGGCAGTCTCTGTGGAGGACACTCACATTTTGCCTTTAGCTCTGCAGTTAATTCTGCGTAAATCTAAAACAGATCAGAGGGGAGTTGGTCATACCATCATGTTGCAGCGGGCAGGCAACCCCCTGCTTTGTCCAGTGGCTGCAGTAGCAAACTACCTGTTTATTTGCCTTCGTTTGCCAGGACAACTCCTATGGCATGCTGACAGGGCTTATCTAACCCACCACCAGTTCACGGCAGTCCTTCGGGAATGTGTCTCCCACCTCCATCTTTCTCACCTTCATTACAGGTCTCACTTGTTTTGGATCTGCACTGCTAGTTGCGCATCGGCAATGGGGCTTTCTGATTCGTCAGTTCGCAGCGTTGGCCGATGGTGTTCTTCAGCATTTAGGTCTTATGTTCACCCTCTGGACAGTTAGTTTAACCTATTCATTGTTGTCTTATTGTTAATTTCAGATGCCAGTGCACTCCGATCCCGGAGGTCAATATGGCTAATCGGGCACAGCTTGGTGTACTGGGCGGCCAAGGCGGCGAGTCGATCTCACTGAGGCACGCAATTGGGCCGTAGCGACTCTGCAAAGGTGGTATGGAAGGCTAGGTCTGGTATGAGATGGGAGCAGCTCATGCCAGTTCTACATGTGGCCGCATCCAGCAAACATACAGACATCATAGTTGTTCACCTCGGAGAGAACAACCTTCCACGGGAGACAGGAGTGGCATTGGTAGTTAGAATAAAAAGGGATTTAGCCAACGCGGCCCAGTTGTTGCCACAGACTAGATTCATATGGGCACATATGATCGAGAGAATTAGGTGGTTGGGGGCCATTTCCCCGGGTAAAATTGACAGGGTCCAAAAAAAGATCAACAAGGAAGTTGGTCAGTTGGTTATTAATATGGGAGGCGATTGTATCTCCCATAGTGAAATTCGTTTATCTCGACCTGATCTGTTTCGGATTGACGGAGTTCCTTGTCAGATCATGGTGTCCATATCTATCTTGCAGGACTTAAACGTAAGTTAGTTCAGTTGTTGGCTGAATAGGAGGAGGGGGTGGACTGAAACCAGCCAAGCATATGCTGGTGGTCTCATGTGGCAAGGGTCCAGTTAAGGGTAGGGTAGTCAGTTAATTAGTTTAATTAAAAGGGAGACATCTCCTAAAGAGATGAAGCTGTGGAAGGAAACAAGTGCAGGTACGGCCAGGTTCCTTCCAAGGCCCAGGGGAAAAGAATGAGCCATACGCTTGAGGACAAGGGGGTCCCCAGGGGGCCGTTGCCTTCTCTCCTGCTCCAGGTCACTATGAGGCTATGCTGCCTTCGCAACCAGTCGCACAGCTGAGGGGAGAGTGACCTAGCATATTTAATTGTAGCACGTAAGGAGGCGGCACCGAGAAAACATCAGACCGCCTGCACAAGTTCAGGTTATATTAGATAATTATGGATCCTGAGGGAGTTACCCTTCCTCCTCCTCCTTACCAATTCGTTTAATAAAGAGTGCAGCCTTTTAAAATCCAACTAATTGTGTGTGTGTGTGTCTTCCTTCAGGGGCTGCTGGGCAAAGGGAGGATATATTTAACACGGTGCCTAGGGCTGAATTGAGAAGCGCTTATGTTCTTGCAAAATTTCAGGTCGGGTCGCGAGAACTCATCAAGATCTTGGGCCCAGTGCCGAGATCTCATGAACTATTTTGCCAAAAAATGAATGAGTAAATAAAATCCACTGTGCATACACAAATGGCCACCAGGGCTGTTCTGCTCACACGCAGCCCTTTTCCAAAATGGCACTGATGCTACTGGTGGCACTTTGGAAAAGGGCTGTGCATGAGCAGAATGGCCCCAATGTATCCCCACTTTCCTCCTCTCTGCCCCATTATTGCATTAGTAGCAAAAGGGCGGAGTGAATAGACATCTGGGGTGATGGTTGTCCTTGTGTAAAGGAGAAATTCTGCCGGAGGCTGTATTTCCTCTTCTGTCTTACACTGGTCCTTTCAGTGTTAATTATCTCTTATTTGACTACAATAAAAGCATGTGCCACACACACACCCAATTTTAATAACTCTAATATTTTATATCTGAAATCAGCATTGGAAAGCTGACATTTTTAATAAGCAGCAGCTGAGCCTAATAACAGAGAAAGTTAAGACTTCAAGAGTTGCCTGCATCATAGAAAAAGAAAAAAATTAGAGCATTAGTTGTTGTTTCTGGATTTTGCTTTTAGTTCAGCTCTGCAATAAGCAGATGGCTTTGAAACCAAAGTATACAGGCATATATTACTGTAAGTTATTTTTGGCATTTGGCTGCTTTTAAAGTAACCAGAGGTTTGCAAGGAGATGATTTGTTTGTCAAATATCAAGTCACTAAAACAAAACAGTCATTGTTTTTCTGGTACTGGTACTCTGCACAAACTGAGGGGAACTGTTGCATCAGTGTGTGTGCATTTGTGTGAAAGAGAAAACTAAACCCTGATGCAAAGCTCCACAGCTTTTATGGCTTTCAACATTTTTTCCTTACAGTTAAGCAAACTTATGAACAGATACTTTTCTCCATGCGCCTGCTAGACACAGAAAAACAGAAGACGTACATAATTGCTATTTTCCCTTATACAGAGAACATAAAAATATGTTGTTAATGCTGAGGGATGAACCCAGAATAATGCAGACTCTCCAATTACACATGAACCATATGCTGGGCCCACCCCCTAGCAAGATCCCCGAATACAAAGGATCCATGAATAAACTTGAAATGACATGAATGTGTGAAATGCATAAAATATGCACCGACAGAGCCTCAGAACAGGGAACCCTGGTTTGTGGAGGACCCACAGTCATTGAGGAGGGGCCCTTAAAAACACTAATCCGTTAATAAACCAGAAATAACATGTGTATAACATGGATTTCCAGGGCCTGTACTGCAGGGACCTGTGGCCCTTGAGGGGGATGTTATGTTTAGTTGTACATCAAAATGAATTAGTTACACAGGAGTGGGGAACCTTTTCCCTACAAGGGACCACTTTGAAAACTAGTACAAGCTCCAAGGGCCACATTGTCAGGGCCTCACTAGTACTGATTCTGTAGCCCGCCCTCCCACTTGAGCTGCATTACCTGAGTCTGAGGGTGGTTTTCAATGAGCAAGGCTTGAGGAGGGGTCCATGGCTGCTGAGTGGCACAGCTGCAGAGCATCCATGCACGTGGAGTGAGTGGACAGGGATTATAACGGGCAGCTCCCAGTGTGGCTACCGTGCCCACGCAGGCAGCCTTCACGCACTCCTGCTACCACGGGCTGACCCTGAAAACAACTCACATGGGCAGCCATTCCCTCGCGCCCCCCAGCAACACCCCACACCCCATGTCTCATCCAATTGCCCGTCCTCTGCTATAACACAGCCATGGACACCATGGAAGCAGATGACTGCAGCAACCAGTAACCCCTTCCTGCCCAGGAGCCAATGCAGCTGCTGGCAGTCCCGGGCAACAGCAGAGGCACATGGTGGGGAGGGGGGATCCAGCAAGCTGCTGTCCTCCATGGCGCTGACTCTTCTCTCATGTGTCATGGGGGGGTTGTTGTGCTTTGAGCCACCATGGTGGTGTATTTTGCACCTGTGTCCTTTAAGAGCTCCCCAGAGATCTCCTGGCATGGCTGTAGGTGGGACTGGGGAGGCGTCAGGCTGCGGACCTGTCTGATGGCATGGGTGGGTGCCCCAGTTTCCAAGGACAGGGGTTGTGTGGGCGCTTGTCCCCGCATGGTACACTCCAGATTTTTTGGCAGTGGCTATGAGTGGGTGCTGTGTGGCTCATGGGAGCGTGCATCCCCATGCACCACCTTCAAATGAGCAGTTGGATGTGTGGTTAATGGGTGGCCATGCATGGTAGCATCTAATTTAAAAACATCCTGAGTCAGGACTGTTGAACGTTCAGAGAAACTCTGAGGCTACCTGCCTCCTCAGTTGTTACCTGCACCCCTAGTTGGTTATATCAGCCTGACTGGGTATTAGTTTCCTCAAGGAAACCCAATGCTGCTTAGGAAGTGGCCTCCTAGTTGCAGCACTGCTTACCTGTTTTCCCTGCTTCTCTTCTTGACTTCAACCTAGTCTCCCTCCAGTCAGTTCCCATTCCCGTATCCGCTCTCTATCTAGTCTCTTCTCCTTTTCCCCAGGACCAACCTGTTGCCTGTTGATTCATGTATTGGCTTCAGACTCAGGCTTGTTTACCTCTCAGCACTATGTCTGCTCATAGGACTGACCTTTTGACTATTGACCCCTACATGAACCCCAAACTCTGGTTTGCTTACCTTCCTGGCACTGCACCTGCTCATTGGATTGATCTTGGCATCAATTCCAGGCTCCAGCTTGCTGTACCCTCTGAGAGCTCTGATCCTGCTTGAGCTCTGCTCCTGCAAGGCCTCAATCTTTGGGATTCAATTCTGCAGGGCTTGCTGCTCCCCAGGTCACCCATACTTTAGCTGACCTTATACACACAGACAGGGTTGGCCTTAGAACTTGCTGGACCCAAGACAAAGATACAATGCGCGCCTCTCTTCCTTCAGGTAGCCCCACCTCCCTTAGCAATTGGCGGTCTGGTTGTTTAGGAACACAGAGAATTGCCACAGATTATTTTTGAACTATCAGTACAGTATGCAAGTTAAAGAACATATATGTTTGTCCTGTAGGGATGGGCGAACAGATCGCGGTTTGGGTTCGGCCATTTGGTTCGGCTGCATTCGGTTCGGCCATTCGGTTCGGCTGCGTTCGGTTTGTCCGTTTGGTTCGGCAGTTCGACTAGTTCGCCGAGTTCGGGTTCGGCCATTCGGTTAGGCTGTTTGGCTGTTTGGTTCGGCCATTCGGGAAATGTTGTTATGGGTGTTTTTTTGTTTTTTATATGGTTTTTTGGGTTTTTTTATTGGGTTTTACATGGTTTTATTTTGTTTTTAATTTGTTTTTTTGTTTTTTTATATGGGTTTTTTAAATTAATTTTTTTAATCTAATATTATATCTATCTATCTAACTGCTATTAACTATTCTAAATGCTATGAACTAAATTTATTATCTAATAAGTACACAAACCTACTCCTACAAACACTAAAACTAAATCACTAACACTATCTCTATTACTAAGCTAACTCTTACAACTATCTATCTATCTATCTATCTATCTATCTATCTATCTATCTATATGGATATATATCGATCCATATATATGGATCTATATCGATCTATCTATATGGATATATATCGATCCATATATATGGATCTATATCCATATATATGGATATATATACATCCCATATATATGGGATGGGGGGGGAATCACAAACAGAAGAGGAGTCTGTAGTGAAATACATACATACTCAGTGAGTCTGTACAGTGAAATGCATAACACAAGGTTTCAGTTTAAGGTTTAAGTTTCATTTCAGTACAAAACTGAAATGAAACTTAAAGCAATCTAAAAATCCTACTCAACACCTGCTGTTAAGGAACAGTGACTAGCTCAGAAAGTGTTGGGAAGGGGGGAGGCAGATAATTAGTTTTGTTTCTTGCAAGCCTCTCCACCCCTGGTGCCTGGAAATCTGGTCCTCAGTGACTGAATACACCTCCCTGTCATGTTTGACCTTCCAGTGAACCTTTTTTTGCCACCCGAACGCGATCCGAACTGTTCGGCCATTTCGCCGTTCAGTGTTCGGTTTGTTCGGTATGTTCACGTTCGGGTTCGGTCATCTGAACAGGCCGAGTTTGGACCGAACTCTGAACTTCCGAACCGTGTTCACCCATCCCTATCGTCCTGGCATGAATGGAAAGAATAGCAGCAAATAAAGGCTCAAAGGTGCAGATTAGAAATCTGAAAACAACACGAACGGCGAACCTTAATCCTATTTATAATCAATTTAATATAGTAGGTTCTAAAATAAAGGCGGGCAATAAAACACAATATAACAAAGTGTAATTTAGGAACAGTCTATAAGGAATGCAGATAGATTCCCATCTTCAGCAGGATGTACTATGCAAGTGAAAGAACATTTAAATGTTTGTCCTGACATGGATGGAAAGAATGACAGGACACAGATATGGATTTAAAAGGCAGAAACTCCTTATTTAAACACAAAAGTCTGGGGTGTGTGACTGAACCTCCTTCTCCAGAAGATTCCCGGTCCAGTTCATGAGATACAGAATGACAAATTCCTCCAAGAAGGGGGAGATTTCAGATTCATTCAATAAATATGTTCTTGAATTAATTGCCCATTTTAGCAAAGTAAAATTTAAGAAGCAATTACATTTTAAAAGAAAAAATATATCCCAATAAATGATTTCTCAGTTAAGAGCTTTTGATGGTGTGAGGTTTGTGAAATAAAGCATTACATGCAAATATATATGCATATCAGCATTGAAAATATATATGTATTTAGAAATTATATTAAACTCTACCATACACAGACTGACCAGCATTTGGGAAAAAGCAGCTCTGCCCAGCCAGAGCCATGAGCCGCACTCAGGGAAACTGAGAAACTGTTTCTGTCCTAGCAGACACACATGCAGTGCAACTCACTGCCACAAACTCCACTGCGCAAGTGCCTGACAGGACCCCATCCTTTTCTAAGGAAAAAGGGGCTGAAAAAATGGTCTCACCTGAGCAGTGTAGTCCATAGGTTGTTTTTAAATAAGATGCTACCATGCATGACCACCAAGCACTCATCAAAACACTTGTGTGAAGGTGACGTGAGGAAATGTGTGCTCCCGTGACCCATGCAGCACCCACTCATGACCATGCACCTGGCGCCGCTCAAAACCAGTGTGCCATGTGGGGCAAGTCAAAAAAGTCCATGGGGCCTCTTCAGTCCAGCTATTCTTGGTTACCTCAGTGATCCCTGGTACCCAAGAGTAACTGGGAAATTAAGGCAGAATACAGACATCTACCAGCAGCAATGCAAGACTTTTCTGTCTGGACAAGCATTTGACAGGTTTAGATAGAAGACTGGGATCTGTAGGTTTTTTAGAATATTTATTTATTTAGTTTAGTTTAGTTTAGTTATTATGTTACCCATCCTAAGACTTTGGGGAAGAGCTGAATGTAAGTTTAAATAAATAAATCTTCAAAGTTAGCACAAATGGTTAACTACAATGGATAATTTAAAAAAATTAAAAGGGGGGAGGTCAATAGACTGATAGAAATATTTCCATCACAAACAGTTCAACAGTCCACAGAATTTCTTAAGATTTGATAAATGTAAGGACTTGGTCAGTTTTACAACAGATTATCATTTAAAAAAAAGTTTACATAGGATTCTCTGGTCTAATAGTAATTATATAAATAATTGATAGAATTACTATCTATCTATCTATCTATTGGACAGGGGAGTCAATGGAAACTGAAGCAAGGGAGAGTGCTGGAGAAGATGCATAAAGAGGAAGAGGGAGACAAAACTATGGAAAAGAAAACAGAAAACTTGAGGAAAACTGGGAATGAAAGGAAAGATGGGTAGAAAGAAGAAAACAATGATATAGGGTGATTTCAGACGTGACGAATCCAAGATTCACCACGCCTGAACCACACTCAAACGCGGCTCGCGTTTGACTGTGGTGAACGCCTGTTTGCTACCCGCCAGATGTTCACCACAGTCAAACTCGGGCCGCATTTGCATTCACCACACATCTGGACCCGAGGACGTGAGCGGGTCCAGAAGTGTGGTGAATGGCCACCACAGCAGAGGTGACTGAATCGTCACGTCTGTTCACTTACCCCTGCCGGTGGTGGAATCCATTCTCCCCCCGACTGTGGTGGCGAGTGTGGCCGGATTGGTCGCTCTCGCTGCCCGTCTGGCGGGGGAAGGGCCGGGGCGGAATACAGGGGGCGGAGCCATGTGGCAGCAGGCTGCGCTGTGCGTCCCTGCCCCCTCCACGATCCGTGGTTCCATGACAGATGTTACGGCGGGCCCCATTCACCACGGGCCATGGTTTGCCGGTCCCCGCGGCCCGGGGAGAAGCGGCGCANGGAAGTGTGGTGAATGGCCACCACAGCAGAGGTGAATGAAATGTCACATCTATTTACTTACCCCTGCCGACGGCGGGCCCCATTCACCACGGGCCATGGTTTGCCGGTCCCCGCGGCCCGGGGAGAAGCGGCGCACGTCTGTTGGCGCGCCCCTTCCCCCTGGTCTGTGGTCCAAACCACCCCATGGCCTGTGGTGAATGGGGCCTGCCGTAACATCTGAAATCAGCCATAGTGGGAAGGAAAAACCAACTGAAGCATGGAAGTGGAGAATATAGTGATAATTAATGGAAAATGATACTTCAGTAATCAGTATTGAATGTTAATTAAAATAAACAGCAATAAGAAGAATAGAAGTGTCCTAAAGACTGATGGGAGAAAGGAAAGAAGAACAGGTCCCAGGAAGCAGCAAAAAGGACAGTCATACAGTCCAGATGAGGGTTTGGCCTTTCCTACTCTTTTCCAAGATGACCACACATCCCTCTTTGAGCATACCCCTTGCCTCCACCAGTGCCCATACTGCACAGTGAACTTGTTCCACACCAGAAACAGGTGCAATTTGTTTAGTTATTTCTGGACTTTCCTGGTTTTAGGAATAATATCAATCTTGACTAAAATTACGTGTATATCTTATATCGTGTATCTCATCCATGGTACCAGCGTCTGATTCCAACTATAGTAATTCTTTGGAATTATGAGTAGATATCATTACAATAATTACAATGAAATAATTGAAGTGAATTTCTAATTACAGGAGGAAAAATGCTGGAATGAAATCGCCCCTAAAACTCTCTCTCGTCTTAGAGGTATCTGTCTTAGAAGTATACACCATAAGTACCGGTAGCTTTCCTAAAATCAACCAGGTAATATATTTCAGAGGATTAAGAAGAGACATTACATGTTGATGCTCTCATAATACTGTTGCTCACCCCACTTCCTGAAGCAGTGGGAAGTTCCAGGGGCAGCCTTGATGGGTTGGTGTCCTTTGGGCAGGTGCGAGAAACTGGAGACTTAGGGCTCTTTTAGATGAGCAGGTCGTCGTTGCACAACCCGCTCACATGATATTTAAAAATCCCACAAGGCGGGATTACATGAGACAGAAGCATGGAATCACACACATGGAAGGCGGTCGCGCATTGTTTGCCGACCACAAATTAAATACCTCACACATCAATGTATTTAATTCACGTTCAGCAAACAATGCACAACTGCCTTTCATGTGTATGATCTTGTGCTGCCGTCTCATGTAATCCTGCCTTGCGGGATTTTGAAATATTGTGCGATGATGACCCGCTCGTCTAAAAGCAGCCTTACTGTGTGGTATGAGAGTCCATTTATTCACAAATGGACACATTGAGAAGAAGGGCTGGGACCAGCTGCCGGCTCCTCCAGCCAGATCTCACTGAGCCTTCTGGTCCATCACCTTGGGGATTTCCCAGAATTGCTGTTCCTTTGTAGCCTTTTGCCCCCAAATGCCAGCATGCAACCTCTTGCTAGGCTGTGGCTCTCTCCCCTCTCTCACAGACTGAAAGCTGTCCCACCCAGTACTCCACACTGCCCAGCTAGAACCATTGTTATAAGACAGAAGGCTGGCAGGCAAACTCAGGTGTGACTGATGGTCCTATAGAATGAGTTACATTCCAGGGGGATGAATCCCAACAGTGTAGGGTGGCTAGATATACAAATTTTAGAGGACACTTATGAGAAATACAGGTTGCAGGGCTGCATTGGCTCCAATGTAGTCCTGCAACCTGTATTTTATTTATTTATTTAAAAAACGTATTACCCCGTGTCTCATGTGCTCTTATTTCTCAAGTGTCCTCTAAAATTTGCATATCTGACCATCCTACAACAGTGATTTACATTCCCAGGGGTTGGGACAGACTAGATCCCCATTTCCAGAGGGTCCATAAGAATACCTTTCTATACACACTGATTATTCACAGCTATAGTACATGCCTTTTCCCTATCAAAGCAGGCCTCAGTGGACCTATTTCTTAACTAGTGTAACTTCAGTAAGGGCTAATATAAGTATCTTTGGATTAGCGCTCGTGTTTACATGCGGATGTTAGGAAATTAGGAATCTGGTTCTAGTCTTGCCTCTGTCACCTCTCCCTGTAATTTAATTAGTTGGCAAATGTTCCTGTGTTATTTAATGAGGTGCATGGAGGCCCCAGCTGGACCTTGTAGGCACAGGAAATGTCTCAGGGATGATTTTGCCATATTTTTGATGATATCAAATAAAAAGACTGGGGAAAATACACAGAGAGCAAACACTTTCTCTCTCACTTCAACAGCTGGTTTGTTCACCTTTAGGAATAACTCTCGCTAGACTAGTGAAAAGGAATGATGCGTGCAATTTGCGAATCATAAAAGGGAAGTGGGGAATATGTAAAATTGTCATCTGCCAGGGATGACCTTGTAATTAAATTAGTAGAAATAGCTGAATTTGCAAATGAGGCATGAGCAGCAGCAAAGAATGAAGCTATTATTGTGCATTCACAACTTGCCGTCGCTCTGAATCATGCCTGAGCACAAAGCCCAAGGAAGCATTGTCGTTGATTTCCAAATAAGCTTTGGATTAGTCCTGATGTGTCAAGACTTTTAATCACAGTCTCAAGACTTTTAATCAAAGCATTCAACATACTTATTCACTCACCGTATAGTATTTGATTGAATTGGTTTTGTGGGTTTGGAATGTGTAGGGATGTTTTTCCTGTGTTTTCAGTCTAATGCAGGTGATGGACTGTGGTTGTCCCAGTTCTCATGTTCCATGCCACAGCAGCTCAGTTCAGTTCAGTTTGCTAGTATTCCATGATGCTGTGCAGTCGCAGGTGCCTGGGATCCAGTTATACTGATGTCCTGAGCTAATGGACACCACTTAGTCTAGCTGTTGCACAGGGAAAGTCAAACCTAGACCCCAAGGCAAAGAGAGCTGTTTATTTTAACTGAGCCAGAGCATCTTTTCTGCATCATGGTGTGCGATCCTTAAATGTCCCTTCCTACGTTATGCAGAAAGTGCAGGAAGGAAAAATGTGCACTTGTTAGATCTGGGTTCATGCAGCAACACATGTGGGATAATCGTTCATTAGATACGAGGCTTCCTGCAACCCAAACTGTTCACATGGTTAAAAAAAATAATAATCTGGTGCAAACAAATAACTGGATTCTTCTTTGGGTGTGCATGCAAGCTTAGCATCACAGCAACAGCAGGTGTATTCTTATAAAAATCTGATATAAGAAAATAAGTGCCATAGCAAGTCAGACCAATGGTCCATCTAGCCCAGCATCATGTCTCTGAGAGTGGCCACCTTCAGTTGCTTCAGAGAAGCACACAACAGTTCATGCAGTGATCCAATTCCTGCTATTCTCTTCCACCCTCCAACACTCAGAAGTGTTACCCCTTTGATCAACTTGAATAATAATAATAATAATAATAATAATAATAATAATAATAATAATAATAAATTAATTAAAAATATATATATTACCCCCCCGGCATGATACTCAGAGCGGGATAGCCATTTATGTTGTATTGCACTTACAATTTATTGATGTTTCATAGTACAATTAGTGTAAATAATCTTGCACATAGCAGGATACGTTTGTAGGAGTTTATAAAGACCTACATGTTGTAGAAATCAATCTTCTGAAATGAAACCAGACGCTGTAGTTCTGTGCTTCTCATTCTCTCATTACTCATCCTTTGTTACATCAGTGGTTTTAGCAAAAGCACCAGATTTGCTTTGATGCATTGTTGTGCCTTGGTTTCAGCCCTGCACTGTTGCGCAAAAGGACAATGGTTGATCTATATTTTTAGGCTCAAAATTGATTGTAAGTTCTTGGGCAGGGACCGTGTCTATCTTATTCTTTGTAAAGCACCAGGTACATCGCTGGTGCTATATTAATAATACTAATAATACTAAATTGATTTGAATTTGCATATGAATTGCATAATTTCCCTGATTTGCATATATTGGTTAAACTTGGAAAATCTGACAGAAACTACAGATTGAGTCAAAAATTGTTTTATTTATTGTAATAGAAAAAAAAATGGAAAAACTGAAAACTTTGTGACTCTTCCACCACTGTAGTCACCACACTCACAAACTAGCATTTCGACTTGTCCCTCTTTTAAGGCAGCGAAGGCAAGAACAACCATTATGTGAAGGAGATCGTTAGGGGAAGGAGAATTATTAACCTGATGCTGAGGTACCTAAACCAGATAAACTGCATTGTCTGTAGAAGAAGCTGGCTGAAGGTAAAACAATACACTCACTGGAGAGATTTAAATAATACTCAATTTTTAATTTTTTTTTTAAAAGCCAGCTTTCCCCACCGTTTTGTTTAGTTTGGGAATAGGTTCTATGAGGTTGAAAGGAGGGAGAAATAACTTATATACCCTGGAAATCTCTCACCAGTGGATGCAAGGAGGCAGACTTACAATTTGTAAAACCAGTTTGCAAAGTGTTTTTCTACAATCAGCTGCTGCAAGAGTGTGTGCTCTATTTGTTAAGGGGAGACTAAAGAAATAAAGTACAAGCATGGGCAGAAGTTGCACCCAACGTTAAAAAAGAGTACAGAAGAAGAGGCATGAAGGAATCAATCCAACAAAATAAAGGCAGAATTGAAATTTTAGGGAGGGGCACAGATTCCTAACTTCTGTGCTTCTTCCATTTCTTCCTCTTCAAAGGCAGCACAAACTTTATGCAAAGGAGATAAGTGTTAGGGGAAGGATTTAAATGATACGGGAATGAGACTCACTAGTATCTTTGTGAAGGAGATAAACATTAGGGAAAGGAGAGGCTCAGTTGCTTCGTTGATTTCTTCCTCTTCAAAGGCAGAGATGGCAACATTAATGATAGAGGAAGGAGATAAACAATAGGGGAATGAGAGGCAATGAAGGCAAGAACTGACTGTTGGACTTTTAAAGGCTGAACGGGTTTCTCGAGAAATCCATCTGGATTGTGCCCCTTTTGAAGGTGTGGGTGAACCTTTCTGTGCTTCTTCTATTTCTCCCTCCTCAACAGAGATGGCAACATTAGGTGAAGGACATAATGATATGGAAAAGAGATAAATGATAGGGAAGGAGAGGCTCATTTGGTGAGAGTTGGTCTTGAAGGAAGCAGATAACTGTAGAACTTAGAGCATCTTTGCTTCATCTATTTCTTTATCTTAAAGGCAATGAAGGCAAGAACAACTATTATGTGAAGGAGCTAAATGATAGGGGAATGAGCGGCTCACTCGTAGGGATGTGCGAACAGAACGGGATTCAGATGTTCGGCCATTTGGACTGAAAACTTAGTCCGGGTTTGTGGGTTTGGTACCGCGGAGTTCGGATCCCCCCTAACATTTGGAAAATTTGGCCACCTTGAGGCTTGGGGTGCTCCAGGGGTGCCCATGTGGGCATGGCAGGCCATCGGAGACACAGCAGCAGAAACTGGGAAGTCTTGGGGCTTGGCACCCCGTGTTGCCCAGGCAGGCAGGCTCGGCGCTTGGCCCCTGGGGGTGCCTGTGGGGGCATGGCTGGTCGTCTAAGACGCAGTGGCAGCAGCAGCAGCTGGGCATTGCAGGCTGCCAGGCATCGGTGGAGCAGCGGCAGAGGCCTGGCCAGGGCTTGGTGGCTGGCACCCCTACTTGGATCGGCATTGCAGAATGCCAGGCATTGGTGAAGCAATGGCAGAGGCCCGTCCAGGGCTTGGTGGCTGGCACCCCTACTTGGTCGGGCATTGCAGGCTTGCATCCTATTTGCCGGATGTCAACAAGCTCTTCTGGCCTGCACCGGGTGATGCACCACTGACAATGCTGACTGCTGATGGGAGGGGCAGAACATGGTGGCAGCAACACAGCTCTTGGAGGGACAGCCATAGCCTCAGCACCAGACATCTTCTCCATAGGACTAGTATATGCCTCACTGTCCCCAATCTGAAATGTATCCCATGAAGGGGAGTACTGGGACCCTGAGGCTGATTGACTGCCCATGCTGCTGCCACTCTCCCTGTGTCTCCTATCGCTGCTGCTGCTACTGCTGCTCCTCTCCCTGCTGCCATTTCCCAGGGATTGGGCCCTGCCTCTAGCAGCCGGGGTGGGATCCATCAGCCCTGGACTGTTGGGGATCACATCAGCAATGGGAGACATTGGTGACCCATGATAAACATCTGACCCTGAAGCACCTGCACCTGCTCCTGCAGCTGCCGCAGAGACAGCCACAGCCTCCTGGACTGAAGTCCTTCCAGTGCCCTGCGTGGCAGTGGAGGATGCTGGCAGGAGGCAATACCGAACCACACCCATAGTGCCACACAGGCTAGGAAGGCAGGCTGAGGCAGGGTTCGAACTTTTCCCACAGGGCGGGCAGACAGGCACTTTGGCATGAGAATCAGAAGGCAGGCGGAGGTAGAGTTCGAGCTTTGCCCACAGGGAGAGCAGACAGGCACTTTGCACAACACAGGGAGGAGTAAAAAATAAAAATAACACCTAAATCTATCTAATCTAATCTAAATCAATGAAACTATGAGGTAAATGTGTGGAAATGGGTGAAATAGGAGGAGGATGGCAATGGATTGGGAGGAACACAAACTGTTGGGAGAGGGAGAGTTCTGAAAATGCCTGCTGACAGGATCAGTGGCAGGACCCATGGCACAGCAGAGGCAGCAGAAGCGGACATTGGATTGCCGGGGCACAGAACCCATGGCACAGCAGAGGCAGCAAGCAGCAGCAGACATTGGATTGCCAGGGCAAAGAACCCATGGCACAGCAGAGGCAGCAGCAGCAGCGGAAGACATTGGATTGCCCTGTAGCAATACCCATGGCACAGAGAGGCAGCAGCAGCAGACGTTGGATTGCCCGGGCACAGAACCCATGGCACAGCAGAGGCAGCAGAAGCGGACATTGGATTGCCTCAGCACAGACCCCATGGCGCAGCAGAAGGAAACATTGGATTGCCCTGGCACAGAACCTGTGGCACAGCAGAGGCAGCAGAAGCGGACATTCAATTGCCCGGGTACAGAACCCGTGGCACAGCAGAGGCAGCATTGGCAGCAGCAGCGGACATTGGATGGCCGGGGCACAGTAGCAGACATTGGATTGCATTTCATCCAATTGATCCAATATAATTTTTCTTAAAGCAGGTGAAGAATTATAATGCATTCAAGCTATGGGATCATTGTGGCCAGTCTCTGTATAACATTTGATTAAGCAGGTCTGTCCAGACTTATCATTAAAATGGCTTCCTGTTTTAGTTAATTCTCATTTTTCTGATTTCTGTAAACTTCCTGATTCAGCTTGAATGTTAATTCTCTAACTGTTCAAGGAATCAATTCTGATCTGAGATTCTAATCTGCAATTGCTATGGCACACCAGAGGTGTCATTCAGCGACAGCAGACATTGGCCGGCCAGGGCTTGGTGGGGCACCCCAACTTGGCCGGGTGTTTCAGGCTGGCATCGTACTTGACCGATCTCAAGAAGCCCTACTGAAAATTGGTCAAGCCTTGCCCGGTGGTGAATCTCATAGACACCCAGCCCCTGCCCGCCGGCACACTCATCCAAGCTATGCCTGTCTACAAAAGGGAGGAGCAAATGGCTGACGTGCAGTACCACCACCAGCAGCAGACATTGGATTGCCAGGGCACAGTAACTGCGGTTGGCACCCCTGCTTGGTCGAGTATTGCAGACTGTCTGGCATCAGTGGAGCAGTGGCAGAGGCCCGGCCAGGGCTTGGTGGCTGGCATCCCTGCTTGGCCATACATTGCAGGCTGGCTGGCATCGGTGGAGCAGTGGCAAAGGTCCGGCCAGGGCTTGGTGGCTGACACCCTTACTTGGCCGGGCATTGCAGGCTTGCATCGTACTCGACCGCTCTCAAGAAGTTCTAATGCAACTTGGTCAAGCCTTGCCAAATGGTGAATCACGTGGTCACCCAGTAGCAGACATTGGATTGCCGTGGCACAGTGCCCGTGGCACAGTAGAAGTGACGTTCAGCAGCAGCAAGGATTCAATTGCAGGGCACAGTACCCATGGCATAGTAGAGGCAGCAGTAGTGCAAATTGGATTGCCCGGGCACAGGACCCATGGCACAGCAGAGGCAGCAGCAGTGCAAATTGGATTGCCCGGGCACAGAACCCATGGCACAGCAGAGGCAGCATTGGCAGCAGCAGCAGCAGACATTGGATTGCCCGGGCACAGTACCCATGGTACAGCAGAGGCGGCATCAACAGCAGCAGCATAGATTGGATGGCCAGAGCATAGAGCCTGTGGCCCTGCAGAGGCGGCATCAGCAGCAGCAGCAGACATTGGAACATGGAACAGCAGAGACGGCAGCAGCAGGATTTGCCTGTGCACAGCACCCATGGAGCCAGGATGGTAGGATTTGTCAGGGAAGAGCTCCCATACAGCAGCAGATGGCAGCAGCAGGATTGTATAGGCAAATTTGGATTTTCCAGGGCAGAGCACCCATGGACCAGCAGACAGCACATAACAGCGGGATTACCAGGTCAGTGAGGCACATCACCCAGGGTTGCCAGGGCAGGCAGATAGGCAACTTGGCATGAGAGGCAGGCAGGCTGGGGCAGGGCTTCAGCTTTGCCCACAGGGCAGGCAGACAGGCACTTTGGCATGAGCAGAAGGCAGGCATGAGCATCGGAAGGCAGGCTGAGTCAGGGTTCGAGTTTGGCAACCTGGGCGGGCAGACAGTCAGTGTGGCATGAGCATCATGAGCATCATAAGGCAGGCTGAGGCAGGGTTTGAGGTTGGCAACCAGAGTAGGCAGACAGGTAGGATGGCATGAGCATTGGAAAGCAGACTGAGCAGGGTTCAAGGTTGGCAACCAGGGCGGGCAGACAGACAGCGTGGCATGAGCATTGGAAGGCAGCCTGAGGCAGGGTTTGAGGTTGGCAACCGGGGCGGGCAGACAGGCAGTGTGGCATGGGAGGCAGTAGGGAGGATGGGCTGGGACCTTGGCAGGGCACTCAGATAAACTGGCGAAGACTGTGCAGCAAGAGAGAGAGAGAGCCAGTCAGATAGGCGGGCTGAGATCATCTAGACAGGCTGGCTGGCAGGCTTACAGCTTCCCAATGCCACCCGGCATCATGAGGTCAGTCAGAAAGGCTGGCCAAGGCCAGAGAGAGAGAGAGAGAGAGAGAGAGAGAGAGAGAGAGAGGGGCAGGCAGGCAGGGTGGGCGCCAGGCATTGGGAGGGAGGGACAGCACCTCAGCACAGCAGTAGCAGTCCAGATTGAGGAGGAGCCCCATCCCATGACTGCCCCTGACATGGGATGGTGTGTACCACTGCACCATCAATCCTGTCCAGGGGCAGCTTGGGGAATCCCAGAAGCGGAAGGTTGACCTTGATAAAAAGCAACTGCTCCACCAATTTGGCCCGCAGCCTCAAGCAAATGTCCCCCACCATAGAGAACACCCGCTCGCTGGGGACACTCGTTGGTGGGCAGGACAACTGACCCTTGGCCACTTTGGACAGGGCCGGCCACATGTTGGACTTGCTGGCCAAGTAGGCCAAGGGATCGCTGCTAGTATTGATACACAGCTCCTCCTCCAGGTAGCTCTCCACTGCTGCTGAGGCGCTGTCGTACTCCCTCGTGTAACTCTGCTGAGGCACCACCTTCACTACTGCCCTCAGCCATGCTGCCTGCCCTGCTGTGCACAGGCCCATGCTCGCCAGAGTGGCCTGCACATACAAGCTGCTGCTTCTGGCAATAGGGGTGCTGCTGCTGCTCAACCTGCTGCTGGTGCTGCTACTGCTAGGGCTGGGGGCACGGATAGACCCCACCAGCTGAAAGGGGTGGCTGCTCCCACTCCCACCATCCCCAGGGCCATCCTGCTACTGCTGCCGTGCACTCTCCATAGCCCTCTCTGTCTGCCAGACCCATCCACCAGTTCACCCTTCCAGTGGCCATAGAGCTCTGTCTGACGTGCCATGCTGTCCTTGACCCTGGGGTTCAGCATGGTTGCCAACACATATTCATCCTGCTGCAGGAGCTCATTGAACCGCATCTTCAGCCCTGCCTTCAGCTGCCACACTAGGGCAACCGCATCATCCACCAGCTTCTTGCCCTGAGGGCCACAATCCTGTCCCTGGAGAATTTCCTCCAGCCTCCTGAGAAGACTCTGGACCAGAGGGGTCACCTGGCTCATGTTGGCTGTGGAGGAGCTGATGGTTTCTGTCATGGCCAGGAATGGTTTCAGAATGAAGACAGTGTGAGCCAGGATCTCCCTTTCCACCCCATTGTACCCTGGAGGTGCCCCACTGTCCATCACCAGTTGAACCTGATGCAAGGCGGCTTTCTGCTTGAGAAGCAGCTCAAGCATCAGGAACGTGGAATTCCACTGGGTGGACACATCCTGCACCAGCTGGTGTACTGGGGAACCTTGCTCTGCCTGCTTCACCCAGAGGAGCTCACTGCCCTCATGCTCAGGTTAAAGAATCGGCCAGCTTCCTTCCCCGCTCGATCGAGGAGCTAAGGGTGCCTGCCCCAATCTCCTTCTCCCCCAAGCCCAGAGTGTCCCTGACTAGGGTTGATGCGTCAACAGCTGTTACTGCACTGCGATTCCATTCTGCCATTTTGGAATTACCCGCGCCACACTGTGGTTTTTCTGCTGACATTCTGCTAATTCCACTGACATTCTGCAAATTCGGAAACTATCAGAAAAATTGCGGAATTGTCAGAAACTGTCGGAAAACCACTGTTCCGCTATTTTGTGGCGCTGGTGGAATGGCAGAAGTAGTGAAAATAGCATGTTTCCGCTATTTGTGAAGCCTGTGGAAATAGCGGAATGAAATTAGTGGAATGAAAGCCTCTGCCATTCAGTACCTCTAATTGCGGAAACACTGTTTCCAGCGGAATTAGCTACTGCTGCGACTTTCCGCTACAGCCCTATCCCTGACCACCAGGTGAAGGGTGTAGGGATGGGTGAACAGAACTGAGTTTGGAAATTCGGTTCGGTTCAGTTCAGAAATTTGGTTCGGAAGTTCGGTTCAGTCAACCGAATTAGTCGAGTTTGGTCCAAACTCCGAACTTCCAAACAAAGTTCAGAAATTCAAACCCCATTGAACTAAATGGAATATTATCTTTTAGGGATGGGCGAACAGAGCCGAGTGCGGAAATTTAGTTCGGTTCGAAAATCGAGTTCGATTCGGTCGACCGAATTGGTCGAGTACGGTCCAATCTCCGAACTGCGTTCGCCCATCCCTAGAAGGGTGTGTGTGGCGCAAGGGATGCTGGTGAAGCCCCCCTTGTGGACTGCCCTCAATATGTTGGCCGCATTGTCAATCACCACGCACCCCTTGGTGAAGGGTGCACCTGGCGTGACCCACTCCCTCAACATGGCGGTCAGGGCTGCCTCAATGTTGTGAGAAGTGTGGGGGCCGTCCATAACTTCCACCTGAAACAGGGCCCAGCTATACCCTGTTTCGGGACCCCTCCTACCACTCCCAAATGCTGCCTCCGGGTCCTGCCACCAGTGCACCATCACTGCCAAGTAGGCATGTTGCGCATTTCTGCTTGATCACAGGTCAGTGGTGAAGTGGACGGTGGCACCCCCCAGCCCCTACCAGCTGCTCCCTTACCTGCTCCTTTAAAGCCCGGTACAAGGCTGGCACCACCTGCTGATTCAGGGTGGTGCACGAGGGCAGCTTAAACTGTGGGGGCCAGGAAGCTAATCAGGCCCCTAAACCCCATGTCCCTGACCACAGAGAAGGGATGTCCATCGAGCGCTATCATTTCCCCCAATGTGCGCGTGGCCCACGCTGTCCTCCACGTCCTACAGCTGCTGATGACTTGGCAGCTGGCCCCACCCCAGCTCCTCCATGGTGCACTGACACTTCTGGGCCTCAACTGGCTGCTGCTGCTGCTGTTCCTCCCTAGCAGCAATACCGCTCCTGCTGCTTGAGGTAGCTGCTCGAGGACACTTGTCCGCTGATGGAGACGGACGACTGGCCGCTGCAGTCAGGAAACTGCTGGAGTCCACTGCTCCTGCCTGCCCATGTAGCAGCACAACGCTGTGGCATGGCTTCAGGTGCCTTGCCATGGCAGTTGTGCCAAGGTTGGTGAGCACCTGCCCATGCTTCACCCCTTCTGGCACAAACTGCACTGCACCTCCCTGGGATCATCCGTCCACACCAACTTAAAATGCCCCCAGATGGAGGAGTTTTCACTCCCTCCTGCCTTCTGGCCTGCGCTGATGGAAGGGACAGAAGATGGTGGTGACACAGCTCTCGGAGGGACAGCCATAGCCTCAGCACCAGACATCTCCTCCACAGGACTAGTATCTGCCTTGCTGTCTCCAATCTGATATATGTCCCACGAAGGGGAGTACTGGGACCCTGAGGCTGCTGCCACTCTCCCTTTGCCCCCTATAGCTGCTGCTACTGCTACTGCTGCTCCTCTCCCTGCTGCCATTGCCCGGGGATTGGGCCCTGCCTCTAGCAGCTGGGGTGGGATCCACCAGCCCTGGACTGCTGGGAATCACATCAATAATGGGGGACATTGGTGGTCCATGATGAACATCTGACCCTGAAGCACGCGCACATGCTCCTACATCTGCAGCAGAGACAGCTGCAGCCTCCTGGAATGCAGGCCTTCCAGTGCCCTAAATGGCAGTGGAGGACGCTGGCAGGAGGTGACACCGAACCACACCCCTAGTGCCACTGCTGGGAACCTCTGAAGCCTGTCTCCCAAAATAAGGCCTGCACAGTTTGGGGCATGGTGATGGGCTTGGGCTGCTGCTGCCTGTCACTCTGCTGGCACGGCCCCTGCCACCTCTGCCACGTGCCCCATTGCCTGCCTTACAGGCATCAGACCAGCCTTTCCTGCTTCCCTTCTCCATTTCTCCCACCCAAATAATGCACAGGAAGTTTTTAGATATTTATTTATTTATTTATTTATTCAAATGTGGAATATAATATATATCTACTACACTAACTCTAACTGCTATTAACTATTCTAAAACGTATGGGACTAAATGGAATATAATCTAATATCTACAAAGGCCTAGTCCCACAAACAGTCTATAAAATATTAACTTACCTTCTGACTTTAAAAAAATTGCAATCACCAGGTCTTGGGGTACATATGACCCCTATGGGAAAAACCCATTATAGGTGGGGTCTATTTTATCCCCAAAACATAGTCTGTGTCCCAAAACCTTCAAACAAAGCCCTGGGAGCGCACACACACACACACACACACAGAAACACATGAAAGAGTCTGTTTTATGGGGATTGTTTTCACTTCCCAAATTCGCCCCAAATGCAAATTCTCTCCTGCAAATTACTGGCTGTGCCTTATAGTCTAACTTTACTAAAGACAGTGGAGTACACTTAACACCTTTATAGCCTGCTATTTGCATTTCTTTTGTTGTTGCCTAGGACGATTCAGGGCTTGTTTGCATTTCTTTGTTTGCCTAAGATTCTTGTCTCCACAAACTGACCCCAGAAG
>QEPC01000531.1:4673381-4685670 GCA_003113815.1 Sphenodon punctatus
GAGCGGCAGGTGGAGGCAGTCGCTAAGGCTGCCTTCTGCCAGCTGTACCTAGTGCGTAGGCTGCATCCGTACGTCTTCGGACCGGACCTGGCCTCCCTCATCCATGCCTTCATCACCTCGAGGCTCGACTACTGCAACACGCTCTACGTGGGGCTTCCCTTGTGCTTGGTTCAGAGGCTACAGCTAGTGCAGAATGCGGCAGCTCATCTTCTTACGGGGACGGGCCGTCGGGAGCATATTACACCTGTGCTCCAAGCTCTGCACTGGCTGCCCATAGCGTGCCGAGCCAAGTTCAAGGTGTTGGTGATGATCTATAAAGCCCTACACGGTCTTGGCCCCTCATACCTTAGGGACCGCCTCACCCTCCGCGCCCCAGAGTGGCTCCTGCAGTCCGCCGGGGTTGCCTTCCTGGAGGTCCCCCGTGTTAAGCGGGGGGCCACGATGGAGAGGGCATTCTCGGTAGTGGGTCCATGGCTTTGGAACTCCCTTATGGAGGAAGCTCGCCTGGCCCCTAGCCTGTTAACATTTCGGTGACACTGTAAGACCTGGCTGTTCGCCCAGGCCTTTGGGAGGGAGGGGTAGGGGGGAGTGTTTAGTGCCCCCACCTATTTTGGGTTTTATGCTGTTCTTAGCCCTGTTTTAATGTTTTAATGTTTATAATATGTTGGTATGTTTTTAAATTGATTTTATTGTTTTAATATTTTGGAAGCCACCCCGAGCTGCATGGCAGGAGGGGCGGGGTAGAAATTCATAAAATAAATAAATAAATAAATAAATATTTCATTATATCGAGCCCAGTTATGCCTATTTGCCCATTAGGGCACTTTTAGACATGCCAGAATTCTAGCGGATTTAAAAATCCGCTCTTAGAAATCTTGCATGGGTGGTGGCATTTAGACACGCCTCCCCATACCGGCTGCCATTGGAAATGCAGGTGCTGGGTGGCTTGTGCACTCTTTGGAAAACCAGATTTGTAAAATCCCGGTTTTACAAATCCAGTTTTCAAGAGAATTCATGAGCCGCCTGGCACCGCTGTTTCCAATGGCAGCCAGGCAACCTCCAGTGCAGGGACACTGTCAGTGGGGAGGGGAAAGGAAGGGAGGATGAGGGTTACCCAGGCACACCACACTCTCTCGGGGAGCTCTGTTGTAATTGCTGGGGGGTCCCGGAGGCCCGTCAGGATAGTATGTGGGCTGTTCCGTGGGCTTTCGCACCTGGAACTTAAGCCCCTATCATCATAGGGCACAGAGCTTTGGCTAGGCGGGGCTCTCTCACACCATGGGGGAATGGGAAGAACTGTGAGGGGGGTGCAGGGAGATTGAGGCAAAGGACCCAGGGTAAAGAGGGCAGGAATATAAGGGCTTGCACGCGGGAGAGGGGTAGGGAAGAACAAGATGCCCCAGGAGGGGGATAAGGGGGAAGAAGTGCCAGGCCCGCAGGCCCCTTCACACAACCTTCTTAAGCACGCTGGGAACAACAGGAAACAGGAATTCAGACAGCCGAAATATAATCCTGGGATTCACTTCAAATTACGTCAAACAGGGAGAGGGAATGGAGAGGGAAGACGGAGACAGACAATGGAAGACACACACAAGGATATTCAGTCTCAAATACGTGCACTTAGCTTTCAGGCAGGGGGGCTAGTTCATCCAGACACAAGCTCTGTTCACCGGCGCAGAGCTTACTGTGAGGCCGGCTTTTGAAGGGAAAGCCCCGCCCTCTACATGCTCCCAGAGGCGTGCGGATCGGCGCAACGGGGGGGTGGGGCCTCGCTATGTCGGGGGGAGGATCAGCTGTTGGCGCCACATCAGTGCGCACAGGAGTCCCGGTCGGCTGCGGAGATGCCTCCGCCGGGTTAGTGCTAGTGGGGGTGGGGCCCTTTGCTTCAGGGAGCGGCCGCTGTGCCGGGAAGCGGCCGCCGCGTCTGACAGACACGTGCCTAAACACCACCTAAACGTGGATTTTAAGATCTGCTAGAATTCTTGCATATCTAAAAACAGGCTAAGCTTTTCCGTTAAAGTGACATGCATACGCTCTTTTAACCATTCCAAGACTGAAGATACAATGGGAGTTTTGCATTTCCTTATAATTAACTGGTTAGCAAACAAAACATTATAGCTAGCCATTTTTTTCTTGAGAGTATGATTATATACATAATCCAGGTAATGGTACCATGTTGATTTTAATTATTTTAGAAAGTGTTATGCATTTATTAAGCCAAAAATTAGTAATTCTAGGGGGCGGGGAAATAAAATATGAATGTGGCAGGGTACAGCGGTGGTGAAACACTGCCCCTTTACAGCACTTAGTGCCAGTAGCATGGAGCTGGTGCTCCTGGAGACTAAGGCACTCACAGGAGTTGAGGAGCATGCCTGAGGCAAAGTAACTGTAGGCTTAGGGCATGGCTGAACCAGCCCTTGGGCTCATCTCTAGAGAGAAAGTCCCTGAGCATGCTTCCTGGGGGCTGAAGTGATTGTAAGGTTAAGTCCCTGACATGTTCTCTCTGTTGTCGTTACTGTTGGTGCAAAACCTAAGTACCTGAGCATGCCCAGTTTGAAAGGGCCTGTCTCAGCATGCCCAGGGCCTATAAAAAACCAGGGAAGTCAGTTTGCTGAGGGTGGTCTTAGGAGAAGAACCTCTCCTAGGAGCTCTCCTGTGACAATTGTTACCGGAGCCAGAAGGATTCTGATGGGCTCAAGAAGAGTGCTCCTAGCCCAGAGAACCAGGGACCTGTAATTCCTAATTAATTAAGTCTAGCCAGCCAGAAGGGGTTGCTTGGCTAATGGCTGAAGACTTGAAGAACTGTTGGGAGTCAGAGTGTTGATGCCTGACTGCCAATACTGTGAGTATGAGCCCAAAGGTTGTGCCTGGCTGAAGAGACAATTGATGGTGGAGAAACTGAATCTACTGTGAGTATGGCGAGTGTGTATGCTGGAGACTGTGTTATATCTTAAAGAGACAAAAGCGAATTCCCTGAAAGTGAGTGACTGTTAGAGGTGTGCAGCAGGGGCCAATGTTGTTTTTGTTTTCATTTTTTGTTTTCGTTATTTTCGTTTTCATAAATATCAAATTGTTGGTTTTGTTTTTGCTTTCATTTTCATTTTCCATTGGTTTCAATTTTCAGCTGTAATGTTTTTGCTTTTCACTATATGTGACTGACACTTGGGTTAAATATACCTCCAATGTAAGGAAATATGTGTACGAAATTCCAAAATGATTGGATACAGGAATCCAATTTTAGAAGCAGTTGAATTATTTTATTTTGCAAATATCTTTATATACATTCTTAGCTGTAACTTCTTTGCATCACATCTAATGTACATAAAAATTGAGACATTTATACCCCTTCGCATATTTACTATCTCTGCCAACTTTCAGAAGGATTGGATAAAGGGTCCTGGTGGTATAAGCAATTAACATATAAATGTATGTCTGACTGTAACATCTTTGTAGTCCAATCAGTGTACATGAAATTTGGAAGAGCTATATATCATACTTTCATGATCGTCTTTGCCAAATATCAGAAAAATGTGATAAATGTTCCCAATTTTATATGCCTGCACAGCATATGCAGAGAAGGAGTCTATGCCAGGGATTCTCTTACGTGTCACTGTGGTAAAAGATCAGTTTGTGATGCCAATTGGCCAGCATAAAGGTCAACCAAATGTCCACATTCTGTGCTGTGACCATCCCAACATCTCTCACCCACTTGTTACTGGGAAGTCAGAAGCATCTGTTTAGGAAAGCGTCAATAGAGATTCTCTTATGTCCTCTGTCACAGTGCTGCAGGATGTGATTGCGATGATAACTGGCCAGTCTGGATGTGTAAACTATGTCTTCTGATTGCTGGGATGCTATCCCCCAAGTCCCAGTTATGACCCTTCTATGCCCGCCTCAGGTCCGCCCCCTATGCCCGCCTCGAAGCCACTACCAGTTGGTCCTATAAAGCTAGAAGCATGCAGTAATTGGCCAGTGAATGTGTCTGTCAGTCTTTTGGGTTGCTACACGTCCTCCCACCTACAGTCTCTCTCCCCCTGCCATATAGAGTGCCTGCCTCTGACTGGCCCTGCATGTGCTGCTATTTATCTGAATAATGGTCTTCACAGAGACAACATCAATTGCTTATAACATTGGGTCCCTTTATCAAATGGTCCTGTAGTTTGTCAGAGATGACAAGGTATTTATTTATTTATTTTATTACACTTGTATGCTGCCCCCTCATGCCTATGGCATCTCAGGGCAGCTTCCAACACAAAAGAAAACAATTTACAATAATGTAAAACCACATTATAATCTATAAAATTCTGATATTATTATTAAAACAAATTTAAAACACCCCCCACACCAGAGTTTAACCCACCCTTCCCGCCTCCGAAGGCCTGGGAGAACAGTCATGTCTTACAGGCCCGACAGAAGGCCTACAGACTTGGGACCACCTGTGTTTCCTCTGGGAGGGAGTTCCACAACTGTGGACCAGCCACCGAGAACGCTCTCTCCATTGTAGCCTCCCGCTTTATGTGGGAGACCTCCAGGAAGGCGCCCCTGGTGGACATAAAGGGCCGTCCTGAGTTGCAGAGGGTGAGGAGGTCCCTGAGGTATCCAGGTCCAAGGCCGCACAGGGCCTTATAGATCAAAGTTAATACCTTGAATCTGGCTCGGCACATTACCGGCAGCCAGTGCAGTGCATGGAGCACCAGTGTTATGTGCTCTCGTCAGTCCGTCCCTGTTAGAAGATGGGCCACTGGATTCTGCACTAGCTGCAACTTCCAGGCCAACATCAAGGGAAGACCCACATAAAGCGCATTACAGTAATCCAGCCTTGAGGTGATGAATGCATGGATCAAAGTGGCCAGGTCAGGTCTGGAGATGTACGGGCGCAGCCTCTGTACCAAATACAGCTTGCGGAAAGCCGTCTTCACCACCACATCCACCTGCTGATCTAGATGGAGGCCCGCATCCAATAACACCCCCAGACTCCGAACCTGCTGGGCCACGGAGGGGCACATCCCCTCCACAAGAGGGGGCAGCACCTCCCACACTTGGCCTACCACCATCACCTCCGTCTTATTGGGATTGAGCTTCAGTCTGCTCTGCCATAACCAACTCGCCACAGCCTCCAAACACTGAGATAGCACGGAGACGGCAGGGCCTGGGTCGGCTGAAAAAGAGAGGTAAAGCTGGGTATCATCAGCATATTGGTGGCGACGCACACCAAACCCTCTCACGATCTTCCCCAAGGGCTTCAGATATACATTAAACAACAAAGGAGACAGGATTGAACCTTGTGGAGTGCCACAGTCCAGGGCCTGGGGGCTAGATTTTTCTGCTCCCAGGACAACCTGCTTGGTCCTCCCAAGAGGAATAAGTGGAACCAACCAAGGGTGGTCCTATCCAGAACCCCCAGGTCACGCAACAGTCTCAACAGCAGCCCATGGTCCACTTTATCAAACATGGCTGAAAGATCTAGAAGGACCAGTAATGTTGAACGTCCTGCATCCATCTCCGGGCGGAGATCATCCACCAAGGCCACCAATGCCGTCTCCGTACCATGGCCGGGCTGAAACCCTGATTGAAATGGGTCAAGAAAACCAATGCTGTCTAGGTGAGCCTGGAGCTGCAGGGTCACTCCCCATTCAATAACCTTCCCTAAAAAGGGAAGGTTAGAGATGGGTCGGTAACTGGCGAGCGTTTCCACATCCAAGGATGGCTTCTTCAACAGGGGACGCACCATGGCCTCCTTGAGACCAGGGGGAAGACTCCCCTTCTGAAGGGACGTGTTGATTACCCCTGCCAGCACCAGCCCCAGTATGTCCCTGGAGGCTTTCACCAACCAGGACGGGAAAGGATCTAATTCACAGCTAGTGGCCCTAACCGACCCCAGGATCTCCACAGCATTGACTGGCGTCACTTCCTGAAACTCAACCTAGAAAGATGGACCAGACAGCGCCTCCATCACCTCACGCTCTATTCCTACTGTCTCTAATCCAGTGTCAAAGTTGCTCTGGATCCGAACAATCTTGTCTGCAAAGTAGGTGGCAAATTCCTCACAGCAGGCCTGGGACAAGTCCCCGTCCAGGCGGAGGGAGGCCGGACTGACCAGCCCCCGCACCACCTGGAACAGCTCCGCTGGGTGCAACTTTGCAGTCGCTATGAGGGTGGCAAAGAATTCTTTCTTTGCCACCCTCACAGCCTCAACGTAGGACTGCAAATGGGCCCTACAGAGAAGTCGGTCAGATTCTGTGCGAGTCCAATGCCAGTATCGCTCTAGTCGCCAGCCTTCCTGCTTCATACCTCGCAGCCCCTCAGTAAACCAAGGGGCCCTGTGGTGTCGAGACAGGGGCAGGGGACGTCTCAGAGCCACCCTGTCAATGGCCTCCCCAAGCAAGGAATGTGATGCATCCCTGCCAAATATCTTGTAAATAGGATGGAATAATGTCACAGCTGGAAATGTATTGTCAAGTTATACCATCAGGACCCTTTATGCAATCTTTCTGAAAAGTGGCAGGAGTGTTAAGCTTGTGGAGGGACATAATATTCCCAGATTTCATGCTAATTGAATGGAAGATAAAGCCATGAATGTGTATGGAGCTTTTCTTAAAATCACAACGTTCAATTGCTTCTGAAATTGGTTCCCTTTATCTAATCATTTTGAAATTTGGTACACACAGTGCCCTCCATTGGGGGTATAAGCCCCCCCAAGTGTCATTAGAATTGAATAAGAAATGAACAAGTTATAGCTGGAAATATATTTTTTTCAGTTTTTCCCCTTTATTTCACAAACACAATGTCATTTTCATTTCTTTTTTCATTTTTATTATTTTTATTTTTGTTATTGCAATAACTATAACAAAAATGACAATTTTCATTGTTGTTATTGTAATAACAAAAACGACATGCACACCCCTAGTGACTGTAAAGCTAATTCCCTGGAACCCATGCCAGGGTCTGGTCCTGCAGCAATTTACCCTGGGAAACTGCCCCTGTTACAATGACTAAGAGATCGATCCTGGTTTCCAGAAATCGTCATCTGAGGCTAGTCCTGCTTTAAATAATCCATCCGGAGTCTAATAAATCCTATTTAAGATCATCTTCTGAAAAAATCTTAAAATCAATGAATTAGATATTTTACAAAATGATTTCCAGGTACTTTCCCATTTCTCATCTGTTAACATTATCTGTAAATCCTTTTCCCTTTTCCCTTTAATGTTAACATCTGCTGGATATAATAGCTTATTGAATCATTTGTATGTATTATGAACAATGTGAGGTTTCTCAGAAGAATACAACACATTTTTTCCAACTCTGTGTATGATAAATTATTCCATAATTTCCCATAAGTCTTATTTAGCTGAGCACAAAGGGTGCTTTTAAACGGATGGCACTCATGGCTCTTCACCGCCTTGCACCCGGGCAGCCCGTCCGTGTAAAAGTGGACTTCCAAATATGCAGACAGAGCAGAAGCAGTGCAGGCAGCAGACAGAGCAGCAGTGCAGGCGGTGTCTGCTCCACTCCAGCCTCACTAGCGGTGCTCCAGAACATTCCAGAGCACCGCCCTCTCTGTATGGTTGGTTACTACTACCTATTGTTTCTTTGTTTCCTACACCAATATATCATTTTATGGCTGTTTTTAAATGTCTGGCACATCTCTCTCTCTCTCTCTCTCTCTCTTTACCCCACCCCCACCTGCTACCTTGTCCTATCCACTCCCACCTATTCCATGCCCCCTCACATATACCTGCCCTACATTTGCTCATTTTATATATTTCTACTGACTACGCTACATGCCCGAGGAAAGGCCTTGTGTGGCCCCAAAGCTTGCTTATTTCTACCAACAACAGTTGGTCCACTTGATGGACCATTGCTCTGACCCAGAACAGCACTACTTGTTCTAATTCATTTAAATTTTTCTATTCTTCCTATTAATGATATAGGAAGTGTTTTCCAACTTCCATGGCCTTTTTAATGTTTAAGATTTTATTAATGTTTATTTGCACCATATTGTAAAGGTTAGCGCATACCTGTATCCCTAAATATTACCTTACAGTTCCTTAGCTGAGAATGAAAACATTTGGATGGATCTGGTCTCTTTGACACATTCATATAAGAGGGTTTATCCCAATTAATCTTAAGGCCTGATAATTGGCCAAATGACTCAAACAGAGCTAACAGATGAGGCAATGAATTACCTAGGTTTCTCAACAGAAGTAGGTTATCGTCTGCTTATAAATTGATTTCATAAGTTTGATCAAGAATTTTAATCCCTTTAATGTGAGCAGATTGTCTAATAGATGCTGCCAGAGGTGCCTCTTTTCAAACTGAATGAAGGTGACAACATACCATTAGTGGATACTGCTGCAAGAGGAGACCTATCGAAAACTGATATCCAGTTTATGAATTTCTCACCAAAACCAATTTTTTGTCAAATGAAGAGCAGATGTCTTTTCACCATCTCGTGAGAAAAGAGCTGCTGGAGAGTCAGACAGGTGACACCGCTGAAGCATGCGTAATGATTTGTGTGTGCCATCTGAGGACAACCTACCCTTTATGAAGCCTACCTGATCAGCATGTATTAAAGGATTTTATTATTCCTTAGGATTTTATTACTGTTTTAAATTGTTTTGAATTTTTAAAAATTGTTTTATATTGTTTTAAATTCTGTAAAGTGCTTCAAGTGCCATGAAAGGCAGGGGGACACTATATAAATAAAATGTATTATTATCATTATTATCATTATTATATTTATTTATTTATTTATTTATAGAATTCTTATCCCGTCCCTCCTGCCACAGGCAGCTTGGGGTGGCTAAATTATAAATATAAGAACGATATACAAACATACTTCTGGAACATCACCATGGGTAGCCCCATGTAGAGTGTGTTACAATAATCCAGTCTCAAAGTAATGAAAGCATGGATGATGGTGACCAGGTCAGAGTTTGCCGTACCAGATGTAGTTGGTGGAATGAGCTCCTCACCACCACCTGGAGATCCAGGCAGAGTTGGGAGTCAAGGAGCACCCCATGACTCTGAACCTGAGGGACCAGCGGAGGGCAAACTCCGTCAAAGACGGGGGATGCCACTCCCACCGCCTTACCCACCAGTATCACCTCTGTCTTGTTGGGATTCAGCCTCAGCTGGCTCACTTTCATCCAGTCTCCCACAGCCGTCAAACACCGAGTAAGCACTGAAACTGTGGGGTCTGTGTTGGATGAAAAAGAGAGGTAGAGTTGGGTGTCATCAGCTTATTGATGATACCAAACATCAAACCTTCTCACAACCTCACCCAACTGCTGCATGTACACGTTGAACAGGAGAGAGGACAGAACAGAACCCTGCAGGACTCCACACGAGAGGTCTCGGTATGATGAAAAATAATCCCCAAGCACCACTCGCTGAATTCTTCCAGCCAGGAAGGAGTGGAGCCAGTCAAGAACCATACTGTTCACACCTGCATGGTCCCACAGGCGTGTCACCAGCATCTCATGATGAACAGTATCAAAAGCAGCCGACAGATCTAATATAATCAGCAGGGCCAAATGGCCCTGATCTAATTCCTGGTGCAGGTCATCGACCAACGCCACAAGTGCAGTCTCGGTGCCATAACCTGGGCAAAATCCAGACTGTGGGGGATCAAGAAAACCGACACAATCCAGATGCTCCTGCAACTGCTGGGCCACCACCTGTTCAATAACCTTCCCTAAAAGGGGGAGGTTAGAGACTGGCCTATAGCTGGCAAGGAAGTCAACATCAAGCAATGGTTTCTTAAGCAGGGGCTGCACCACCACTTCTTTAAGGAAGCCCAGCACCCTGCCCTCCTGGAGGGAGGCATTGCCCACCTCAGATAGCAACGGTCCCACTGTCTCTGGCAGGCCTTAACCAGCCAGGACAGGCATAGATCTAATTCACAAAGGTAGCCCTAACAGTCCCAAGAACATCCTCCGCATCGGCAGGGGTCACCGACTGAAACTGATCTCACAATATTGGACAAGCCATCCTCCTTCCAGGCCAGCCACACCCACTGGGCAGAAGCACCCTCTTATGCACTGAAAGAGTTTACAGATTCACATAAGCAGATTCACCAGTCTGCTTCAATCTGTCACAGGAAGCTATAAGGGTGGGTCTGAGCTGGAAGCATTCTAGCAGCAGCTGCCCTGCCTCAGCCTGAGCTTCGTTGAGCATGTCCTGGATGGTGCCCTGACCACACACGCTCTATTCAGTTTAGGGGAAGGGTTTGTATGCAGGGCTGGAGGAGTTGCAAGCGGGGCTGGAGTCTCTCATACTAGTTTTCTATGGAGGAATCCAGCCAATGAAAATAATCTTTGGGTGAAATTCATATCATCCCAGCCAATGGCAGCAGAGACTAAGGCTGCCAGGGGTAGGGCTTGCTTTGTGTATGCCTAAATGTGCTCCAGGCAGCCATTTGTAGAGGGGATCCCAGAGACGCCATTTTTCTGGCTGGCCTTTCACTGTGGAAGCTCCCCTGAAGAGATCTGTTACAGGCCTCTTTGCTGCAATACAGCTTCATTGGTGGGTCAGTGGGTTTGTGGGGACTGGAGCAGAGAGAGGAGAGGGACATGTTTATGTGACACTGCTCTGCCTCTTGAAAATGTATATAGGAAGGGGGGGATGTTCAAATTGTACCCATTCCTGAGCTTGGCAGAGGCCTTCCTGCTTCATTTTTTGTGGGTTTTTTTTGCCTCTTTGAAAGCTGTCTAAAGAAATATTGTTTGTGGGAGAAATCCTAGTTTGGTTTTTAATCCTGAGCATGCAGAGAGGCCTTTCTGTTTTATTTTTCATGGCTTTGCCCCTTTTAAAGCCGACTAAAGATTGTTTGGGGGAGATTGGGAGAAAACTTGGTTTGGTAATTAATCCTGCGCAGGGGAGGGGGAGGTCTTCCTGCTTTATTTTTAAATAGATTTGCCCCTTTTAAAGCTGACTAAAAATTGTTTTGGGGAGAAATCCTGGCTAGGTTTAATGTAGGGCTGAAACAAAGTCTTCGGAAAACTTCAGTATTTGCCGAATATTAAGGTATTCTGTTCGGAAAGACCAAATCCTGAAGTTCTGAGGATCAAGACCATTATTCAGGAAACTTCAGAAATGGCGGTGTGCGTGGGGGGCTGGGGGGCAGTTGAGCTTCTTCTGGAAATGAAACTTAGTGCCATATTTGGTAGGAGGGGGGTATGGGAGGGGACAATTGAGTGATGGTAAGGCAGATGGCAAGTTTTGATTGACTGGCCAAGTCAAATGGTCAGCTTTTGAATTGACTGGCAGGGTAAAATAAAAGCGTCTGCACTGCAGTCATTTTTTTCCCATTCTCTTTTGTGGATTTGGCTGCGTTGCATGCTACAGCGCTGCTGGATCTGTAAGTAATCAGCTGGGACGGGGGGGGAAGGGTGCCTGGCCTGGCATGGTATGGTATGGTTTGGCCTGGCCTGTCCATAGGGCCAATGCTGGGGGATGGGGATTATGTTACCCTTTACCATGCCATGCAGTTTTTAAAAAAAATAATAATAATTGGGTGCCCCATTGCTGCCTGCTGCTTGGTTGGCACTTGACACTATGAGGAGGAATCTCTCTGCCTGGCTCCACTTCCCAAGTTTGCTTGGTCTGTTCAAGTTACCAGTGCCACAATGCCATGCCAAGGAAGAGGGTGACCCTGGAGGGGGAGGGGTATGAATGTCTGGTTTCTTAATTTTGTGACTGCTGCTGGGGCCTCGGCTTGCTGGCTTTTTTTGGTTCGATTTATTTCTCCATACAATTGCAGACTGTTTTGCAGAGGTTGTTGTATTCTTCTTGAGCAAATGTCCCTTGCTAGCCTGCATTTTTGTGCATTGCTTGGTTGGCATAATGATAAAGCTGGTGCACTCACTGCTGATGGTGAGCCATGCTGTGGGTACACTACTGTTGGTGGAGGGGGGTGGGGGGTTACTTCTGAACGCAGTTGCACTTTTGGGGGGTTGTCTTCAGGAGCAATTGTCCCAGTCTTGCTAGCCTGTTTTTCTGGGTAGTGCTTTTCTGGGTAGTGCTTTGGCTGTAGGTTCAAGAACTTTGTAACAACTTTCTGAAATTTCCAAAGTTTTCCAAGGTCTGGAATTCTGAATCTGAATTCTGAAACTTTGGAAGCAGCGCCAAGGGCCACCGAGTACTCAAGTGGACTATTCGGAACTTTGGTATTCGACCCGAGTACTCAGTAGTACTATTCAGTACAGCCCTAGTTTATTATTATTATTATTATTATTAACAAACATTTATATAGCACCAGCAGTGCACCTGGCACTTTACAAAGTAA
>QEPC01000531.1:4692482-4707548 GCA_003113815.1 Sphenodon punctatus
TGAGTCTGCCTGCCCAGGCAACCCAGGGTGCCAAGCGCCAAGCCTTCTCGGTCTCTGCTGCTGCTGCTGCTGGGTCTCCAACGGCCAGCTATGAGCACCCCGTTCCTGTTCTCTGCTGCTGCTGGGTCTCTGATGGCCTGCCATGCTGCTACGGGTCCCCCTGGGGGTCCCTGGAGTGCCCCAAGCCTCTCGGTGATACCAAACTCCACCAGACATTCAGGGGGTCCGAACTCCGCTGGACTGAACCCACGAACCCAAACTAAGTTTTTAGTCTGAATGGCCAAACATCCAAAATCCGTCCTGTTTGCACATCCCTAATGGGTGATTGGCATCTAATGGCAGAAGAAATTTAATGTGGACAAGTACAAAGTTATGCACATAGGGGAAAATAACCTAAACTGTATGTATACAATGCTGGGTTCTAAATTAGGAGTTACCACTCAGGAAAAGGCTCTTGGAGTCATTGTGGACAGTTCAGTGTGCAGTGGTGGTCAAAAGAGCAAACAGAATGTTAGGAATAATTCAGAAAGGGACAGAGGATAAAACTAAAAATATCGTGCCTCTATATAAATCTATGATACGACCACACCTGGAATATTATATGCACTTCTGATTGCCCCTTCTCAAAACAGACATAGTAAAACCAGAAAAGGTACAGAGAAGGGCAACAAAAATGATCAAGGGTAGGGAATGCCTCCCCTATGAAGAGAGGCTTGATAGGTTGGGGATCTTCAGGGCAGAGAAGAGATGGCTGAGAGAGGATACGATAGAAGTTTATAATATCATGAATGGTGCGGAACATGTAAATAGGAAGCAGTTATTTACCTTGTCTAATAGTACTAGGACAAGGGGACACTCCATGAAATTAACTGGCAGCAGATTGAAAACAAATAAGGGAAAGTATTTTTTTTACTCAGCGCACAATTAACTTGTGGAATTTACTGTCAGAGGAAGTGATCATGATCAGTAGTGTAGCTAGTTTTAAAAAGGGATTAGATATTGTTTTGGAGGATAGGTTCATTCATTGCTATAGCCAAGTAGCTTTGGGGGATATACATAACCTCTTACAGAGAATGGATTGCCCATTGTGACCTGTTTGGTATTTCTCCCAAGAGACAAAATTTGGCCACTGTTGGAGACAGGATGCTGAGCTTGATGGACCATGGTTCTGACCCAGTAAAGCACTACTTATGTTCTTAGCTTTCATCTGTTCTTCTTGCTGTATGGCCTGACCACTGCAACTTCAACTCCTTCCTTTATAAATATCTTTCATTTAAAAAATATTAGACAAAATATTCCATTTATGCACATTGCACACTACAAAGTGCTGTTTTCTGAATGTGCTGAATAACTACCACGTCTTCCCTCATGTGCTTTTTTCGTGAGCTAATGTCTTAAATTTGCAGGGCAACAAGTTGCAGTGACAGAAATGGCACCTAATGAAACTGACTGCAGCAGAAAAGAAGAAGGTGACAATCTAATATAAATGAATGAATGAATGAATGAATGAATACAGGCCATTTCTGTCATGCGTATTGCTGCAGAGCTTCCCATTTGGGCTCTGAACAAGAGCTCAGTTTGGGTTGTTGGTAAAATGAGCTACTTCCTAATAAGAATACAAATTATGGAATATGGGCCCTGATCTTTTCAATCTTTCACAAAGTTTTTAAATGTACAATGTATTTAGGGCCCTTCATTTTCAGTTTTTATTTTCTTTTCTTTTCCCGAGGAATTTATCAGTGTTTATTACAACAACAACAACAAAAATAATGGGTGAAATATGTGGAAAAAATGACATCATTTTTCTGGGTAAATATCAGGGTGGATATTGGTGGCTGATAAATGAAATTTAATATGGTTTGGTCTAGAATTCAAACAGAACTCAGGCACTGTATGTCACCTCCGAGTTTAAAAAAACAATATTTCTAATCCCCCCCCAATACAAACTTCTCCTTAGAATAAACAATTTACTGCTGGAGACTTAAAACCATTAGCCTATAAATGTTTACACCGAATAATTGGGCCAAATTATTTTACTATATTTAGGCACATTTACCGGCTGATGTGAAGTCCTGCCAGACGCTTGATATAGGGGCTCCCATGTAAATTCCAGAAGTGCTGCGTAGTGT
Source organism: Sphenodon punctatus (assembly GCA_003113815.1). Lineage (NCBI taxonomy): Eukaryota > Metazoa > Chordata > Lepidosauria > Sphenodontia > Sphenodontidae > Sphenodon > Sphenodon punctatus. The sequence continues at coordinate 4,694,612 of QEPC01000531.1, forward strand.
TGGCTTGCTGCAGTTTTTTTAAAAAGTGTCTTTCCAGAGACACTTTAAGGAGTGTTTTTTTTAAAAAAGGAGCCTCCCAGCAACAGAAGTGCAGCCAAGACAGAGGGTGTTTTTAGAGACACTCTCTAAAAACTGTTGGAGGCTGAAACAGCAGGGAATGGATTGCACATGTGACCTGTATGTCTCCCAAGAGACAGAGGCCTTTTTTTTGCACAGACAGCAGTGGGTGAGGGGATGAGTGTGTGACTGTGGTGGGTGGAGGTGGGGGTGTGCACTTTTTCACAGGCTCACACCCACCTCCAACCCCAGAGCCTCCTCCATTTTTTTGGATGGCTCCGTGAGTGGGTGATGGGTGGAGATGGGTGTGCACTGGGAGCATGCATACACCCCCACCCACCACACGTGCTGTTCGCACAGATGCACCTCATCCCCATCCCCACCACCACCACCGTGGTATGCACACGGATGCCTCCCCCCACCGCACACCTGTCCACACACCCAGCAGCGTGTGTGTGCGTCTATGTGAAAACAGTCAGTGATTGGCCACTGCTGGGCTTGATGGACTGTTGGTCTGACCCAGCATAGCACTACTTATGTGCTTATCTTTCATCTGTTGTTCTTGCTGTATGGACTGACCATTTCAGCTTCAGCTGCTTCTTTTATGAATATCTCCCCGCTCGTCACCCATCATACACATTGCAGGGCCACATTGGTGTCCTATGAAGCCCTGTAACATGCACAATGGATGGGTAATGGGTGGGGAAGGCGCTTGTCTATAAATATCCTGTGAGTAGATCTACCAACCACTGGGGGCAATTCCCCAGAATCCAGAAAACAGCCCCACCCACCAAAAAAAGAAAAGAAAAACAAATCTGGGCAGAGGGCCGAAACTAAGTAAAGGAGTCCTGGCAGAGTTCCCCACAAGGGGAGAGTGAGTTCCCAGGTAGAGGAATCTCCAGCAGTCAAGTCTGTCATCCTCCACTGTGAGTACTCCTCCTGAGGGTCTGCTCTGGGAGGGGCAAACCTCTGGACTTGTTCATGCAACCCACTAGCCCAATTTGTGCTCTCATCCAACAGCATATGGGTACCCCAATGCAGATCACTGTGGGATAGCTAGCCAGGCATCCCTGGATTTGGGGAGGCTCTTGGGGAGGACAGTAATTGTTTTAGTACTGTTGTGTTAATTGTTTTTTAATCTTAAAAGTAAAGTGCCTGGGGTATTCTGCCCCAGCCCCTATGATTCTTTCTTAAAGTGCTTTTCATTAGTGGTCTCTGAGGTCCCTATCCCTACAGTAGTGAAATCCCTGGGTGGGAGTCCCTAATTTGCCCCTTCATTTGGCAACAACTGTCCCAGGGTGGAGGCACCAAAGCACCAAATACCTAGGTTACCTTGGGTGAAAACAGACATGATGCTAACCACACTTTAACCACCTGGTGGTCATTTATGCATGTTTCAGGGCTGCATAGGGCACCAGTACAGCCCTGCAACATGCATAAATAACCACCAAAGGTGGTTAAAGGGTGGTTAGCGTCATGTCTGTTTTCACCCTTAGGCTCCACCCCCAAGGAGGTCTCCAACAAGAGAAGAAAAGTAACCTGAGCCCAGAGCCCCTCAAGCCCCTCTGCCAGGGAAACAGGAATAACTCTGGCCCATACCATGCTCTGAGCCCTATGCTGCTTGGGGGGAGATGAATGGTGGGAAGGGGTTACATTAGTATGACAAATCATAAAACTGTTAACTGCTAATAGCATGAAATGTGTATGCGGTGAGCGTGGCATTCATCAATACGTAATTTTACTAATAATTTATCTATTTTTTTGTACTTGAGTGATACAAAATTCAGGTGAAAAACAGTAAAAACTGAATAACAGTTTTTGTAAAACCCGGGATTATTTTTTTTTGTTGTAAAAATCAGCTTAAAATGAAAATGAAGGGGATTAAATGTGTATTGTACACACATGCACTTCTAACCCCTTTGGTTCTGTATTCTCAAGGGGAATTTGGGGGCCATTTAAACCATGCATAAAGGTTTAGGAGTGTAAAACCGTGTGCTTTACATTACAGCAGCTGCAGAAGCATCTGGACTGGCTGTGTTGGAAAACCATTTATTACCTACCAATTAACTGACGGTTCTGAACACAACGCATGCTCTAGACATTTTACAGTGTACTGTGTTGTATGTTTGGGGGGAAGGGACTCTCTTGATCTTTTCCAGGTTGGCAATCAAAAGGAAGAAACGGGGCCCAGAGATTTCCCAGCCTTTAGGAATTCTTACATATATAAATGATTACAGAGTCCTGGTGCGGAGAGACAGTCTGGCCTGCCCTTTCCCACAGTCATTATATCTTTCATGTGCTTAGAACTTAGGCCCCTTTTTTTACTTTTTATTGCTTTGCTTCAGAAATTTGAGTCCAGCGCTCCCTCATAACTAAGATATGCCATCGCAGTGTGGTTCAGATTAAGAAAAATACTTGAAATAAATGTCTGGAGTTAACTCTTTGAGCGTTTGGGTGTCTTTGTAAAATAGCACATGTCAAGGTACCAGGCTGTATGATACAGAGGTGTAGCTAGGCTGGAATGGGGCTCCCATCGCATTCTCTCTTCAGCAGGCAGTGTGCTTCCCCCAGACTGGTGGGCACCTACACCCCCTGTTCCTATTATAGCCACACATTTAGTATGATGTGCATGTGCTACAACTAGCTGATTTCATAGAAAGTAAGGCCAGATGGGGCTCTGAGGAATACCTCACCTTAAGCTGAAATGAATATCCCTGGTGCATATCCCTTATTTGTCAAATTCGCCTACTTCTATCTGATTCTGACATAGCAGATAATAACTGCTATTTGGTTCCGGATTTGCCAAACAAAAAGCCTTTTTGGATATTATATCCAGTTATTTAATATTTCAGTTTGGTGGTTCAGTATCTTCTTTTGGGCACTATCCTCATTGGGCATTTTTACACACATGTTAAAGTTCTGGATTTTTCAATCGTCTGGGTTTACAAGTCCACAAGTAAGTTCCAGATGCATTTTTCACACACACACGCTGCCCTGATGCAGTTCCTGGATCAATTCTTCACACAAACACTGCCCTGAGGCAGCCTAAAGTAGCCGCAGCTGTAGACGTGACAGTCTGCCATGGAAACCAAGTGACCACAGCTGCCTGGAGCAAAGAAGTTTACCAGGAGAATGTTTTACACACAAAAGTTCTGGGAGAAGTTCTACGCAGACGTTCAAAGATCCAGATGTTTAAGATCCGGGTGAGTGATTTAGACACACAGAAAGTTCAGGACGTAACAGCAAACATCCAGGAGAAATAGTTGTGTAAAAACACCCATTATTACTATGTAACAGAAATTATGAGATAGCCAAACAACTGAATATGTAAATATCTGTTTCAGTTGTGGATAGTATTTTGATAGGTATTTTAATTTTTTTTAAAATGTCTACAAATACAAAAGCCACTGTTTGTCTAATCTAGCCTCCACACCTCCATGGAAGGCCAAACAATTTGATCCAGCAGTCCTGTAAGTGAAGGAGGTTATTTTCACTTCCTATTTTAAGTGAGCACAATAATGCACTTCTTCCCACCCCACGCCCTGGCCTGCCTTTTGTGAGGCCAGCCTGGTTGGGTGGGTACAGGGCTATGACTACACTTGGCTAGAGGGCCATTCAGCCCTTTAAGGAGATGCAGAGACAATAGGAGGAGGCAGTGCTTGAAACATTTTTTGGGGGAAACTGTACTGTTGAAATTTGTGAGTTACAGTGGTATCTACTTGGGGGAGTCCTGAAGATGCTGTTGACTGCTTCCCATCCACTGCTCCTTGACCTATAAATCTGTAAATAAATGGATTTCGATAACACAACCTATGGCTCCATCACTCTCCTCAGAAGGAAACAAACCACCCAAAAAACAGTCCTGAGGACCATACCTCTCAACCCCTGAACTCTGAAATGAGGGACAGTGAATCTCAAAATGTGGGACAATATGGGACATAATTTGCATAAGTGCATGTATGTAAATTTGGCATAGTCCATTGCGTAAGTATGAGGCTGCCAGGCTGGGCTAAAAAAAACCCAAACTTAAAATGTTCAGAGCTCTCATAGTCATTCAATAGGGATGTGTGAACACAAGGGGGTTCGGCTGTTCGGTCGTTTGGTCTGAAAACCGAGTTTGGTTCAGTCGTTCAGTTTGCTTTGGACATTCAGCGGAGTTCGGACCTGCCGGGAGGCGCTCCATGGACCCCCAGGGTCAGTGTGCAGAAGAAGGCGGGCAGATTGAGGCAGGCAGACTGAGCTTTGAGCTTTGCAACCTGGCAGGGCACTCAGATAGGCTGGCAAAGACTGTGCAATGTCATATTCGATATTGATACCGATACCAATTTCAAAGATTTTATTTTAGGTATCAGTATTGATATCATTTAACTGGCATAAAAATAAAATAAAAATAAAAATAACTCCTAAATCTATCCAATCTAAGATAAATAAATGAAGCTAGGGAGGTAAATGTTTGGGAATGGGTGAAATAGGAGGAGGATGGGAATGGATTGTTAGGAATAGGAAAGCAAACAGCAGGGAGAGGGACACTTCTGGAAATGCTGCTGAAAGAATCAGTGGCTACTCTCAGAAGGATTCGGAAGGGGGGAGGGCAGTGACGTTTGTTACTTGCTGTGCCCGCCTTTCCACAAGCCCCATTGGCTCCATACAGCCTAGCCCCATGCCAATTGCAGACTGCGAAGTCAGTGGTCTGAGGAAAAGAGGGATTGTGATTGGGCAGGCAGACTGCTATTCCAAGACTCTCCACCCCTGGCGCCAGGAAGTCTGCTCCTCAGGTGCCCCCCTCCTCCCTGGGTTTGTTTACCCCATTTTTCCTGTCCGAACTCATCCAAATGATACTGAACTCGGCCGAACTGTTCGGGGGTTCAAACGTTTGGTTCGGGCGTCCGAACGGGCCAAGTTCAGTCTGAACTCCCGAACCGCATTTGCACATCCCTATCATTCAATAACCGCTCTGATAAGTCAGAAAGACTACTACTAATTATTTCTATAGCACTACTGGGCATATGCAGCACTTTACAGTCACAGATTTCCAGAAACAGGTCTCTGCCCAGTGGGCTTACAATCTAAGATAGATAAGGGGAGCACACACGGAAAGACAGACATACACATACTCCCATATAGGGCTGATGTGGTAGCAGCTGTTACTGTGCCGCGATTCCATTCCGCCATTTCGGAATTGCCCGCGCCACACCACGGCTTTTCTGATGACATTCCGCTAATTCCGCCGGCATTCTGCAAATTCGGAAACTATCAGAAAAATTGCGGAATTGTCGGAAACTGTTGGAAAACCGCTGTTCTGTTATTTTGTGGCACTGGCGGAATGGCGGAAGTAGCAGAAATGTCATGTTTCCGCTATTTTGCGAAGCCTGTGGAAGTAGTGGAATGAAATTAGAAGAAGCGGAATGAAACTAGCGGAATGAAATCCTCTGCCATGCCATACCACTAATTGCGGAAACGCTGTTTCTGGCGGAAATAGCTACCGCTGCAACATTCCACTACAGCCCTACTNCAGCTGTAGACGTGACAGTCTGCCATGGAAACCAAGTGACCACAGCTGCCTGGAGCAAAGAAGTTTACCAGGAGAATGTTTTACACACAAAAGTTCTGGGAGAAGTTCTACGCAGACGTTCAAAGATCCAGATGTTTAAGATCCGGGTGAGTGATTTAGACACACAGAAAGTTCAGGACGTAACAGCAAACATCCAGGAGAAATAGTTGTGTAAAAACACCCATTATTACTATGTAACAGAAATTATGAGATAGCCAAACAACTGAATATGTAAATATCTGTTTCAGTTGTGGATAGTATTTTGATAGGTATTTTAATTTTTTTTAAAATGTCTACAAATACAAAAGCCACTGTTTGTCTAATCTAGCCTCCACACCTCCATGGAAGGCCAAACAATTTGATCCAGCAGTCCTGTAAGTGAAGGAGGTTATTTTCACTTCCTATTTTAAGTGAGCACAATAATGCACTTCTTCCCACCCCACGCCCTGGCCTGCCTTTTGTGAGGCTAGCCTGGTTGGGTGGGTACAGGGCTATGACTACACTTGGCTAGAGGGCCATTCAGCCCTTTAAGGAGATGCAGAGACAATAGGAGGAGGCAGTGCTTGAAACATTTTTTGGGGGAAACTGTACTGTTGAAATTTGTGAGTTACAGTGGTATCTACTTGGGGGAGTCCTGAAGATGCTGTTGACTGCTTCCCATCCACTGCTCCTTGACCTATAAATCTGTAAATAAATGGATTTCGATAACACAACCTATGGCTCCATCACTCTCCTCAGAAGGAAACAAACCACCCAAAAAACAGTCCTGAGGACCATACCTCTCAACCCCTGAACTCTGAAATGAGGGACAGTGAATCTCAAAATGTGGGACAATATGGGACATAATTTGCATAAGTGCATGTATGTAAATTTGGCATAGTCCATTGCGTAAGTATGAGGCTGCCAGGCTGGGCTAAAAAAAACCCAAACTTAAAATGTTCAGAGCTCTCATAGTCATTCAATAGGGATGTGTGAACACAAGGGGGTTCGGCTGTTCGGTCGTTTGGTCTGAAAACCGAGTTTGGTTCAGTCGTTCAGTTTGCTTTGGACATTCAGCGGAGTTCGGACCTGCCGGGAGGCGCTCCATGGACCCCCAGGGTCAGTGTGCAGAAGAAGGCGGGCAGATTGAGGCAGGCAGACTGAGCTTTGAGCTTTGCAACCTGGCAGGGCACTCAGATAGGCTGGCAAAGACTGTGCAATGTCATATTCGATATTGATACCGATACCAATTTCAAAGATTTTATTTTAGGTATCAGTATTGATATCATTTAACTGGCATAAAAATAAAATAAAAATAAAAATAACTCCTAAATCTATCCAATCTAAGATAAATAAATGAAGCTAGGGAGGTAAATGTTTGGGAATGGGTGAAATAGGAGGAGGATGGGAATGGATTGTTAGGAATAGGAAAGCAAACAGCAGGGAGAGGGACACTTCTGGAAATGCTGCTGAAAGAATCAGTGGCTACTCTCAGAAGGATTCGGAAGGGGGGAGGGCAGTGACGTTTGTTACTTGCTGTGCCCGCCTTTCCACAAGCCCCATTGGCTCCATACAGCCTAGCCCCATGCCAATTGCAGACTGCGAAGTCAGTGGTCTGAGGAAAAGAGGGATTGTGATTGGGCAGGCAGACTGCTATTCCAAGACTCTCCACCCCTGGCGCCAGGAAGTCTGCTCCTCAGGTGCCCCCCTCCTCCCTGGGTTTGTTTACCCCATTTTTCCTGTCCGAACTCATCCAAATGATACTGAACTCGGCCGAACTGTTCGGGGGTTCAAACGTTTGGTTCGGGCGTCCGAACGGGCCAAGTTCAGTCTGAACTCCCGAACCGCATTTGCACATCCCTATCATTCAATAACCGCTCTGATAAGTCAGAAAGACTACTACTAATTATTTCTATAGCACTACTGGGCATATGCAGCACTTTACAGTCACAGATTTCCAGAAACAGGTCTCTGCCCAGTGGGCTTACAATCTAAGATAGATAAGGGGAGCACACACGGAAAGACAGACATACACATACTCCAATATAGGGCTGATGTGGTAGCAGCTGTTACTGTGCCGCGATTCCATTCCGCCATTTCGGAATTGCCCGCGCCACACCACGGCTTTTCTGATGACATTCCGCTAATTCCGCCGGCATTCTGCAAATTCGGAAACTATCAGAAAAATTGCGGAATTGTCGGAAACTGTTGGAAAACCGCTGTTCTGTTATTTTGTGGCACTGGCGGAATGGCGGAAGTAGCAGAAATGTCATGTTTCCGCTATTTTGCGAAGCCTGTGGAAGTAGTGGAATGAAATTAGAAGAAGCGGAATGAAACTAGCGGAATGAAATCCTCTGCCATGCCATACCACTAATTGCGGAAACGCTGTTTCTGGCGGAAATAGCTACCGCTGCAACATTCCACTACAGCCCTACTCCCATACACATATTTTGTAGATGGGGAACGGAGGCTGAGAGGTTGTGATTTGCCCAAGGCCACCCAGTAAGTTCAGTAGCTAGGGTGAGCTTCAAACCCATAATCCAGATCCAAATCCAGCATCTTACCACACTGGCTCTCAGACAAACCCTTGTCCTGCCATGCCTTATATCAAAGCTCTATCTCAGGGATGGGGAACCTCAGGCCCGGGGGCCAAATGCAGCCCATGGCAGGTTTTTATGTGGCCCATTTCCAGTTCCTGGATCTGGCCTCTGTATCCAGTTCCTACTCCCAAGCACTGAAAAAATGAGCTCAGGATAAGCGAACAGAGATGAGGGCATCTCTCAAGGATAGGAAGCAGAACCAGGGCACAGATCCATGATCTGGACCCTCCTTATCTTGAGTGTGCCCCATATCCCCCCTGTCCCCAACTTCTATGTGACCCTCGGAGTTTGTACTACTTTTTAAAGTGGCCCCTGGGAGGGAAAAGGTTCCCCACCCCTGCTCTATCCCAACACATCCTTTAACTGTGTGGCCTCTATACCTGCATACCAAGTGAGTGTTACTGTTTACACATCCCTCCTTCAGCCATTGAAACCGAATTCCAGCCATTTCTCTCTTGTGTAGATTCTCTCTGATAGATGAGCCTAACAGAGAAGCTGTTCTGAAATTTTGTTCTTTTAAAAAGGAACAGTGTGTGTGGTGTTTGGGTTTTTTGTTTTGTTGTTGTTTTTAATGACTGCAAGGAGAAGAGTACAATAGAGAGTCCCTTATCTACAACATGGAAAGCGCTAATCACAGGCTGCCTGGAGAAACCTGCTTACCCCTTTCAGGTTGGAGAATCCAACTCATTTGATGGCTTGCAAATTGCTTTCCTTTACCCCTCCCTTTCTAATGCGGGACTTAACTGCAGTTTTCTGGGACTACAGGACAGATAAAAGAGGTGTAAAATAAGGGACTTCCTGGGAAATCCAGGACACTTGAGAAGTATGCTCAGAGCACAGGGAGCAACCCACACAGCAACCTCCCATCTCATCTTTTGCTTGGAGGGGGTAGCTTCTCTGTTGCACTCCCTGTTGCACTCAATAGTTCAGTGCATTAAGATTCCAAGTAAATGGCAGTAGTGAAGTGGGGATTTGCATTAGAACAATTCAGTTGGCAACAGTCAGGGCCAGCCTTAGCCTAAGCGGGGCCCACGGCAGGGAACAAATGTGGGGCTCCTATTTTCCGCTGGCGGCTTTGCCGCCAGCAACCGGCAAGACTAGAGTCACTCCCCAACCCAGGGGTGGAGCACTACCTGGGCCTGAGTTCAGGGATGGGTGGAGGGGCACTCCCCTCTGCCCATCCCCAAGCCTGAACAGCCATTCAGATCACTTACCTGATCTGCTGTCCCTGCTGCTGCCAACGCCACCTCAGGCCTGGGTCCTGCATCGGGCTCAGAGCTTCAGGCATGGAGGAGAACCCCAGCAGAAGATTAAATCTGCCACCGCACTGCCTGCTGCCCCCAGAAGTTACGCTGCCCCCCCCCCCGCTGCCTGTCACAGTCTCGGCAAGGAGAAATGAGGGACAGAGAGGCAGAGGCCCCACTTCTCCCTCATTTCCCCTGGTCGAAACAGCCAGGCAGTGGAGGGGGCCAGCAGCATGAGGAAGAGGGGGGCCTCTGCCTGCTTCTCCCTCACTTCCTCCGTGGGTGTCCCCCCCTGCCTGTCAGTCTCTCGGCCAGGGGAAATGAAGGGAGAGGCAGGGCCTCTGCCTCTCTCTCCCTCATTTTTCCCTGGCTGAGATGGTGACAGGCAGCGGGGCGGGGGAGCACGGACTGTGGGAGAGGCGGGGCCTCTGCCTCTCCCTCACTCCTGATGGCCCCCTCCGCTGCCTGTCAGTCAGAGTTGGCCGGAGACCCCGCGCTCAGGGTCCCCAGCTCCTGGCCACTGTCAGACTGAGAGCTGGGGACCCTGAGTGCGGGGGGGCCCCATGAGTGGGGCCCAGGGTGACCTCCCAAAGCCACCCCATGGTAGGGCTGGCCCTGGCAACAGTCATCAGGCTGCTGCAATATAGTTCCATTTCACTAGGCCTTTTTGTCAGGTCTCTTTGGCTGTGTTCCCATGTCGATGTATTGGCACCAGCAGGGTATAAGTATGGAAGTCTGATGCTGAAATACCAAGAGGTGGTTAGCCACACATACACTTCACAGGGCTCCCACCCCCTTATCTGTGTCCATCTAGTATTGATGATCACACACCATCTATGTGACTGGGAAACAGGACTGAGGGACATCAGTGCAGCGCTATGTGGAAGCCTTCACTGTCATTGTTGTGCCTAATGAAATTTCTTCACGGCTGAGTGTTGGTAATCTTCCTCCTTTCATGAATACTAGATCCACTTTATAAATGTCTTATGTACGCTGGGATCTATTTCTGGCTTCTGATTTTTCTTGAGAGTGGGGTTTCTTTTCAGGGGCCTTGTTAGGTTGAAATGGGCCCTGGTGCAGAAGATGGAATGCCTCTCCCCTCCCACCACCAACCTTCCTTCCAGCATCAGGGTATGCAGCTACATCAGGGAGCGTGGGCCCCACAGAATTGTGGGCCCTCCTGTCCCCATTACAGCTAGCTCCTTGTCCCTTTGGGAGTTAACAGTGCACTTGATCAATGAAAAGATTCAATTCTTAGTTTACTCCATTCATGTTTTGCTTTCATTGTAAAACCATTTAAGACTAATGTGACAGAATAAGGGAATGTTGCTATTTACTATCCATTCACATGCTCTTTCTATGGATTACGGTTTCAAAAGGAGGATGCAGAGGAAGAAAGTTGCATTTTAGCAGGAAGATGTTAAGTTGTTAAAGATGAAGCTTTAAAAATGGTCCTACTGTATTTTACATAATGTATTAAATCTATAAGTATGACAGCTAAATTAATTCCCAAACTCCAGCTGTATTCTGGCAGCAAGAATTAATTTCCTTCCTGTATCTAAGAGAAATAATTGCTTGTGACCTTTGTACAACCCATGTAACATCTCCCGAGGAATCAAGTAAAATCTAATGACGGGTGTGAAATCATCCCGTGACACTACAGAGAGCAAAAGAAATAATAGAATTTAATGCTCCTGACGTAATGGCTCTAATAATTCAAAGGAGTAATCGGGCCGCTCTAGTTTGTCAGTGAGATTGATGGTTCCCGCAGAGGAACTACTAAAGGACCCAGCACTGTAGAGAATTAGAAGCCAAGCTGAGCGATAGCATCATCAGAGCCTTTCCCTTTAAATTAAGAACGTGCTGAAAGTGAAAGGCACTATACCCATCAGTACTACCAGAAATAATTACAGAGCTCCAGGCCAAGTACAACCATTCAAACCCATCCATCTTTCCTGTGGTCTGGGAATGGTTTTCAAAACAAGGCAGGTATTTGGGTGTGCAACTACCATTGTTGGCTTGTTGTTAAGTATTGCCACTGACCATACCAGTCTAAATGCAAACCAGTACTTATATTGTGTGCTTAGTGTGCTAATTCTGCACTCTGCATTTCCATACTGAAGCCAATAGAGGCTGAAATTACTTGGCTTCTCTGAAAATAAGGCCTCATTGCTGATTCAGTATGATACTTGAGCAAATCAAAGTTCCTCCTGAATCATATGGCCCATCAGGCTGCTGTGGTTAAAGCACATCCATTTCTTTGGCCTAAGATGCACAGAGGAGTGATGTGACCAGTACCGTCTGACCACGTTTGACTTCTCCAACTCAGTCGATCAGCAAATGCTTAATTTAAGCCTCTCCCATTTAGCACACCACAGAAGTGTCTGCTAACAATTGGTGGGAGTTAAGCATTTTATTTGTCCAGCATATGCTTATGTGCTTGAATAGTGATGGAATCTATCTTCTACTTAAAATTAAGCATTAAGTATGTGTCTACGTGCATTGCTGTTCTTGATATGAATTTAGGAATCTATATCCTAATACCTGGTTTGAAAATCTTTTTGCTTGGCAAAAATTAGTTGAAAGCTTAGAGAGAATTTATGGAAGACAGATGGAACTGAAATTATGAAGAGAAATATTGAAACACTATATTATTAATTATTATGATGGTTGCTTAAAGAACACTGAATTTCAACATTCAGGAACATTGAATTACAATATTTATACATATCAAAGAAAAATGAGAGCGACTGGAATAAGTGCTTAGTTTGAGGTGAGTCATTCCAAACAATAACATGGCACTCCTAATGTATTTACTTTACATGATGCTTCAAGATGAATCATGCATTCAAAACATGTCTTAGAACTGTATGTTTTTAAAAGCATTGAAAATGTATTAAATGTTACCCAAAATATTTACACATTTACTTTTAAGTTATTTGTGATCTAACTGTGATTCAAAAATCACCCTAAATGTAGCACATTCTAAAAAACTTTGTTTAGGATGTTGAATTAATGTGAAATTTTCTTTTTTTACAAAATAATTCAGTCTCACTTTAACAGAGAAAAAAATTATAATTCATTAATTGTATAAGACAAATTAGCCTTAGGCACATAATTGGACAGAGTTTACTCAAGGGCTCAGACATTATTCAGACAAAATCCCCAGGCACTTCAGAATAAGTTTCAACTCCATATTATCACAGGTAGAAGGAGAGCCAGAGGCTGTGGAGGCTCTGTCCAGTCCAACTTCGTAGGATCCGTTTTGGGAAGTGACCCCGGCTGATGCCGAGGGTGTTTTGGGGGCAGTGAGGGCCACTTGTTGTGAATTAGATGCATGCTTGTCCTGGCTGGTGAAAGCCTTCCAGGAGACATTGGGACCGGTGTTGGCAGGAGTGATCAACACCTCCCGTTGGGAGGGTATGGTGCCGAGCCATCTCAAGGAGGCGGTGGTATGGCCCCTTCATGCTGATGCTCTGGCGAACTACCAGCCAGTCTCTAACCTT
>QEPC01000531.1:4707648-4720812 GCA_003113815.1 Sphenodon punctatus
CTTTTTTAGGTAAGGTTATTGAACGGGCAGTGGCACTGCAGTTCTAGGCACATTTGGATAGCATCAGTTTCCTTGACCCTTTTCAGTCTGGGTTCCACCCTGGTTATGGTACTGAGACGGCATTTGGTGCTTTGGTGGACGATCTCCACCGGGAAATGGACACAGGATGTTCAGCATTTCTGATCCTGCTAGATCTCTCGACCATGTTTAATGCCATGGACCATGGGCTGCTGCTGAGACAACTGCGAGACCTGGGGGGTCTGGACGGGACTGTCCTTGAGTGGTTCCACTCATTCCTGTCAGGGAGAAGCCAGCAGGTGGTGCTGGGGTCTGAAACATCAAGCCCCCATGCCTTATCCTGTGGTGTTCCGCAGTGTTTGATCTTGTCTCCACTATTATTTAATGTGTATATGCAGCCCCTGGGGGAAATTGTGAGAGGGTTTGGGGTGCGATGTCACCAGTATGCTGATGATACTCAGCTGTACCTCTCGTTTTCAACTGACCCAGATCCTGCTGCTCATTACTTTCCCAATGTTTGGAGGCCGTGGTGGATTGGATGTGGCAGAGCAGACTGAAGCTAAATCCCAATAAGATGGAGGTGATGGTGGTGAGTAGGGCGGGGGAGGTTCTGGCTCCCCTTGTGGGGTGTGTGTGTCCATCCTCCTGTAGTCCAGAAGGTTCGGAGTCTGGGGGTGGTGTTGGACTCAGGTCTCCATCTGGATCGGGAGGTGGAGATGGTGGCTAAGGCCGTCTTCCGCCAGCTATATCTGGTATGGAGGCTGTGTCCATACATTTCCAGGCCCAACCTGGCCACTCTCATCCATGCCTTCATCACCTTGAGGCTAGACTACTGCAATGCGCTTTACATGGGACTTCCCTTGTTTCTGGTTCGGAGGCTGCAGCTGGTGCAGAATGTGGTGGTCCGTCTCCTTATGGGAACTGGGTGACGGGCGCACATAACACCTGTTCTCCATGCTCTGCACTGGCTGCCTATAGTGTACTGAGAAAGATTCAAGGTGTTAGTGTTGATCTAGAAAGCCTTGCATGGTCATACCTCGGGGACCGCCTCGCCCTCCATGCCTCGGAGCGATCCCTTCGGTCCACTGGGGGCACCTTTTTGGAGGTCCCCCGTGTGAGATGGGGGGCCACAATGGAGAGGGCGTTCTCGGTGGCTGGGCCATGGCTCTGGAACTCCCTCCTGGAGGAAGCCCGCCTGGCCCCAGGGCTGCTGGCGTTTCGTCGAGCCTGTAAGACCTGGCTGTTCACCCAGGTCTTCGGAGAGGGGGATGGGAGGGGGTAGTTTTTCGATGGGGGATGGGATGATATGTTTAAATGTATTGATGAAGCTGTATTTTTAATATCGATTTTATCAAATTTTATTGTGGTGTTGGTTGTTGTAAGCCACCCCGAGATGCCGTAGGCATGAGGGGGCGGCTAAAAAATGCTTATAATAAATAAAATAAATAAATACATAGGGGAAAATTCCAAAGAGTTGCCCCCTAAATAGGGTCCCTTTATGACTGTGCATTTGGGTTTGCTTGCTGTATTTTCACTCTGGAAAACACTTCCATCCAGCCTCATAGCAGAAGGCTTTGATCAAAGCCTGTTGAAGCTGATGGGATTCGGCCACCAAAGTGCACTAACAGGTGGACAAGCGGATTTACGATTTGTGCTGGCAGAGCTGGCATTTCAAAAATGCATCTTTTTAACTTGTAAGCAGAAGACATTTGATAGGAAGTCCCTGTGAAACCATAAACATGGAGCTCTTTTATGCCATCGCTTTACAGTTGTTTTTTCTCACAGAATTGAATGTTGTAAGGGTCTTCTCCAGTGCACATGCCAGACTAGGGAGTGCTGTGATTATAGTCATGGCTAGAAGCTCTTCAGAACATTACAAAACTGGAAGGTTTCATTGTCAATAGCCTTCTTCGACTGAACTGTGAGCTGTGGCTCCTGGTTAGGGCTGCTCCGAATAATATTATTAATAATAAAACTCGTGAGTATTCTCTGAAGATCCAAGGAGTGGTCCAAGTGTTCGGGCTACTCCTTGGACCATCAGCAAATATTCATCAAGTTCCGAGGCTGGGGGGTGGGGAGGGGAGGTCAGGGTTGGGGTAATTCATGGGGAGTGGGGGGACTAGTGGGGGAGTACTTACCTTTCAGATGGATCCCGTGCTGATGGGTGGCCTCTTCTGGTCTGGTAAAATAACAAAACCCCACTGAGCGTGCTCAGAAGGGCCTGAATGGTCCTTTCTGAGCATGCTCAGCCCTTTTCAAAGATGGTGCTGGCCTGTTGATGCTGCCAAGGACAGCCATTTATTTTGGGCCTCCTTGCTCCTGCCATTCTGGTCCAGCATTTTACCCCCAGCTGTCATGCCTGGTGCCTTGGTGCCCACTGTCACCTCTTCCCTCCACACCCACCTGTTCAGAGTGCGTGCCACCACAAGCCCGCCATGGTGCCCTCCCACCCATTTGCAATGCCATTGACTACTGTCCCCCACACAGTGCCTCTGTGCCCCAGGGCTCTGCTGGTTACTCTGGTTTGCCATCCTGGCCACCTGTGAACACAGCAATGACTAACAGTCATGTTGGTGACTTGCACTACCTGGCCACTCAATCCCATGGCTGGGTCACCTAGCCCCCCCCCCCACCCCAGACACTGCATTTACTTACTACTCCTCTTAGGCTCCAGGTTCTCTCTCCCCTCTGTCTCCCCCTCTGCATGCGCTGGGACTGACTGCTGGCTCTCTGGGTCAAGGAGGTAGGGATTGAGTGTCCTGAGGTTGATGTCAGTGTCCTCGGAATGCCACGGTGGGCTGTGTCCTTCAGGTCCCAGTCTCCTCGGAGGGAGAGGGAACGGTTGTAGCTGGAGTGGGTGCAGCATGGACAGACAGTGGGGGAGGAGTGTCCATGCAGCCCTCGGTGAGGCTGGTGCCGGTGAGGCATGGAGCCTTCCATGCAGAGGAAGGTGCCCAGGAGCTCCATGTGCCACTGTGTTTGACGACTTCAGCTGGACCTAAAGTTGTTGTCCTTCACATCCTTGTAGCCCAGCCCTTCCTCAGGTTTTTTGCCTGTTGCTGGTACTGGCTCATGTACTGGTGGTAGCTGAGCTCCACCATCCAGGTGGCAATCCCCTTGAACACCCGTTCATTCCAGTGACTTTTTCACGGCTCATATTGGACCTGCACATCCCCCTCCCCCAATAGGCCAATCAATGCCATAATCTCCTCAGTTCAAGGGAACTGCTTCTGGCGATTGGCTTAGGGGCCTTCTCCCAGTGCAGCAAGGGTCTGCACCCCTGATGTCCTTGGAATGATGGTGCTGGTGGATGCCTATGAACACAGTGATGGACATGCACCACATATAATTGTGCATACCATGGAACCGTTGCCTTGCCCGCTCCCTCCCCCCTGTGTGCACTGACTTATTGTGCTGCACTGGCTTTCCTCCTGCTGCATGGTCCCCCCTTTAGCTGGCTCTTGCTCTGTTGTAGGACAGGCATTGGTCACAAGTTGCTGTTCAGACCAGAGACACCCAAAACAATTATGCCTTTGCTGTCCATTCCATTAAAGGATACCAAGGCTGTCTTGTACAGAGGGGTGGTGGGACACAGTTGCTGAGTTGACCGTGCTGGGATTTACACTCGCAGCTCTCGGGTCCTAGCAGACCTCACCCCATGGTGGACATATCTGGGGCCTAACAGATGGGCGGGCTCACATTACCCCAGTTTAGCTGTCAGATGCAGCACCAACCTTCTGCAGCCCATGCATACCATAGCAGCCAGCCACCCACCCCAGGGTAGATGTGGACGAACATCTGGCAGCACCCAAACTAACTAGTAGGTGACTCCCAGACTAACGAAGGCTACTGTCTCATTTGCTTTCACCCAGTGTGTGAATGCTACACTCCATGTTTAATAACCCTGAAACAGTGCAAAGTGTGCAGACCCTTCAGTGTGGACAAACTCTTATATAGGGTGCTATCTGTTAAAGTCAATGGCAAGCACCAATTTTAAGGATGGAGGACTGCCCCAATACTAGGATCCAATATGTAAAGCACCCTTCTGGTGCAACCCCTTGTTAAAGTGAATAGGGCCCGTACAACAGGTGCACTGTAAGGATCAAGGATCAGGCTGACCACATTTAGTTTAAGATGTACTTTGATTTGTTCCTGCAGACTGAAAAACGTGACCCCCAAATGCCATGTATTTTGTAACAAGTTGAAATGAAGACAAGCAATAAACTGGCCTTGGATTTTTCTAACACTGTTGTTCCATGTTCCAGCTAATTCCACAAAATACAGAGAATGATAGATGCCGTGGCAAAAGGGTAAACCAATTTAAGACTAAAAAAAACCACCTTACCCCGATCATAGCTCATAAAGGTTAAAGAGAGCAAAAAGTAAAAATCTTCTATTAAAAAAAAGCCTCATCAGCTTAATGACTGTTAGAGATGAGCTGAAGTAAGGTACATAGCAGTCAGATTGTCCAAATTAATTCAAGAAAAGGATGTACACTTGTGTATTGCATATCCATTGGGAACACAGTATACTTTTTGGCTTGTCCTGAAGTTCCACTCCTGCTTGAGGGAAATGCAGGGGATATATTTCCTTGGCTGTAAAAACAGTGGTGGTGATAGCCCACCTACAGCTGACATTTAGATATAATACTTTCAAGTATTTTGCTCATCCTTACTAGATATTAATTTCTCTGTGCTTTGTCATAGGGACAGCTAATGCTACCTAGGGGGAGCCTGCTGATAATTTACTAGTTTTTCTTTCACAACAGCAGTGAGGCTGAAGGGCCATTGGGAAATACATACTGTATTTCTCTGTGTGTGTGTATATATATATATATATATATAAAATTTACTGGTTCTAGTTTACTGCTAGAAAACCAATTTCCTTCATACGTTTCTTTGCAGCATAATGCCTGGATCAAAAACAAGGGTGGAATTTAAAAAGTTCACTTCATTCTACAGCTGAGTTACCATACTACTGAGACAGGAGAGGCAGGATGAAAGCAATGCAACTTCTGGTGCACAGAAGGCTGCTTTCAAGGCAAGCGTGAAAAGCAAACAGAACAACAATATCTTGCATGCAGAAAGGAGGTGCAAGATCACCACCAACTAGGTAGAATCCAAGAGAGAGAAATATTTTGAAAAAATTATTCAGAGTTCAGAGGATAGTGATTTTAGAAAGCTATGTTTGTCAAATACTGTCTATCCCTCAAGAAAGGGCAATGCTCTATAATAACTTGATCTAGCTGAAAATGGCGATGTAAGGTGTAAAAAAAAGCCCAGCACTGCAGGGAGAAATAGGGCAGGATTATTGGTATGGTCTAATGCTTGCCCCCTTTGGGGTGGGGGTGGGGGGGTGGAGCCATAAAATAACGTGTTCCTGTCTCTGCGTATGTTTCCCTCTCCCTTGTCTCTCCTAGATACACTGTGCAAAACTAAACATGCACATCTGTGGCTCTCCAACTTTATGAATGTATCCCTGTCTTTCTCTATGGGTGTAAAAGGTGGACCGCAGCTCTGGGGATGACAGCACCAGGCTGCTTCATCCCTGAGCTGACTGGCCCACTGGAAGGCAGCCTGACAGATGTTGGAGTGGAGCAGGCTGAGGCTGCTGCAGGGCAGCCCCAGCTGCAGTGCTCCAGAACATCTCGAAGCACTGCCAGTGGAGAAAGCTGGCCAAACTCGGGCCACCAGCCTGGAGTGGTGGTAAGGCACTGCACAGGTGGACCGTGGCCTGGGGAACCTGTTCGGTCCATCTAAAGTGTAGGGGTGTTCATGTCGTTTTTGTTATTGCAATAATGATAATGAACATTATCATTTTCATTATTGTTATTGCAGTAACGAAAATGAAAAAAATAATGAAAATAGAAATGAAAAAGACACTTTGTTTTTGAAATAAAGGGAAAATACTAAAAATGTATTTCCATCTATAACGTTTTTGTTTCTTATTCAATTCTGATGAAACATGGGGTGCATGTACCCCCAATGGAGGGCATTATATAGACCCCCTTTTTGAAATGGTTTGATGAAGGGAACAGATGTTAGAAACAATTGAATGTTGTGATTTTAAGAAAAGGTCCATACACATTCATAGCTACACTTTCTTTATCTTCCATCCAATTTGCATTAAACCTGTGAAAGTCATGTCTCTCCATAAGCTTAACACTCCTGTCAATTTTCAGAAAGATTGGATGAAGGGTCCTGATGGTATAAGACATTAACTTGAAAATACATTTCAGCGGTACCATTTGTATATTCCATCCTGTTTACAAGATATTTGGCAGGGATGTATCATCACATACCTTCCCTGTCATCTCTGCCAAACTACAGGACAATTTGATAAAGGGACCCAATTCTATTAGCAATTGAAGTTGTCCCCTTGAAGACCATTATTCAGATAAATAGCAGCACAAGCAGTGCCAGTCAGAGGCAGGCACCTGGCATGGCAGGAGGAGAGAGAATGTAGGAGGGAGGATGTGGAGCAACCCAAAAGACTGACAGACACATTTGCTAGCCAATTACTGCATTCTTTAAGCTTTACAGGACCAATTGGTAGTGGCTTCGAGGGGGGCATAGGGACCAGCCCTCAGGCAGGCATAGAAGGCACATAACTGGGACTTTGGGGATAGCATCGCAGCAATCAGGAGACATAGTTTACACATCCAGGCTGGCCAATTATGACAATCACTTCCTGCAGCACTGTGACAGAGGACATAAGAGAATCTCTATTGGCTCTTTCCTAAACAGCTGCGTCTCACTTTCCAGTAACAATTGGGGAGAGATGTTGGGATGATCACAGCACAGAATGAGGATATTTGGTTGACGTTTCTGCTGGCCAATTGGCATCACAAACCGACCTTATACCACAGTGACACGTAAGAGAATCCTTGGCATAGGCTCCTCCTCTGCATATGCTGTGTAGGCATATAAAATTGGGACCCTTTATTGTATCTTTCTGATACTTGGCAGAGATGATCATGAAAGTATGATAAACTTTCTGCCAAATTTCATGTACACTGGTTGGACTACAAAGATGTTACAATCAGACATACATTTATAAGTTAATTGCATATACCACCAGGATCCTTTATCCAAGCCTTTTGAAAGTTGTCAGAGATAGTAAATATGGGAAGGGGTATAAACATGCCAGGTTTCATCAACATTAAATGTAAGACAAAGAAGTTACACCTAAGAATGTATATGAAGATATTTTTAAAAATAAATTAATTCAACTGCTTCTATAATTGGATTCCCTTATCCAGTCTTTTTGGAATTTGGTTCACATAATGCCTTCCATTGGAAGTATAATCACTACATGTTTCAGTCAAATATAATGAAAAACACAAAGGATACAGCTGGAAATGTGTATTTAATTGAAACCAATGGAAAACGAAAATAACAATTTGATATTTATGAAAACGAAAACGACAGATTTAAATAACAAAAACGAAAATGTCATGGGCCCCTGGTGCACACCTCTACTTAAGTGGACCCAGACAGGGATGGGAGGGGGCGGACGCAAGGGTGTGGCACCAGAGCAACTGTGGGGGCAGGCTGCCCCTGCGCCCATCTAAAATCACACTATGTTCTCCTCTCCTTCTCTCCCCTCCTTTGTCTCGCCTAGATTTTAAACCTGGTCTCAGGGGCTGTGCCCTGTCTCGAGTTTCAGTGCCAGGTACATTGCCATTACTATATCAATAAATTCACTGCAAAAAAATGGATTATTTAAAAACAAAAGTTAAGGTGGATGCAATATGACTCAAGCACCAAAAAGCAAGGGAATTGGCAGTTAACACTCCCGCCTTAATTTCAGATTCATCTAACATAATGTGTAAACCCAGCCTTCTGACCTGGCCCCTTTCCCTGTAGCATTTCATTTTGGTTGGAACAGCGTTAAAATGATTTAGCGCTTCCCTTCAGTTTACCACAAACACCCTTACTCATGCTCCATATCAGACATACATGGCTGTTTGTTTTCAAGCAGAGAGCTACCGTCAGCACAGTAGCAGGCTGCGCCGGGGACGTCGCAGTGCGACTAGGGCCATGCGGCACCTCCAGCAGCAGCCAGTGAGGTGAAGGGGCTGGGCAGGCTGCGGGGAAGATGCTGTTCTCTCTGCGGGAGCTGGTGCAATGGCTAGGCTTTGCCACCTTCGAGATCTTCCTGAACCTGCTGGTGCTTGTGGTCTTCTCTGTGTTGTTGGTGTTGAAGGTGGACAACANGAAAACGAAAATAACAATTTGATATTTATGAAAACGAAAACGACAGATTTAAATAACAAAAACGAAAATGTCATGGGCCCCTGGTGCACACCTCTACTTAAGTGGACCCAGACAGGGATGGGAGGGGGCGGACGCAAGGGTGTGGCACCAGAGCAACTGTGGGGGCAGGCTGCCCCTGCGCCCATCTAAAATCACACTATGTTCTCCTCTCCTTCTCTCCCCTCCTTTGTCTCGCCTAGATTTTAAACCTGGTCTCAGGGGCTGTGCCCTGTCTCGAGTTTCAGTGCCAGGTACATTGCCATTACTATATCAATAAATTCACTGCAAAAAAACGGATTATTTAAAAACAAAAGTTAAGGTGGATGCAATATGACTCAAGCACCAAAAAGCAAGGGAATTGGCAGTTAACACTCCCGCCTTAATTTCGGTGTCATCTAACATAATGTGTAAACCCAGCCTTCTGACCTGGCCCCTTTCCCTGTAGCATTTCATTTTGGTTGGAACAGCGTTAAAATGATTTAGCGCTTCCCTTCAGTTTACCACAAACACCCTTACTCATGCTCCATATCAGACATACATGGCTGTTTGTTTTCAAGCAGAGAGCTACCGTCAGCACAGTAGCAGGCTGCGCCGGGGACGTCGCAGTGCGACTAGGGCCATGCGGCACCTCCAGCAGCAGCCAGTGAGGTGAAGGGGCTGGGCAGGCTGCGGGGAAGATGCTGTTCTCTCTGCGGGAGCTGGTGCAATGGCTAGGCTTTGCCACCTTCGAGATCTTCCTGAACCTGCTGGTGCTTGTGGTCTTCTCTGTGCTGTTGGTGTTGAAGGTGGACAACACTGGCTTCAGCCTCACATGGTGGAACATCTTCATCCCTTTCTTCATCGCCGCCAGCCTCAGCACCTACCTCTCCACCATCGTCTCGGTGCAGTTATTACAGGATGGGGAGAAGCACCTGGCCGTGCTCTGCATCTTCTGGATTCTCACCATCCTCAGCCTCAAGTTCATATTTGAAATGGTGCTCTGTCAGAAACTGGTAGAGCAGACTAGGGAGCCCTGGTATGGACTCATCATGTCTCCTATCTTCATCCTGCTCCAGTTCCTCATGATCCAAGCCTGCAGGGTGAACTAACAGTGCCCCGGGACATCCTCTGCTTCCTGCCCCACTTGGCAATCAAGCATTTACCTTTAAACTTTAGAATAGACCAGTCTTCTCTTCGAAATCTAGGTTTTTGTGATTGTCTGCTAATTTCATTTATTTGCACAGGTCTAAACTGGACAGGAAGATCTTGTTCTTCAATATTTGGTTTAGTGTATCGCCAAAGGGTCTCTTTATATTGTGTTGCTTGCTGGACTGATGTGCATTTGATAGCTAGCGCTGAAGAGTAATTTAATGCAAGCAAAGTCTTCTGAAGTCAATTATTTTGTATTAAAAATGTACAGATGGTATTTACAAGTCTCATTTTGTTTTCAAGTACAGTTGCACTGTCCCTGAGGGAAGTTAGTTGTTAATTCTTAACCCATAATGAGTCATTACTAAGCTGTTGCATTGTCCCAAGCCAAAATGAAGGGATAGAAGAGAAGGGTGTTGTTGTCACCCCCTCGTATGCTCATCATGGGGGACTGGACTATTGAAGGAAGGTATTGTACATTTACCTGCTGTTGAAGGTATTTTCAGAGGCCCTTTTTACACAGGCAGCACTCACAACACCCAGACATCTGGGTGTTCATGCATGGGTGAGTCTTGTCTACATGCCGTGGCATGTGTGTGTGTCTGTGTTTGTGCATGCTCCCATGAACAGACATGCACACCCACATCCATGGCAAAAACAAGGATTGCTCCATGCGTGGAGATGGGTGGAGGTCAGTGGAGATGGGTGTGTGCCTGTCTACACCCTCCCCCCACCCACTGCACACAGACCACCATGCACACCGACCCACCCCTCATGGACCATGTAAAAAGGGCCAGAGACTTTCAAGGACAGTTGCACTGTCCTGGGCAGTAGGTAGTAGTCCCTACTACACAAGGGGATGGGACTCAGGATTCCTGGGTACTCCATTGCAGAGTTGGGAGGTGCTAGACCAGGACTCTGTGGTTGTTTGTGAGGAACCTGGGAATTACTGGGTAACAGTGTGTTAGGGCAAGGCTGTAAGGCATGACTCCTGGGTTCTCTGATGAAGACTTGTCAGCAAGCAGCTTATAACACAAAGGCCATGGATGTACACCTCCACAGTGTTCTCGAGCTGGGATTCCCAACCCACATCACCCCCTCCTGTCCATAGCTTCACTGTTGCCCTTAACCTGCAGAAGAAAAGGATTGGGCCTGTAGAACTAAGACAAAGTATGGGTGCATGGAGACTAATTTGTATGCGGCCACAATATGGGAGAGTACTGCTTACATTTTTTAAATTTTATTTTATTTTATAAATTTTTACCCCGCCCCTCCTGCGAACAGCTCGGGGTGGCTTCCAACAGTAAAAATGCGATACATAAAAACAATTTTAAAACCATCCATAATAATAAAAATCATATATAAAATTATTACACCACAAAGTCCGGGCTCCATTTAACCATAAATAAGTTAGGGGAGCTAAAAACCTTACCCCACCCTTCCACCCTCCCCAAAGGCCTGGGCGAACAGCCAGGTTTTGCAACTTCGCCGGAATGTCAATAGGCTTGGGGCCAGGTGGGCTTCCTCTGGAAGAGAGTTCCAAAGGCGTGACCCGGCCACTGAGAATGCCCTCTCCATTGTGGTCCCCCACTTAATACGGGGGACCTCCAAGAAGGCACCCCCCTGGCGAACCGAAGGAGCCGCTCTGGGGCATGGAGGGCAAGGTGGTCCCTGAGGTATGAGGGGCCCAGACCGTGAAGGGCTTTATAGATCAACACCAAAACATGGTTTGGAAGTAAAGGCGGCAGTGTTAATTGCCAATTTCCTGGCTTTTTGGTGCTTGAGTGACTTTGCATTCACATTAACTTTTGTTTTTAAACCATTAGGTTTTTTGCAGTGAATAACCTTGGTTTTTGTGAGGTATAGTTGTTACATAGATCAACGATATTCTTTGAGTTTCGGGATTTGTTTACACTTGACTTTGATGTAAACTTTCAACACATGTCAAGCACATCTCAGATAAAACAGATTACTATGCAAATTTGCATACCAAATCAGAAAATTATTATTTTCAAATCATATCCTCAGCAACAGTGGCTCCTTTGAACCCAATGGAGTTCAGCTGAGGATCTCACCCTATAATTATCAATATAGAAGAATTCCTTAGTGCAGAATCCTGTCTCCTAATTCAATAGTTAATTATCCCATTGGCTTCAGAGGCAGAATTCCACTCCTGTCTTTAATAGAAAGGTAACAATCAAAGAGTTCATTTGTGTAAATCTCCTGTGTAAGGGCTCCAGGTTCACTATCAGAAAAACAAAACAAACTGCAACCACTCTCCCACAAGGAATGTGCCCACCCTCTTCACCAACCTATGGAGCCAATCACAGCTGCATTCACAGACTGTCACAAAGGAACATGAGGTCACACAAGAGAGATACGGGACTATAGGTCTAACATATATGTAAAGCTGGAGGTCAAGCAAGGATGTAATGCTGAGAACTGACAGCTCAGTTCAGGTAATCATGAAGTGTAAACTAAGAGTTGGGAAATCCCTCCAGGAAGGCAGAGAGATAAAGGATGTAGATTCCCACTCTGGAGGGCTAGACAGAAACCAATTTAGATGCAAATGGACCTTCCTGTTTACCTCTCTGCGGATGTGACAAACCTGAGGTTTCCCCAAGGTGGGAAAAGGGAAACAAAGACTTTGGAAAGGCTATTTAAAGCCAGGAGTCAAGACAAAGAGAGGCCATTAAGCCATCTTCTTCTACCTCTTGGAGAGAACTCATCTACATCTTGCTTGCCAGCAAGAAGACTGCTGGAACTATGGACTGAGAGGAAAGACTTCGCTTTCTACCAACTAAGGGATCAGTGCCCAGTCATTCTACATCACTGACTGAGAATGTGATTTCTACAGGGTAAGCTTTATATAGAGATTCACCCAGTATAGAATAGGAATGCGTTATGTTGCTTTTCATTTTGATTAGTCACTCTGTATCAAATATATTGTCTTATGTAATCACAGACTCCACCCAGCAGTCCCACTGGGGAGAAAAAGCAGTGGGCAGACCACTGTAAGGATAGATAGGGCCAGCCTGCCACATGGAAAAGAGATGGGGATGCTGTGTGCTCTACATTGTCACCTGGTAGGGTTGGGACTTGGGCAAAATTTTGGTTCTTGGTTTTTATTGGTTTCGGTTCTCTGTCTATCAGTTCTCCTGTTGGTTCTTGGTTTTATCTGTTTGGGGTTTTCACCATTGATTTCAATGGGGAAGCTTTCTCATTTAAATCAATGGGAGAACAAACCAAAAATCCCTGAAATAAGAAGACATGTCTTGTCTTGTAAAACACTTCAGTCAATCAGTTTAGTTTACACAGCTTAGCCAAAGTGACTAGTAGTAGCCCCAACCATCAGCCACTACACATTTGCAACACAAACAGTTTTTTTTCACAGCACTGCAGCACACAAAACCAAACAACAATTAATTCTAGCAACTGCCAGTGGATACCATGAATTTCTATCCATTCCTTCTCCTCCCTGGTACCATGTTGTGTTCTTGCTATTTCTCTACAACAATAGTGCTTCTTAGTCTCTGTAAAGCTATCTTTATTAAGTAAACAAGAACATATTTATATAGAGACTGAGTAACACTCACATACACTTCCTGACTGTCTCAAGGTCCACTTTCCAACTCTAATTGAGTTCAACAGACAAATCCTAACCATCACTGAGACCTTGGAATGTTAACTTCAGCTGCTCTCTTAAAGTTACATACACCACACTGTCCAAAAGTGACCTCCTCTCCACTTTTGACAAAGC
>QEPC01000533.1:11038-21208 GCA_003113815.1 Sphenodon punctatus
GTGACCCCCACCTCCCCCACCCCCTCCTGTGCTGTCTCCCCCTCCACCACCACTGCCTGTGCCCCTGCCTCCCCTGCCTCCACCTCCACCTCCTCCTCCTCACTCCTCGCTTTAAATCTCCCTCCAGTGAGTGTGTTGATGCTGGTTGCCTGGCAGCGCCATTACGTACATTGCCCACGCCTGGGGATCATTTCCTTTGATCCCGGGTGGTGTTTGCTGTCCAGACGTTACGTTTTGGTTGATCCCGGGTGGGGATCTCATTGACCACGCGTCCACGGGAATTGGTGCGGGGAGCCCGGGAAGCGTGGTTGAAACTGACTCCGTGTGGGTATTGAGCGTGGTGAACATCTGGCGGCCACCAAACAGACATTCAGGGCACCTTGGCCCCGCTGCGGGGTTGAGCGTGGTTCACTGCGGTTGAGCGTGATCTCGTAACGTCTGAAAATACCCATAGCCAACCCCTCTTCTCCAGCCATCAGTTCCTCAAACTAGTCCCCACTCCTTGGCCCTCAGCTCTTTTGTCTGCTCTATCCTGTCCCCTTTTAAAAGGCGTTGCCTATAGCTACCTGGTTCCTCTCACAAATAATTTACCAATGAACTGACATGATATAGAAAAGGCGGGAAGGGAGAGAGAGCAACTTTAACATAGTTTTGAAGAAGTTATACTTGGCATTCCTGGCTTCCAGTATGTGACGCATTAGAGCAGAGGTGATTGGATATTAGTGGAAGGTACTAAAAGTGAGATTTTAGGAGAAATTGATGGAATCTGGTTATTTAAAATGCATGTTTAGTGTATGGCATTGAAGACACAGGGATGGCAATAAAGGATTAAAATGGGAAGGATTAGTAGAATGTACTACGGGAGGGGGAACTGTATAGTAGGCTATAAAGGACCAGTTGTATCTGTATGTAATATTTATTGTTATTTTTTTGTTTTGTTGGCTATGGTGAAAGCTGAATGCCATGAAATAAATTGTAGGAGGCAGGGACAGCACTATTCAGCACCATGTAAATGAGGATAAAGAGCTTTTGAGATATATTCCAGTTGGTGAACCTTAGTACTTGACGTAAATCAAACAAATATCATTCTTGTGTGGCATCTATTTAAACACCACCATCTCTTCAGAACCATCTTCGTACATTGTAACACTCAATAACCAGAAAAGAAAAAGCAGCAAAACAAGCCAAATTCCTTGTTTTTTCTGTAAAACTCCCCTGCAACATGTTTGTTGTTTCTGAAGTGGTGTCTTGAAGATCAAGCGCTGAGGATGTTTCAGACTACACTGGCACATTTTCAAAAGAAAGCACTTACAGGGAGAACTCTCAGCCAGTCACTCTTTTGCTTTTCTGTTGAAGTGGATCAGCAAGAGCACCTCTGCTGATCTACACTGTAGCAGAATTATAGGGAGAAAGACAAGGGGTGTCTTTAGACATAACATCAACGGGTGTCTGAATGTGTGTTTTGACCTTGATATGAACTCTGGTTTGGCCCTGTGTTCACCATGTGGTGCTGCTTAGACACACAGCCCATCTTGGGGGAAATCTGTGTTTTGCTCGCCACCCGATCTCAGCACACAAGCACTGCCATCTCGTTCCCCATGTTCTGCCTGCTAACATGCCACACAATATCATTAGATACAATGTTGGCCACATGTTCAGCCAGAACACATAAATTATCCTTGTGATCCAATGGTGTTCACATCGTGTGTTCAATGGGTGGCCAAATTAGTGTTGGGATTGTTATGGTGTTATGGGTTACAATGGCCAAACACATGCTTAGGGGGTTTGCCACCTGATCTTTGTTATGTCTAAAGATGCCATGGGTAAAATTGACTTGTGGCTGATGGGAATGCTCCCTAGGCCACCCTGGGGCAGGGAACAGAGCCCAGGGCAGGGCACCAAACTGATGTGCCCATAGCTGGGGAGCCATCCCACTGCCCACATGGCCTGGGTAAGGCCAGGAGCACAACAAATATGCGGGCACACAGCCCCACCCGTGCCCTGCTCCCAACCTCCCAACCCTGCCATGAAGGCTAATGATGTAAAGCCATGGTGGCTGGTCATGGCGGCTCCCAGCCCAGGGCAGGTACGTCATGACCAGAATAGACGTGCTAGCCTGCTGTGCTCCACTATGGCCCACTTTGGCCCACACCGTCGGCCCTTAACCTGGGCTGTGACCTCGGAGATTTGCCAAGGTCATAGCATGGTCTAGCTGCCAACACTCCATGGGACAATCCTGGGTTAATATCTGGTGGCATGTGTTTACGCATGCTTGGCAGGTCCCAGGCCACAGCAGGCCAAAGGGGACCACAATGGTCCGAAGTCACATCTCTTTTTACCCACAGCCTCTCTGACTAGGGAAGCCGTAAAAGAGTGTTCTGAATGCAACGTATTTTAAATAATCATATTTCATCTGCTAATAATAATGAGTATTGCTATAGGGTGGGATGTGAAAGGGGAAGCAGTGTTAAAAATGAAAGGAAAATTTGAAAGGTCACCCCAATTCCTCTGGTGGAATTCATTCCTCCCCGTACTCTTTGGATGCGCTAAATCATCCCAGCCAAAAACGTCCATTATCTTCGGTTCACAGAGATGTCACTGAACAGCCATTATTTTACCACTGAAATAAACACCTAACATAAAATGGAGTGGGGGTTTTCTGGTCACGCTGTATTAGTAAGGTTCCATTTATTTATTTATTTAAAACTTATATCCCACCCCTCCTGCCCAAAGGCAGCTCGGGGCAGCGAACAACACAAAAAAAGTTAACAATAAAACATTTTTAAATAAATCAACACATTTTAAAACAAATCATAAAAACTCACCCTCCCTCCCAAACCCTACCCCCACCACCACCCTCGCCAAAGGCCTGGCGGACCAGCCAGGTCTTACACAAACNCCACCACCACCCTCACCAAAAGCCTAGCGGAACAGCCAGGTCTTATACAAACGTCAAAAAGACAGGAGAGTGGGGGCCAATCAAGTCTCCTCTGGGAGTGAATTCCACAGCACAGGGACAGCCACCGAAAAAGATCTCACATCAGTGGCCACCCGGGGAGCCTCCAAAAAGACTCCCACAGATTATGTCAGGGGTCGCACGGGCACATGGGGAGTGAGGCAATCCCTCAGATAGGCAGGGCCCAGGCCGTGAAGGGCTTTGAAGGTCAAAACCAGCACCTTGAACCTGTTTATAAACAGTTCAGAAGGGTTAATGGATGGGATAAGTATATTGCAGACCCAGATTATGATCCACCAACCATTGTACTCTGGAATAGCACTTTAGAAGCCAATTCGGGAGTAAGTGGTTGGTGGATCATAGCCATGGACAGCTTCTGTTATGGGTGATTAAGCAGATCAGTAGAAAGGATTATAAACCGAGATATAAGCCATTGTTATTAGCACCTCGTTAGCCTTTTAGACTCTATACTAATTAATTAACCCATATTAAAATCAGGGTCCTGTTTCTCATTGCGTTTCCCCATTGTCGCCAATGGGGAAAACACAATGAACACGGGTCCGTGATTAAAACATTAATCACTTGCTATTATCTCCTTATAAACCATTTATATATATATATATATATATATATATATATATATATATATATAAAATAAAATAACAAGTATAAAATGTGACTTATTGCACCCCCCCAATTTTTATTTTTATTTTTAAATTTTCCAGGGCAGGTCCAGGAAGGCTCTTGACATGGATGTTTTCAGGGTCAAGCCCACACCTCCTACTTTCTTCTACAAAGCAGACTTCCAGAACAGGCTTCCCATGTTCCCTGTCATCCAGAGTGAAACAGCCATTGTTGCACTAGTTTAGGAGCTGTGACCCCCTTCTCTAAGGTCGCTTCCCCAGGCTCCCTTTTGAGACAAGTCCCTTCCTGGGCTCCCTGGTATCCCCTGGCTTTTGGTTTACTTGACCAACCAGCTTCCTGCTCACTCTCATGGGTTTGCCATATGTGCACGTTTTTAGAGGATAGTTATGAGAAATACAGGTTGCAGGGCTGCAATGGTTCCAATGCAGCCCTGTAACTTGCATTTCTCATAAGTGTCCTCTGAAAAATTGCATAGGCCCTTTTCACACAGACATTCTAACACTGATAAAATGGGTGTTACATTTTATTATATATGTTTCAGGGCACCTATAGAGCACACCTGTAGCCCTACAATACGTATAATAAAATGTAACACCCATTTTATCAGTGGTAGAGTGTTTGTGTGAAAAGGGCCATATATGGCAGCCCTACTTTCTCAAGGTCCTTCTCTGGTGGCCTAACCCAGCTAAGCCTGAACTTTATAAAGGTTTCACCCTGCTGAATTAGCACCAAGTAGGGTTCAGACCAAGCATGACTAGGATGCTGACCCACTAATGTCTGGCTCCCACAGGGACTTACCACACTTCATGGCACATACATTACATAGGGGAAAGGGCATCAATTTTGTGGACCTTTCTCCTCACTCAACCATGTACGCTTTCACCAGCTGCTTCTGTTAACAGCTTTCTAACAAGACATATTTAAGGCTTGATGTGTATTCTCTGGTCAGTGTGCTTGAAAGCCATTCAGCATCATAGGGGGAGGTCGTGAGGGAGTTCGGGGTGCGGTGTCACCAATATGCTGATGACACTCAGCTGTACCTCTCTTTTTCAACTGACCCAGCCCCTGCTGTCTCGGTGCTATCCCAGTGTTTGGAGGCCGTGGCGGAATGGATGTGGCAGAGCAGAATGAAGCTCAACCCTGATAAGACGGAGATGATGGTGGTGGGGAGAGCGAGGGAGGTGTCGCCCCCCCCCCCTGATTGGGAGTGTTCGCCCTCCTATAGCTCAGCAGGTTCGGAGTTTGGGGGTGGTATTAGATGCGAATTTCTGCCTAAAGCAGCAGGTGGAGGTAGTTGCGAGGGCTGCCTTTTGCCAGCTGTGTCTGGTGCGGAGGCTGCGCCCATACGTCTCCGGCCCGGACCTGACCTCCCTCATCCATGTCTTTGTCACCTTTGAGGCTGGACTACTGCAATGCGCTCTATGTGGGGCTGCCCTTGTTCCTGGTTCAGAGGCTGCAGCTAGTGCAGAATACAGCGGCCCGGCTCCTTTCAGGGACGGGTCATCAGGAGTACATAACACCAGTGCTCCGGACTCTGTACTGGTTGCCAATAGCATGCCGAGGCCGGTTCAGGGTTTTAGTATTGATCTATAAGGCCCTTCACAGTCTGGGCCCCTCGTACCTCAGGAACCGCCTCACCCTCCGCACCCCAGAGCGGCTCCTTTGGTCTGCCAGGGGTGCCTTCTTGGAGGTCCCCCGTGTTAAGCGGGGGGCCACAATGGAGAGGGCATTCTCAGTATCCGGGCCGCACCTTTGGAATTCCCTCCCGGAGGAAGCTCACCTGGCCCCAAGCCTTTTAACATTCTGGCGTAATTGTAAAACCTGGCTGTTCACCCAGGCCTTTGGGAAGGGGGGGAGGGGTTTTATTCCCCTTCATCCTTATTTATTGTTTTATTCTGTTGCTGTTCCCTAGTCCTGTTTTAATGGTTGGAACTTTTATAAGTGTTTTAATGTGTTTTTGATGGGTTTTTATATTTGTATTTTATTTTTTATTGTAAGCCACCCCGAGCTGTTTTAGGAGGGGCGGGGTAAAAATGCAATAAATAAATAAATAAATAAATAGGATGCTTTTAAACAAGCACCTTCCAACTCACTACCTACCCACTATACATGTTGCAGGGCTGGAGTAGTGCCCTATGGGTGCCCTGCAAGATGTATAATGGGTGGGTGGTAGATGCGGAGTGGGTGGGGTGGTGCTTGTCTAAAAACACACTTTGGCCCTTTTTACACAAGACAGTATCATTCATGCGTGTGGGCATGAGTGGTACCGTCTCGTGTAAATCCCGAGGCCAGTGAGTTGAGGTGCATGTGCGCTCCCGGGAAACATGCATCCACAGTCGCACCCCCCCCACACACACACACACACATCCCCACTCACAGAGCAACCAGGGAAAACAGAGGTTGCTCCATGAGTGGGGATGCATGGGGGGGTGAGGGATGCGCCCATGTGCACTTGCTGCAGTACACACACACACCACACACCCAGCTGTGGCCCATGTAAAAAGGGCCATAGATTGTGTGTTTTATTACTTGCTTGGTGTCAGAGCTCATCTCTTTACCCAAACTCTATGCAGTTGTGTTCTACCTATGAGGAATTCCAGAGCTTCCATTATGCAAATTTGCCATGACCCCACCCCCACCCCCCAAAAAAATAAAAAATAAAAAATTAACTTCTCACTCCTTTAAAGGTTCAGTGGCAAGAAATATCTTCTGGAATATAATGGAGAGCCTGGCAGTAGGTCTAATAATATAGTGCTAGGCTTAAAAATGCTGCAGTTATCAGTCAGTCACACTACAGAGCAGGTCATGCATAATAAACAGCTGCTTTATTAGCTTGATGGAGTATGCAGCAAATATGGAATGATAGAATGCAGCTACTGAGCAAAAGCCAGGGAGTCAATGCAAAAGACGGCGTTATGGGCCAGATAATGGGTGCCGTTCACAATCATGCCAGAGATCCATTCTGTCCAGTACAGGTTAGTTATCAGCAAGCTGCTGAGAGATGACAGGGAAGAAACT
Organism: Sphenodon punctatus; assembly: GCA_003113815.1. Taxonomy (NCBI): domain Eukaryota; kingdom Metazoa; phylum Chordata; class Lepidosauria; order Sphenodontia; family Sphenodontidae; genus Sphenodon; species Sphenodon punctatus. Next base: position 17,658 of record QEPC01000533.1, read on the forward strand.
ATCCAGTCTGTGCACATGAGACAAACTGACTCCACATCACACGCTGGCCTCGCAGGGTTTTTTTTGGCAACGAATATGTTTTCCTGGGAGCTGCGAGACATAATAAATAAACATGTAACGTGAATAAAGATGAACTTTTGCAAAGCTATTTTTCATGATAAATCAATGAGGGTAACTGCTGATTTCTTTTTATTTTTTGTTTATTATGCTGGTCCCCAGCTCTCTTTTCTTGTCCTTTCCTAAAACAGATTGAAGTACTTCTCCTGACATTACCAGACAAGCAAGCAGTCATTTTTATTGCCTGTAGAAGGTGGGAAACACTTATCAGGGAAACGGAAGGAAAGCAGCCTTTTAAAATATATAATACAGGCTGAAGGGACTCCTTCTCTGCAGAGTAGCAAGGAGTAGATTGGCAATTTTTCCATTCTGAGGTAAAACCCGATTGCTTCTTTCAGCAAACCAGATAGCTTATCAAAAATGCATTATATATGATGATATCAAGCATTTATGAGCATACCAACCACTGCAGGCGCCCAGCGAACTGGTGTCTTCTTTGCATGTATATAGCTATTAATGCTTTCATAAAAACTGCAAAGGGATTTTTTTTATCCACGCCCCCCTGTAGTATCATTTTTAAGTCTCCTCAAGCACCACATTTATAGGAATTTTGGAACCGTTATAGCAGATCAGATGAGTGGTTCATCCGTATTCTGCCTTTAAGAGCAGTCGGTACAAGATGCATCAAAAATTGAAGGGGGAGGGGAACTTCTGATGTGGATAAATACTGTATGGAATAAATGGTCCTGAGGGAATGTTTAAAAGTTGATTTGTGCCCTGAATGCTAAAGGTGTATATATTGCTTTGTCATTTCTGGTTTTTAATCCTCTACCATATAATGTAGTCTGGATGTTTGCATTTTCCATTTAAATGTCCATCCCTTCGCTAAAGCTAACTAGTTATGGATTTGGGACACTTTAAAAGCTGAGGTTTGTGTCCACTTTGTGAGACATTAAAACTCTCGAAATAGCCACAGAGACATATATTGAGTCAAGACAAGATGGTGAGGGGAGGAGCACTCTTCCATCCACTGAAGTCAATGACTCAGCTACCACTGACTCTAATAGCAGAGGATTGTGTCATTGACTGAGGCAACTGGCTGAGAGTAATCTAATCTAGTATGAAAATAAATGTGACAACAGCTCACTATGGCCCACCTGGGCCAGAGACTCACCGTCACATCAGTTTCTGGGCCGCCAGATACAAGCCCACTGCTGACCTGGCCCATGTAGGCGGGTGGCCCAGAATTGGTCCCCCAAGATGATCCTGGGCACACAGTCCATGCCAAAGGCTGCCCAGGCAGACCAATGCAGGCCATAGTGGCCAGCGAGTCTGTTTGCAGCCCCATGATCAGGCCATGGGTGCCTGTCATGGTGGGGTGTGGGGCACTGGGGGCATGCTGTGTATTTGTTCTGTTCCGCCACCAGGGGTGGGAGGAGAGCTTATCAGCCAGCCTAGTTGAACACACACATGTTGTGTGCCCTGACTACACACACACACACAGGCAAGGGAGTGCCCACGGCAGCCACACATCTATTTTCACCCCTAGTATCATGTCAGAGACTATATCCAAAGTGAGCTAATTCAGAGAAAGCTACCAGACCCAATACCATAGGAGAGCAATGGATATTGAGGGAGATCTCAGATATTCAAATTCCATGGTCATCGTCTGTCTTGTAGGATGTTATTTTATTAGTTTAAGGATATGCTCGTCTTTCCTCTTTGTTGTTCATGCAGTGTGACATTCATGCAAAGGTTCCCAAAGTGTGTGTCATGACAGCATGTGGAGTTATGTTACCTGCTGGTAGCGTCATGCTTCTGACTGTTATTTGTTGTATGTTGCATGTCTTGATTGCTGTCTGGGTTGTGGGATTATATGTAGGCCTCAAAATGGGGTCACAGAGGCAAAAACATTTGGGGACTACTGTTCTGAACTAAAACAGAACTTTTTAGTCAATAATAGCAAGATAAGAACAAGCAAATTTTCAGGATGCTTCCCCTCTCCACAGCAGACCAACTTACTCAGCATCTTCCAAATATAAATACAGACTTTGGCAGTGCCAAGTATAATTTTAAGACAGCAACCTCCTAAAGCAAAGGGGGTCATAATAAAAGCTATGTTAACTGGTGATCAGGAAATACATCGCCACTATGGGTAGAATCATAGAAGATTATTCATAGCATCTGATGAAACCTTTCTTCTTCTTCTCTGGGCAGACAAAATTATCTAAATAACAGCTCTGATACACTGTAGCTCCCTGTACTTTATCAGTGTATTTGAAGGAAAGATACCACTTTTAACCAAGGAGGAACACAGCTCAGCAAAATAACTACAATTTGCAACACCTAACTGCACCTTGGGCAGATATAGCAAACATTATCCTGTGATGTTGCGCGAAGGAATCAAACTAAAAGCTACAGTAAAAGAAATAGTTTGGAGTAACAGCTACTTTGACACTGTGAACAGTACAAAGGACTATTGATATTTTCTGATTTTTCTTTCTTCCTGTAGATAATGATTGAATTTATCTTTTGTAGTTTCTCAGCTATTAGGATAGTTATATAACATATACTTGAGTATAAGGGTCCTATCGGGTAAACTGAAATTAACTATAATGTACTCCCGTAATGATTTTCTGCTGCCGCTTCTATTAAATTTAAGTTTATTTCACTCTACCACGGCCTTCTTCAATACATGTGTTTGACCCATTTTCTTTTTAATTTTGATAATTGCCTGAGAAAATAAAGGTTACACAAATCAACTTCATGACACTCCTCTGTCTGTCTTTAACATGATAATTTTGGGAAACTATATCTCTTTGATTCCAGAATTTCAGGGAGGGAATGGCCTAGGCATCAATAGCAGGAACATATTGAGCTGGGGGAAATCAGAAAACCTAAAATAGCTGTACCTATGAGAAATGACTGTAGCTATATACCTGCCCTGTCTTTTTTATAGCTCTGGCTTATCGCAACCAATCAAATTATGACATTAAAAGGAAAGAGTGGTAATTGGTTCAGTTACCCCGGATGTCAGAAAGGTTACAGTTTAGTGTTACTTTAGTTGTTATATTTATCCAAGCAGGCTCTGAGCAGCTGGGAGGGTACAGCAGCATGTTGCGGGGCTAGACACTTCATTGTCAGCTGGGGAGGGTGGGGAAAGGTGCTCAGATGTGCATTTAGGAGTAGACAGCAGCTGGTTCTGGATAAGCTGGGGGTGGGCAGGACATAAATCAGGTTTGTTCTGTGAGACAATTTCCTTGCATTTGCCTTGGACCCTGTTCATAAATCATCAGCTTGGCCTCAAGAAGTAACAGAGTCTACAACCCCCTAGCATTGTAGCAATATGTTCTATACTTTGAAACAAAACACAATTCTAAAAGACGTGGCTATTAGGGGTGGGAAACCGGTAGAATCCGGTATCCGATAATGCCGGTACCGGGTGTACCGGCATTATCGGATTTGACCCGGTAATCCGGACCGGGTACTGGATT
>QEPC01000533.1:35326-46104 GCA_003113815.1 Sphenodon punctatus
TGCATATGTTAAGCTTTTAGAAGCTTTTTCTTAAAATAGAAATGTTTTAAGATCATGTAACTTTGATTGGCTATCAATACCATTCTATGTAAGCTACTGATATTTTCTATTTAAATTTAAGTAAACTATGCATATATTTTTATATTCAAAAGTCTCATGTTCCATTTATTTATAAATATATTGTCATTTTACAATACTTGCTTTGCTAGCCTGGCCTCAAAGTAAAGTGTAAGCTCACTTTATACAATTAGGAGAAAAAAGCCCAATCCAGTATGATTAGTTCAGCTGGAAAACTTAGCCTTCTTTCCTTTTTATAAAAAGAGTAACCCAATGCGACATCCCGGAGCAGAGTATAGGTGGGCCCTGCTTCAAGCGGAAGTAATGAATGGCCCCACACCACTCGGAACATCGAGGCAGCCCTGACCACCATGGTGAAGGAATGGGTCACACCAGGTGCGCCTTTCACAAAGGGGTGCCAGGTGACCGACAACGAGGCCAATGTATTGAGGGCAGTCCGCAAGGGGGGGCTTCACCAGCATCCCCTTGCGCCACACAAACCCTTCACCTGGTGGTCAGGGATGCTCTGGGCTTTGGGGAGAAGGGGATTGGGGCAGGCACCCTTAGCTCCCTGATCGAACGTGGGAGGAAGCTGGCCAGTTTCTTTAACCGGATTGTGAAGGGCAGCGACCTCCTCTGGGTGAAAAGGCTACCCAGTGCACCAGCCGGTGAAGGATGTGTTCACCAGGTGGAATTCCACGTTCCTGATGCTCGAGCGGCTTAAGCAGAAAGCTGCCTTGCATCAAGTTCAACTGGTGACAGATAGTGGAGCACCTCCAGGGTACAATGAGCCAGAATGGGAGATCCTACCTCACACAGTCTTCATGCTCAGACCGTTCCTGGCCGTGACGGAGACCATCACCTCCTCCACAGCCACCATCAGCCAGGTGACCCCTCTGGTCCAGTGTCTCCTCAGGAGGTGGAGAAAATTCTCCAGGGGCGGGATTGTGGCCCTCAGGGCAAGAAGTTAGTTGATAAGGTGGTTGCCCTGGTGCAGCAGCTGAAAGCAGAGCTGAAGACGTGGTTCGATGAGCTCCTGAAGTGGGAGGAATATGTTTTTGCAATCATGCTGGACCCCAGAGTCAAGGGTAGCGTGGCATTCCAGACACAACTCTGCGGGTACTGGAAGGATGAGCTGGTGGAGAGGGTCCGGCAGGCAGGGAGAACTCTTGAGAGTGAGTGGCACCAACAGCAGGACATCCCTGGGGATGGTGGGAGTGGGAGCAGCCACCCCTTTCAGCTGGCAGGGTCTATCCCTGCCCCCAGCCCTAGCAGTAGCAGCACCAGCAGCAGGCTGAGCAGCAGCAGCACCCCTATTGCCAGCAGCAGCAGCTCAAATGTGCAGGACACTCTGGTGAGCATGGGCCCATGCACAGCAGGGCAGGCAGCATGGCTGAGGGCAGTGGTGGAGGTAGTGCTCAAGCAGAGCTAGGTGAGGGAGTATGACAGCACCTCAGCAGCAGTGGAGAGCTACCTTGAGGAGAAGCCATGCATCGATCCCAGCAGTGACTCCTTGGCCTACTGGGCCGATAATACCAACGTGTGGCCGGCCCTGTCCCAAGTGGCCAAGGGTATGTTGTCATGCCCACCAACGAGTGTCCCGAGCGAGCAGGTGTTCTCCACAGCAGGTGACATTTGCTCACCACACCACCTGAGATTGGGGGCCAAGTTGGTGGAGCAGTTGTTGTTCCTTAAGGTGAACCTTCTGCTGCTGGGATTCCCCAAACTGCCCCTGGACATGGATTGATGGTCCAGTGTCACACGCCATCCCATGCCGGGCAGCCTTGGGACAGGGCTCCTCCTCAATCTGGGCTGCTGCTGCTGTACTAAGGTGCTGTCCCTCCCTCCCAATGCCCGGCGCCCGCTCTGCCTCTCTCTCTGTCTCTCTCTCGCTGACTAGATGGCCTTGGATGGCCTAACTGACTGACCTCATGATGCCGGGTGGCATTGGGAAGCTGTAAGCCTGCCAGCTAGCCTCTGGCTAGACGATGTCGGTCCACCTATCTGACTGCCTCTCTCTCTCTCGGTCACTGCACAGGTCTTCGCCAGCCTATCTGAGTGCCCTGCCAAGGTCCCAGCCTGCCTTCCCTACTGTTTCTCATGCCACGCTGTCTGTCTGCCCACCCACCCAGGTTGCCAAGATCAAAGCCTGACTCAGCCTGCCTTCCAATGGTCATGCCACGCTGCCTGTCCACCCAGTCACCCAGTTTGCCAGGATCAAAGCCTGCCTCAGTCTACCTTCCAATGCTCATGCCACATGACCTGTCTGCCTGTCGGCCTGCCCGCCCGCCCAGATGGCCAAGATCAAACCCTGCCTCAGTCTGCCTTCCGATGCTCATGCCTCGCTGCCTGTCTTCTCACCCATCCAGGTTGCCAAGATCAAAGCCTGCCTCAGTCTGCCTTCCAATGCTCATGCCATCGCTGCCTGTCTGCCCACCTGCCCAGGTTGTCAAGATCAAACCCTGCCTCAGTCTGCCTTCTGCTCATGCCAAAGTGCCTGTCTGCCTGACCTGTGGGCAAAGCTGAAGCCCTGCCCCAGTCTGCCTGCCTCTTATGCCAAAGTTAAAGGTGTCTATCTGCCTACCCTGGCAACTCTGGGTGATGTGCCACAGTGACCTGGTAATCCCATGGGTACTCTGCCCTGGCAAATCCAAATGTGTCCACGGAATCCTGCTGCTGCTGTCTGCTGCTGTATGGGAGCTCTTCCCTGGCAAATCCTACCATCCTGGCTCCATGGGTGCTGCACACAGACAATTCCTGCTTCTGTCATCTCTGCTGTTCCACAGGTTCTGTGCCCTGACAATCCAGCCCCAGGTCCCACCCTCAGGGTTCTGGGGCCTACATTCCAGGCAGGGAGGGCTGTCCATCCTTGGGATGTGTGAACAGAATGGGGTTCAGATGTTCAGCCGTTCAGTCCATAAAAATTAGTTCAGGTTCAGGTTCATGGGTTTGGTCCCGCAGAGTTGGCCCCCCCAAACGTTCGGAAAGTTCAGCCACGGCAGAGCTTTGGGGCTCTCCAGGTGTATCCGTAGGGGCATGGCTAGCCATTGGAGACACAGCAGCAGCAACAGCAGAGACCAGAAAGTCTTGGCGCTTGGCATCCTGGCTTGCCCAGGTCAGCAGGCTCAGCACTTGGCCCCCGGGGGTGCCCGTGGCACCATGGCTGGCTGTCTGAGACCCAGCAGCATCAGCAGCAAAAGAGTCCAGGAAGGCTTGGGACTTGGTGACTGGCCTGGTACCTCTACTTGGCCAGGAACTGCAGGCTGTCAGGCATCGATGGAGCAGCGGCAGACATTGGATTGTCTGGTAGCAGAACCCATAGCACAGCAGAGGCAGCAGAAGTGGGCACTGGATTGCCGGGGCACAGAACCCATGGCATGCCATGGAATGATGGCTCCCCTTGACGATAACATAGGTCCCAGAACCCTGATGGTGGGTTCCGGGAATGGAGTGGCTGCTTCATGATGCAGTGGAATGACAGCTCCCCGTGAGCGGAATGACAGCCCCAGAACCCTGACGGTGGGTTCTGGGGCAAGAGTGGCAGCTTCTGGATGAAGTGGAATGACANGAGCTGAAGACGTGGTTCGATGAGCTCCTGAAGTGGGAGGAATATGTTTTTGCAATCATGCTGGACCCCAGAGTCAAGGGTAGCGTGGCATTCCAGACACAACTCTGCGGGTACTGGAAGGATGAGCTGGTGGAGAGGGTCCGGCAGGCAGGGAGAACTCTTGAGAGTGAGTGGCACCAACAGCAGGACATCCCTGGGGATGGTGGGAGTGGGAGCAGCCACCCCTTTCAGCTGGCAGGGTCTATCCCTGCCCCCAGCCCTAGCAGTAGCAGCACCAGCAGCAGGCTGAGCAGCAGCAGCACCCCTATTGCCAGCAGCAGCAGCTCAAATGTGCAGGACACTCTGGTGAGCATGGGCCCATGCACAGCAGGGCAGGCAGCATGGCTGAGGGCAGTGGTGGAGGTAGTGCTCAAGCAGAGCTAGGTGAGGGAGTATGACAGCACCTCAGCAGCAGTGGAGAGCTACCTTGAGGAGAAGCCATGCATCGATCCCAGCAGTGACTCCTTGGCCTACTGGGCCGATAATACCAACGTGTGGCCGGCCCTGTCCCAAGTGGCCAAGGGTATGTTGTCATGCCCACCAACGAGTGTCCCGAGCGAGCAGGTGTTCTCCACAGCAGGTGACATTTGCTCACCACACCACCTGAGATTGGGGGCCAAGTTGGTGGAGCAGTTGTTGTTCCTTAAGGTGAACCTTCTGCTGCTGGGATTCCCCAAACTGCCCCTGGACATGGATTGATGGTCCAGTGTCACACGCCATCCCATGCCGGGCAGCCTTGGGACAGGGCTCCTCCTCAATCTGGGCTGCTGCTGCTGTACTAAGGTGCTGTCCCTCCCTCCCAATGCCCGGCGCCCGCTCTGCCTCTCTCTCTGTCTCTCTCTCGCTGACTAGATGGCCTTGGATGGCCTAACTGACTGACCTCATGATGCCGGGTGGCATTGGGAAGCTGTAAGCCTGCCAGCTAGCCTCTGGCTAGACGATGTCGGTCCACCTATCTGACTGCCTCTCTCTCTCTCGGTCACTGCACAGGTCTTCGCCAGCCTATCTGAGTGCCCTGCCAAGGTCCCAGCCTGCCTTCCCTACTGTTTCTCATGCCACGCTGTCTGTCTGCCCACCCACCCAGGTTGCCAAGATCAAAGCCTGACTCAGCCTGCCTTCCAATGGTCATGCCACGCTGCCTGTCCACCCAGTCACCCAGTTTGCCAGGATCAAAGCCTGCCTCAGTCTACCTTCCAATGCTCATGCCACATGACCTGTCTGCCTGTCGGCCTGCCCGCCCGCCCAGATGGCCAAGATCAAACCCTGCCTCAGTCTGCCTTCCGATGCTCATGCCTCGCTGCCTGTCTTCTCACCCATCCAGGTTGCCAAGATCAAAGCCTGCCTCAGTCTGCCTTCCAATGCTCATGCCATCGCTGCCTGTCTGCCCACCTGCCCAGGTTGTCAAGATCAAACCCTGCCTCAGTCTGCCTTCTGCTCATGCCAAAGTGCCTGTCTGCCTGACCTGTGGGCAAAGCTGAAGCCCTGCCCCAGTCTGCCTGCCTCTTATGCCAAAGTTAAAGGTGTCTATCTGCCTACCCTGGCAACTCTGGGTGATGTGCCACAGTGACCTGGTAATCCCATGGGTACTCTGCCCTGGCAAATCCAAATGTGTCCACGGAATCCTGCTGCTGCTGTCTGCTGCTGTATGGGAGCTCTTCCCTGGCAAATCCTACCATCCTGGCTCCATGGGTGCTGCACACAGACAATTCCTGCTTCTGTCATCTCTGCTGTTCCACAGGTTCTGTGCCCTGACAATCCAGCCCCAGGTCCCACCCTCAGGGTTCTGGGGCCTACATTCCAGGCAGGGAGGGCTGTCCATCCTTGGGATGTGTGAACAGAATGGGGTTCAGATGTTCAGCCGTTCAGTCCATAAAAATTAGTTCAGGTTCAGGTTCATGGGTTTGGTCCCGCAGAGTTGGCCCCCCCAAACGTTCGGAAAGTTCAGCCACGGCAGAGCTTTGGGGCTCTCCAGGTGTATCCGTAGGGGCATGGCTAGCCATTGGAGACACAGCAGCAGCAACAGCAGAGACCAGAAAGTCTTGGCGCTTGGCATCCTGGCTTGCCCAGGTCAGCAGGCTCAGCACTTGGCCCCCGGGGGTGCCCGTGGCACCATGGCTGGCTGTCTGAGACCCAGCAGCATCAGCAGCAAAAGAGTCCAGGAAGGCTTGGGACTTGGTGACTGGCCTGGTACCTCTACTTGGCCAGGAACTGCAGGCTGTCAGGCATCGATGGAGCAGCGGCAGACATTGGATTGTCTGGTAGCAGAACCCATAGCACAGCAGAGGCAGCAGAAGTGGGCACTGGATTGCCGGGGCACAGAACCCATGGCATGCCATGGAATGATGGCTCCCCTTGACGATAACATAGGTCCCAGAACCCTGATGGTGGGTTCCGGGAATGGAGTGGCTGCTTCATGATGCAGTGGAATGACAGCTCCCCGTGAGCGGAATGACAGCCCCAGAACCCTGACGGTGGGTTCTGGGGCAAGAGTGGCAGCTTCTGGATGAAGTGGAATGACATCCCTCCCTGCCTGTAATGTAGGAATCAGAACCCTGATGGTGGGTCCTGAAGTGACTGGCTGTTTCTTGATGCGGTGGGATGATGACCCCAGAACCCTGATAGTGGGTCCTGGGACTAGAGTGGCAGCTTCTGGATGAAGTGGAATGACAGCCCTCCCTGCCTGTAATGTAGACCCCAAAACCCTGATGGTGGGTCTTGGGACTAGAGTGGCAGCTTGTGGATGAAGTGGAACAACAGCCCTCCCTGCCTGTAACATAGGCCCCAGAACCCTGACGGTGGGTCCTGGGGCTGGAGTGGCTGGTTGTTTCTTGATGCGGTGGAATGATGGCTCCCTGTGAGTGGACTTTTATATCCCCAGAACCCTGACGGTAGGTCTTGGGGCTGGAGTGGCACTGACAGCAGAGGTGGCATTGGCGGCAGCAGGAGACATTGGATTACCCGGGCACAGAACCCGTGGAACAGCAGAGATGGTAGCAGCAGGATTTGCCTGTGTGCAGCACCCATGGAGCCAGGATGGTAGGATTTGCCAGGGAAGAACTCCCATACAGCAGCAGACAGCAGCAGCAGGATTTTTTGGGTACATTTGGATTTGCCAGGGCAGAGCACCCATGGATCAGCAGACAGGAGCAGCAGGATTACCAGGCCAGTGGGGCACATCACCCAGGGTTGCCAGGGCAGGCAGATAGGCACCTTGGCATGAGAGGTAGGAAGCTTGGGCAGGGCTTCAGCTTTGCCCACAGGGTGGGCAAACAGGCACTTTGGCATGATCAGAAGACAGACTGAGCTAGGGTCCGAGCTTGGCAACCTGGGCGGGTGGGCAGACAGGCAGCATGGCATGAGCATTGGAAAGATGGCTGAGGCAGGGTTTGATCTTGGCCACCTGGGCAGGAAGGCAGGCATACAGGCAGCGTGGCATGAGCAGAAGGCAGACTGAGGCAGGGTTTCATCTTGGGCACCTGGGTGGGCAGGTGGGCATACAGGCAGTGTGGCATGAACATCGGAAGGCTGCCTGAGGCAGGCTTTGAACTTGGCCACCTGAGTGGGTGGGCGGGCGGACAGACAAGCAGCGTGGAATGAGCACAAGGCAGACTGAGGAAGGGTTTGATCTTTGCAACCTGGGCGGGCAGACAAACAGGCAGCGTGGCATGAGAGGTAGTAGGGAAGGCAGGCTGGGACCTTGGCAGGGTACTCAGATAGGCTGGTGAAGACTGTGCAGTGCACGCGAGAGAGAGCCACTTGGATAGCGGGCCGAGATTGTCTAGCCAGAGGCCGGCTGGCAGGTTTACAGCTTCCCAATGCCACCCTGTATCATGAGGTCAGTCAGATAGGCTGGCCATGGCCGTCTAGTGAGAGAGAGAGGCAGGGTGGGCACCAGGCATTAGGAGGGAAGGACAGCACCTTAGCAGCAGCAGCCCAGGTTGAGGAGGAGCCTCATCCCAAGACTGCTCCTGCCATGGGATGGCGTGTGCCACTGGACCATCAATCCATGTCCAGGGACAGCTCAGGGAATCCCAGCAGCAGAAGGTTCACTTTAACAAAAAGCAGCTGCTCCACCAACTTGACCCCTAGTCTCAGGCGGTGCAGCGAGCAAATGTCCACCACCATAGACAGCACCCACTCACTGGGGACACTCGCTGTTGGGCAGGACAAGAGACCTGTGGCCATTTTGGGCAAGGCTGGCCACACGTTGGTCTTGCCAGCCCAGTAGGCCAAGGGAGCGCTGCTGTGTTTGATGCACGGCTCCTCCTCCAGGTAGCTCTCCACTGCTGCTGAGGTGCTGTCGTACTCCCTCGCCTGGGCACCACCTCCACCACTGCCCTCAGCCATGCTGCCTGCCCTGCTGTGCACGAGCGCATGCTCGCCAGAGTGCCCTGCACATATGAACTGCTGCTCCTGGCAATAGGGGTGCTGCTGCTTCTCAGCCTGCTACTGGTGCTGCTACTTCTAGGGCTGGGGGCAGGGATAGACCCCACTGGCTGAAAGGGGTGGCTGCTCCCACTCTCATCATCCCCAGGGGCGTTCTGTTGCTGCTGCCGCGCAACCTCACGAGCCCGCTCTGCCTACCAGACCCTCTCCACCAGGTCACCCTTCCAGTGCCCATAGAGCTTTGTGTGGTGTGCCAGGCTGCCCTTGACCCTGGGGTCCAGCATGGTTGCCAAAACGTATTCAGCCCGCTTCAAGAGCTCATCGAACCGCACCATTAGCCCTGCCTTCAGCTGCCGCACCAGATCAGCCGCCTCATCTGCCAGCTTCCTGCCCTGAGGGCCACAATCCCGCCCCTGGAGAATCTCCTCCAGCCTCCTGAGGAGTCTCTGGACCAGAGGGGTCACCTGGCTGATGGTGGCCATGGAGGAACTGATTGTCTCCATCACGGCCAGTAACAGTCTGAGCACAATGACACTGTGAGCCAGGATCTTCCATTCTGCCCCATTGCACCCTGGAGGTGCCCTTGGGCAACACCCCAAAGGGTGTCAGCCATTGGCTGGGCTGTTCGCTGGGCTGGGATGCCCAGGGGCCCCTCTGCTCAACAGACACCGCATCTATTATCGTGCAGCCCATCTTTGCTGTTACTTTTTCTGTCCCGCCAATATCACTGCTGCCACAGCTGTTGTTAGGGGCAGCTTTTATCTTGTTTTTAACTTGTGGTATTAAGGGGTTTGGGGGGGGAATGCGGTGGGTGTGGCTTGAGTGTGGGGGGCATCGGGAGTGGGTTAGGGTGGATAGGGTCAACCCCCCTGGTGAGAGGAAGGGAGGTGGCCTTTGGGGAGGGTTGGGGGGATTCCCTGTGAATGGGGGAGTTCCGGGGAGATGGGCCTTGCCCCCTGGTGAGACGGGGGGGCATGGCTCTTAGGAACTCCTGGTGAGAGGGGGAGTTCCAGGGAATGGGGTGGGAGGTTGGGGGGAGTGGGTTAGGGAGGTCGGGGATAACCCTTGTGGTGAGAGCATGGGGGGGAGGGGGAAAGGAAGGGGGGCTGGAGGGGGGAAACTCCAGAGGAAGGGCGAACAGCCCAATTGTAGGGTTCAGGACGGAGTGGATGGGAAGGGGGGAGCGGTCATAGGGGTGGTTATGGGGCGAGGAGGTATGGTCCAAGGGGACAGGTGACTCATACTCCCAGGGGACCAAGGTTCCTAGTGGAGGTTGAGAGAGTTGCCCCCCTCCCGAGGGTGATTGAGGATCAGGGTCTAGGGCCCGCATGTAAATGGCTACTGCTGTTAAATGCAAGGTCCATCATGAATAAGGCCCCAATTATCCGGGATTTGATCCTGGATGGGGCAGCGGACCTTGCATGTATCATGGAAAGCTGGCTGGATGAGGGGGCAGGACCAGTTTTAGCGGACCTCATTCTGGCCGGGTATGCCATGCAGCACCAGCCCCGCATGGGGGCCTGGGGAGCAGGTGTAGCTATTGTTTTTAGAGAGGATTGGCCAGTTAGGAGATATCCAGTCCAGGAGATTTCAGGTTTTGAGGGCGGCCCTCCATGTGGTGTTTGATTTGACTTGAGGCAAGCTTGGGGTGCTGTTGGTATAGCAGGCCCCTTCCTGTCCAGCAGTGTCCCTTGCCACTCTAGCAGAGCTGGGTTTGGAGGTGGCACTGAACCCCTCCAGGACTTTGGTCCTGGGGGACTTCAACACCCATGCCGATACCAGCCTTGTAGGAGCAGAGTGTGAGTTTATGGCCGCCATGGCAACCATGGGCTTGTCCCAAGTGGTCAACTGCCCGACCCATGTGGGGGGGCACATCCTTGACCTGGTTTTCTGTTCTGGACTTGAGGTGGGTGATCCGTTAGTGGGGGATGTGAGGGTCACACCCTTGTCATGGACGGACCATTGTGTCCTACAGGCCAGCCTCTCAGAGCACCCCCTGGAGAAGGGGAATGGACCAGTTAGGTTGGCCCGCCCTCAGAGGCTGATGGAACCACAGTAGTTTCAGGGGGCTCTGAGGGAATTAACCTCAGACCCTGATGGCCACTCTGTCAATGTTCTGGTCCAGCACTGGAACATCTCGCTAGCGGGGGCGGGGCATTGACAGGGTGGCTCCTAGATGTTCACTGCTTCCGTATCATCACCGCAGAGCCCCTTGGTTCACTGAGGGGCTGCAGTGTATGAAACAGGTAGGTAGGAGACTAGAGCGACGCTGGCATCGGACTCGCATTGAATCTGACTGACTTCTCCATAGGGCCCATTTGCAGTCCTATGTTGAGGCTGTGAGGACAGCAAAGAAGGTTTTCTTTGCTGCCCTCATAGTGTCTGCAAAGTCGCGTCCAGCAAAGCTGTTCCGAGTGGTGTAGGGGCTGGTCAGTCCAGCCTCCCTCTGCCTGGACGGGGACTTGTCCCAGGCCCGCTGTGAGGAGTTTGCCACCTACTTTGCAGACAAGATCGCTCAGATCCAGAGTAACTTTGACACCGAGTTGGAAGCAGTAGGTGAGGATCATGAGGTTATGGAGGCACCGTCTGGTCGATCTTTCTGGGAGGAGTTTCAGGAAGTGATGCCAGTGGATGCGATGGATGTCCTGGGGTCTGTTAGAGCCACTAGTTGTGAATTAGATCCGTGCCCGTCCTGGTTGGTGAGCCTCCAGGGAGATGTTGGGGACAG
>QEPC01000533.1:54293-110452 GCA_003113815.1 Sphenodon punctatus
GGTGGGTTTCCTGCTTTGCCATGTGGTTTTTCTGGGTGGGTTTCCTGCTTTGCCATGTGAGTCGCAGAATTTTGCCATATGGGTCGCAGAATTTTCCATTTTGGGTCGCAGAATTTTGGAAAATATTTTGCAGAAGAATCGGGGCCCTGCCTACCAGTGATACTGCTCCTGCTGCTAGAGGCAGCAGTTAGAGCAGGACGCTTCCCCACTGATGGAGGTGGACAACTGACCGCAGCAGTTGGAAAACCACTGGCATCCACTGAACCTGCATGCCCGCTCAGCAGCACAGCACTGTGGCATCCCTTCAGGTGCCTCGCCATGGCAGTTGTGCCAATGTTGGTGAGCACCTGCCCATGCTTCACCACCTTCTGGCACAAAGTGCACTGCACCTCCCTGGGATCATCTGCCCACACCAACTGAAAATGAGCCCAAATTCTTTGTCCCCTCCTGTTTTCTGGCCCGCACTGGGTGATGCACTGCTGACAGCACTGCTGGGAGGAGCAGAACATGGTGGCGACACAGCTCTCGGAGGGACAGCCATTTCCTGAGAACCAGACATCTCCTCCTCAGGACTAGTGTCTGCCTCACTGTCCCCAATCAGAGTGATGTCCCACGAAGGGGAGTTCTGGGACCCTGAGGCTGATCGACTGCCCACCATGCTGCTGCCACTCTCCCTGTGCCCCCTATAGCTGCTGCTGCTTCTGCTGATGCTGCTACTACTACTGCTGCTCCTCTCCCTGCTGCCATTGCCCGGGGATCAGGCTCTGCCTCTAGCAGAGGGGATGGGATCCACCAGCCCTGGACTGCTGGGGATCACCTCAATAATGGGGGTCGGGGACATTGGTGGCCCTGGAGGAACATCCGACCATGAAGCACCTGCACCTGTTCCTGCAGCCGCAGCAGAGACATCCACAGACTCCTGGACTGCAGGCCTTCCAGTGACCTGCGTGGCAGTGGAGGATGCTGGCAGGAGGTGATGCTAAACCACACCCCTAGTGCCACTGCTGGGAACCTCTGAAGCCTGACTGCTAAAATCAAGCCTGTGCAATTTGGGGCATGGTGATGGGCTCAGGCTGCTGCTGATGCCTGCTGCCACTCCACTGGCACGGCCACTGCCACCTCTGCCACAAGCCCCATTGCCCACCTTATGCGGAGCAGACCGGCCTTTCCTGCTTCCCTTCTCTCTCTCTCTCTCTCTCTCTCTATATATATATATATATATATTCTTGAATATATATATTCTTGAATATATATATATATATTCAAACTGGTAATCTAATATTATATGTATCTACACTAACTCTAACTGCTATTAACTATTCTAAAACCTATGGAATTAATGGAATATTATCTAATATCTACAAAGGCCTAGTCCTACAAACACACTATAAAATATTAAAACTGAATCACTACACACTATCTCTATCTATCTCTATAACTAAGCTAACTCCTACAACTATCTATCTATAGTAACTATCTAATATCTATATATATATCCATATATATATACACACAGGGATTGCTGGGGGGGGACACAGACAGCTCACAACAAACAACACAGGGAGGGGTACAAAACTGAAATGAAACCTAAATCAATCTAATCCTACGCTAAATAAATCCAAAAACAGGGGAAGGGAATCAGAGATGGAATATATACAGGGAGGAGGGAAGGATTCAATGGAGGAGAGGGAGAAAGAACACACGGAGGGGTAAAAATAAAAATAACACCTAAATCTATCTAATCTAATCTAAATAAATGAAACTACTGAGGTAAATGTGTGGAAATGGGTGAAATAGGAGAAGGATGGCAATGGATTTGGAGGTACACAAACTGCTGGGAGAGGGAGACTTCTGAAAATGCCTGCTGACAGGATCAGTGGATAGCTCAGAATGATATGGAAGGGAGGAGGGCAATGACTTTTGCTACTTGTTGCACCTGCCTTACCACAAGTCCCATTGGCTCCATGCAGCCTAGCCCATGGCCAATCACAGACTGCGAAGTCAGTGGTCTGAGGAAAAGAGGGATGGTGATTGCGCAGGCTGACTGCTAGTTCAAGCCTCTCCACTCCTGGCACCAGGAAGTCTGCCCCCCCCTTCCCTGGGCCTGACAGCCCTGTTTTTCCTGCCCAAATGCGCCTGAACTCATCCGAACGGGGCCAAACAATTCGGGGGGTTGGGCGTTCAGTTCGGTTAAACCATGGTCACACATCCCTGGTCCATCCACATCATGCAAAAGCTGCCACTTCAGTCCCAGAATCCACCATCACAGTTCTGGGACCATCATTCAGTTCACAGGGAGCTGTCATGGCACATCATCAAGAAACAGCCAGCCATTCCAGCTCCAAGGACCCACTGTCAGGGTTTTAGGTCCTACATTACAGGCAGGGAAGGCTGTCGTTCCACTTCATTCAGAAACTGCCACTCTAGTCCCACAACCCACCATCAGGGTTCTGGGGCCGTCATTCCGCTCACAGGGATCTGTCATTCCACCGCCTCAAGAAGTAACCACTCCAGCCCCAGGACTCACCATCACGGTTCTGGGGCCTGCATTACACGCAGGGAGGGCTGCCATTCCACTTCATCCAGAAGCTGCCACTATAGTCCCAGGACCCACCGTCAGGGTTCTGGGGCCGTCACTCCGCTCATGAGGAGCTGTCATTCCACTGCATCAAGAAGCAGCCACTCCAGTCCCAGGACCCACCATCAGGGTTTTGGGGCCTACGTTACAGGCAGGGAGGACTGTCATTCCACTTCATCCAGAAGCTGCCACTCTAGTCCCAGGACCCACCATCAGGGTTCTGGGGATGTCATTCTGCTCACTGGAAGCTGTCATTCCATGGCATCAAGAAATAGCCAGCCACTCCAGCTCCAGGTTTCGCCCTCAGGGTTCTGGAACCTACGTTACAGTCAGGGAGGGCTGTCCATTTACATCATCCAGAAGATGCCACTCCAGCCCCAGGACCCATCCTCAGGGTGCTGGGGTCTACGTTACAGGCAGGGAGAGCTGTCCATCCATGTCATCCAGAAGCTACCACTCCAGCCCCAGGACCCACCGTCAAGGTTCTGGGGGAGTCATTCCGCTCATGGGGAGGTGTTATTCCACTGCATCAAAAAGCAGCCACTCCAGCCCCAAGGACCCACTGTCAGGGTTTTGAGGCCTACGTTACAGGCAGGGAGGGCTGTCGTTCCACTTCATTCAGAAACTGCCACTCTAGTCCCAGGACCCACCATCAGGGTTCTGGGGCCGTCATTCCACTCATGGGGATCTGTCATTCCACCACCTCAAGAAGTAAGCACTCCAGCCCCAGGACCCACCATCAGAGTTCTGGGGCCGTCATTCAGCTCACAGGGAGCTTTCATTCCACGGCATCAAGAAACAGCCACCCACTGCAGCCCCAGGTCCCACCCTCAGGGTTCTGGGATCTACGTTACAGTCAGGGAGGGCTGTCCATTCAGGTCATCCAGAAGCTGCCACTCCAGCCCCAGGACCCACCGTCAGATTTCTGGGATCTACGTTACAGTCAGGGAGGGCTGTCATTCCACTTCATCCAGAAACTGCCATTCCAGTCCCAGGATCCACCCTTAGGGTTCTGGGACCTATGTTACAGGCAGGGAGGGCTGTCCATCCACATCATCCAGAAGCTGCCACTCTAGTGCCAAGACCCACCATCAGGGTACTGGGGCTTTCATTCCTCTCACGGGGAGCTGTCATTCCACTACATCAAGAAGCAGCCACTGTCCATCCATGTCATCCACGTCATCCAGAAGCAATAGGGATACTGCTGCTACTGCTAGGGCTGGGGGCAGGGATAGACCCCGCCAGCTGAAAGGGGTGGCTACTCCCACCATCCCCAGGGGCATCCTGCTGCTGCTACCGCGCACTCTCCAGAGCCCTCCCTCTCTGCCTTCCAGACCCTCTCCACCAGCTCACCCTTCCAGTGCCCATAGAGTGCTGTCTGGCATGCCAAACTGCCCTTGACCCTTGGGTCCAGCATGGTTGCCAACACATATTCCTCTCGCTGCAGAAGATTATGAAACTGTGCCTTCAGCCCTGCCTTCAGCTGCCTCACCAGGGCAACCACCTCAGCCACCAGCTTCTTGCCCTGTTGGCCACAATCCTGCCCCTCGAGAATCTCATCCAGCCTCCTGAGGAGACTCTTGACCAGAGGGGTCTCCTGGCTGATGGTGGCCATGGAGGAGCTGATGGCCAGGAACAGCCTGAGAACAAAGACCGTGTGAGCCAGGATCTCCCATTCCACCCCATTGTAGCCTGGAGGTACCCCGCTATCTGTCATCAGTTGAACCTGATGCAAGGCGGCTTTCTGCTCGAGAAGCCGGTTGAGCATCAGGAAGGTCAGATTCCACTGTGTGGACACATCCTGCACCAGCTGGTGCACTGGGGAGCCTTGGTCTGCCTGCTTCACCCAGAGGAGGTCACTGCCCTTGACTCTCCAGTTAAAGAAACCAGCCAGCTTCCTCCCATGCTCAATCAGGGAGCTAAGGGTGCCTCCCCAATCGCCTTCTCCCCAAAGCCCAGAGCATCCCTGACCACCAGGTGAAGGGTGTGTGTGCGGTGCAAGGGATGCTGGTGAAGCCCCCTTCATGGACTGCCCTCAATACGTTGGCCGCATTGTCAGTCACCTCACACCCCTTGATGAAGAGCACACCTGGCGTAACCCACTCCCTCACCATGGCAATCAGGGCTGCCTTGATGTTCCGAGTGGTGTGGAGCCATCCATTACTTCCACCTGAAGCAGGGCCCACTTATACCCTGCTTCAGGACCCCTCCTGCCACTGCCAAATGCTGCTTCTGGGTCCTGCCACCAGTGCGCTATCACTGCCAGGTAGGCATGCTGCACGTTCCTGCTCGACCACAGGTCTGTTGTGAAGTGGACGGTGGCACCTTCAGCCCCTGCCAGCTGCTCCCTCACCTGCTCCTTTAAAGCCCGGTACAAGGCTGGCACCACCTGCCAACTCAGGGTGGTGCGCGAAGGCAGCTTAAACTGGGGGACCACAAAGCCAATCAGGCGCCTAAACCCCATGTCCCCGACCACCGAGAAGGATTGCCCATCGAGCACGCTCTTTTCCCCCAACATGCGTGTGGCTTTTAGGGATGTGCAAACAGAACCGAGTTCAGAAATTTGGTTCGATTCGGTCAAATTCAAATTCAGTTTGAAAGTTCGGTTCAGTTGACTGAACTATTCGAGTTCAGTCCGAACTCCAAACTTCCGAACCATGTTCGTACATCCCTAGTGGCTTTTAGTTGAGAAGCAGTAGGGAAGGCAGGCTGGGACCTTGGCAGGGCACTCAGTTGAAAGCCACGCCACCCTCCACGTCCTGCAGCTGCCGATGAACTTGGCAGCTGCCCCCATCCCAGCTCCTCCATGGTGCACTAATGCTTCTGGACCTCAACTGGCTGCTGTTGCTGCTGCACCACTGACAGCGCTGATGGCAGGGGCAGAACATGGTGGCGACACAGCCCTTGGAGGGATGTGTGGCCGGCCCTGTCCAAAGTGGCCAAGGGTCTGTTGTCCTGCCCACCAATGAGTGTCCCCAGAGAGTGGGTGTTCTCTATGGCGGGGGACATTTGCTCGCCGCACCACCTGAGACTGGGGGCCAAGTTGGTGAACCAGTTGCTGTTCATCAAGGTGAACCTTCCACTGCTTGGATTTCCCGAACTGCCCCTCGACATGGATTGATAGTGCAGTGGCACATGCCATCCCATGCCAGGGACAGTCTTGGGACGGGGCCCCTCCCCCACCCTGCCTCTCTCTCTCTCTCTCTCTCTCTCTCTCTCTCACTAGACAGCCTCGGATGGCCTATCTGACTGACCTCATCATGCTGGGTGGCATTGGGAAGCTGTAAGCCTGCCAGCCAGCCTCTGGCTAGATGATCTTGGCCCGCCTATCTGACTGATTCTCTCTCTCTCTCGCTGCACAGTCTTCACCAGCCTAACTGAGCGCCCTGCCAAGGTCCCAGCCTGCCTTCCCTACTGCTTCTCATGCCAAGATGCCTGTCTGCCCACCCTGGTTGCCAACCTCCAAGCCTGCCTCAGTCTGCCTTCCGCTGCTCATGCCTCGCTGCCTGTCTGCTGCTGCTGCCGCTGCTGTCTCTGCTGTGCCATGGGTTCTGCTACCGGGTAATCTAATGTCTGCTGCTGCTCCACCGATGCCTGGCAGCCTGCAATGCTCGGTCAAGTAGGGGTGCCAGGCCAACCACCAAGCCCCAAGCCTTCCCGGCCTCTCCTGCTGCTGCTGCCGCTGGGTCTCAGACGGCCAGCCATGCCCCCACAGGCACCCCCAGGGGCCAAGCGCTGAGCCTGCCTGCCCAGGCAACCCGGGGTGCCAAGCCCCAAGCCTTCCCGGTCTCTGCTGCTGCTGCTGTGTCTCTGACAGCCTGCCATACCCCCATGGGCCTCCCTGGAGCACCCCAAGCCTCCAGGCAGGGCCAAACTTTCCAAACATTCAGGGGGGTCCGAACTCCATGGGACTGAACCTACGAACCTGAACTGAGTTTTTGGACCGAATGGCCAAACATCCGAACCCCATTCTGTTCGCACATCCCTAGTATTTATTTAGAAATTGACACTGCTGTTGCCTCCATTCCTTCCAATGGTCATTCCATTTTATTAATTTCAATACATACCTAACTTAGTTTTAATGAAACATTTGTATACGACTCTACCCAGCTTCACTGTGCTCTGAGAGGGCAGTGGAGACTAGTGGGTAAGAGGGATGGTTGTCAGCCATTAGTCAGCTGTCCCATTCTCCCCAACTGAAATGAAAGGATAGAGGGAAAGGAGGGTGTGAGGACACGCCCTCCTGTCCCCAGCTTCAGTGTTGCTCCCAACCTGCAAAGAAGAAGGTCTGCAAAGACCTTTGTCTTTGGGGCTGAAAGACAAAGGTAAAGTGTGGGTGCATGGAGCCTAAGTTGTAAGTGAGCACAATATGTGAGACTGTACAATGTCTTTACTGCTAACATGGTATGGAAGTTAAGGTTGGAGCCTTAACTTGCAATTTCCATGCTTTTTAGTGCATGATTGAATTTGCAAGAGCCTTAACTTTTCTTGTAAACTGAAGGGTTTTTTATTATGGAATATCCAAGTTCTTTGTTAAATACATTGCAATGGAGAAAATTTGTCCTCCTAGCTCAGTAGAATGCTGAGCAGCGTAACTATTATGAGAGCAGGACTTAGGGGTGCTAAGGTGTAAGAGCTTTTCCCTTCAGTTTAGAAGGTTGTTACTTCCTTAAAACAGCAAGCAATGGAAAGCATTTTTGTTTGGGCAGGCATTTAGTGGGCGATATATGGGTCAGGGGTCCGTATATTTTTTTATTGTATTTCTTTTTTCCTTTTAATGTCTTATGCATGCATCTTTTTTTATATTCCTGTAACCCATCCTAAGCCTACTTTTTGTGGGATGGACAGGATATAAATTTTAATAAAATGAAAAAATAAACCAGGCTATCTGGGTGCACTGATTTGCAGTGGTCGTGATTTGAGGAGGAACCCCAGGAAGGTATTTGGGGACACCCACCTGCAGTTTTGCACAGAGCCTCACAATCCCTCAGGACACCTCTATCCCTTGCTACACTCCTATCAGATTCTCCTTCGTGCAGAACCCAAAAGATCTCTCCCCACATCTCTCAAGCATGTCAGCTTGGCAAGTGGATGTGAGCACTGCATGGTCATGGGGGAGAAGAGATAACCCCGCCTCCTCAGCAGGCACTGAGTGTTTTTACACACACATTTCTCCTGGATGTTTGCTGTTACATCCTGAACTTTCTGTATGTCTATATCACTTATCCAGATCTTAAACATCCGGATCTTTGAACTTCTGTGTAGAACTTCTCCCAGAACTTTGGTGTGTAAAACTTTCTCCTGGTAAACTGCTTTGCTCCAGGCAGCTGTGATCACTTGGTTTCCATGGCAGCCTGTCACGTCTACAGCTGTGGCTACTTTAGGCTGCCTCAGGGCAGTGTTTGTGTGAAGAATGCATCCAGGAATTGTCTCAGGGCAGTGTGTGTGTGAAAAAGGCATCCGGAACTTACTTGTGGACTTGTAAACCCAGAAGATTGAAAAATCCAGAACTTTAACGTGTGTATAAAAATGTCCACTGTAGCACAACAGAGCCCTGTGCTGCCTCCTCTAAAACAATTACTAAAATAATCTTCCCTTCAACAACATCTTCTCTGGTTAACAAGTGTGTCAGTTAACCTCAACTAAGACTGCTTGTCATGTCAGCAGACACTGTACCTGAAGCTGTCATTCCAGTCCCTAGAACCATCATTAAAGTACTATGAACATCATTCAACTCCCATGGGTTGTCGTTCCACTGTACCTGAAACTGTCATTCCAGTTCCTAGAAACATCATTAAAAATATGGGGCCATCATTCAACTCCCAGGGGACTAGCATTCCACTGTAGCTGAAGTTGTCATTCCAGTCCCAAGAACCATCATTAAGGTTCTGGGTCCGTCATTCCACTGCATCTGGAAGCAGTCATTCCAGTCCCTAGAACCATCATTAAAGTACTAGGGTTGTCATTCAACTCTCATGGGTTGTCATTCCACTGTACCTGAAGCTGTCATTCCAGTCCCAACAACCATCATTAAGTACTAGGAACATAATTCAACTTCCATGGGTTGTCATTCCACTGAACCTGAATCTGTCATCCCAGTCCCAACAACCATCATTAAAGTACTAGGGACATCATTGTCATTCCACTGAACCTGCAGCTGTCATTACAGTCCCTAGAAGTATCATTAAAGTACTAGAGACATAATTCAGCTCCCATGGGCTGTCATTCCACTGTACCTGAAGCTGTCATTCCAGTCCCAAGAACCATTATTAAAGTACTAAGGACATCATTCAACTCCCATGGGTTGTCATTCCACTGTACCTGAAGTTGTCATTCCAGTCTCTAGAACCATCATTAAAGATATGAGTCAGTCATTTAACTCCCAAGCGGATGTCAATCTTTTGTACCTGAAGCTGTCATTCCAGTCCCAAGAACCATCATTAAGGTTCTGGGGCCATCATTCCACTTACAGGGGACTGTCATTCCATTGCATCCGGAATCAGTCATTCCAGTCCCTAGAACCATAGACAGACTATACACACACACACACAGACTAGGGTTGCCACCTATGCCAATGAACACTTATGACAAATACATGTTTCAGGGCCTGCATTGGCACCTAAGGCGCCAATGCAGGCCCTGCAACGTGGATTTTTCATAAGTGTTCCTTAAAAATTGGCATAGGTGGCAACCCTAACACAGACAGACTATACACACACAGAGAGACTATACACACACACAGAGACCACAGCAGAAGGTTCTTCTTCAAGTGGTTCCGACCATTCTCACAACACCCAGTGGTGAGAATGGTCAGAGCTATCTCAAAGAACAGAAGGCTGCAACCTTGTAAACAAAGTTCCTCCAGATGGCTCTGAATGTCAGAATAGGCAGACCCATCCCAAAGAACCTTGTTTACAAGGTAGCAACCTTCTGATCCACGTGGTCAGGTGAGCATTGCTGCGGTAATTCAGGAGGTAGGTAGCAGGGCCCGGCCCAGGGCAACCTGGCAAGCGGGTGGAGGGGGCAGTGGAAGTTCCTCCCCTTCCACCCCCCACCCCACCCAGGCTGCTTCTGAGAGTGGGGGCTGGGATAGATTTATCAGGGCAGTTGGAGGGTGAGGGGCATGCAGGAGCAAGGAGCAGCAAGGGGGAGGAGACAAGGGCACAGGAGCGGTTGTCCTCCCCTGTGTCCCAAAGCCCCCAGGCACAATTGCCCTGAGCCGCTCTGGGGAGGCAACACTCCTCTTCTAAGCAGCCCCGCCCCTCTCCAAAGGCTAACATGTTTTTTTTCAAAACCCCATAACTTTAAAACTATTAATCAGATTTATAAATAAAGCCCCCAGGGCACCCCTGGCAGCCTCCTTTAATTTTCTAAAAGGTTCATAGCTCCTCCCCACCGAGATTAAACCCCTCTACCTTGCCCAGATCAAAACAGTTGGACTTTTGAAAAAACAGACTTCAAAGAGCAGTCTCTAAACTGTGATATCTCAGCTGTTATTCAGCTGATTTGGCTGAACTTTGCATAGCGTGAACCCCTTACCCCAGTGATCCCCCACTATAAATTGCACTATCCTAACCTTAACCATGTCAATTTTATAGTAAATAGAATGTTGGGGTTTTACAGTGGAGGGTGCAATGCACCTTAACTATTAGAGCGCTTTCATGCGCTAATCATATTTGAACCTCAGGTTAAATAAATAGCCAGATTATTATATACGGGGAGTTTTGAAAAACAAACCATTATGATGGTGTCTTGATATGAATTTAGAAACCTAAATTGAGGCACCCATGTTTGAAAATCTTGCCTAGCCCTCTAAAAGTTAAAATGCAGACCTTTAAAAAAAAAAAAAACCTTTACAAAAACTGGAATGAGCTAAACCAAATAATTTTTCCATTCAGCACTCATCCTCTTCAGCATCCTTTATTCAGCCCAGGAGTTGCTATAAAATCTCAATTTCTCATTTTTCCCCCCTCTAACTCTAAAAGTATCTGTAAAAGTTTACATGTTGAATGATGAATAAAAGATATTTTCCCTGGGGCGGCAAGTAGTACCAAGATTTGAAATACTGCAAAATTCTCTGGCTTTCTTTCCCAACAATTTCTGCATCATAGGGTGACTCTGATACATGCAGGATCTGAATCATCTCTTGCTTTTCTAATCATGTACCTCTATTAGCTTCAGTGGAGTTACTCCTCATTTGGAGTGGTTTAAGTGAGCTCAGAATCAGACCCTGAACATCTGAAAGTAGCCAGAATAGCTCTGAACATCCATCAAAATATTGCTCTTCCTGTTTACAAAGATTTCTCCTTTGGCAATTGAACCATTGGGGATGTTTCATTTTTTCACCATCTATACACAATCTTTTTGTGCCTTTAGGGTTTGGGATGTAGACACACAGATATTTTCCAAGCAGGAGTGAAACCAACCATTAGGGTTAGTTGGAGTCATGGAATGGAGTGCTAGGCTTTGACATCAGGAAAAATAAAATTCTCAATTTAGACACAAATGCACATGCATTGGGTGGTCTAATCCTGCTTTCCTGCAATGTCTGTATCGCAAATGCTCCTTGCAACTATCAGATTACACTTAAGAGTGACATGGGACTAGTTCATTAGAAGTTTAGTGGGTCATGATACACTGGCAGAGCTCTACAGTGCCTCTATATCCTCTCAAGTTCAAGACAACTATTCATTCACACTTTAATCGACTGAAAACCTGAGTTAGTTTGACTATAACATTATTGCTTTTGGCTCTAGAAGGATGGGTCTTTACATTGATAAGCATCCTGAAATAAAGTGTTCCCTCCTGCATGTTTGTTCTAGAGAGCCAATAAAAGTACACTTCTTTCAAGTCTCTCTACTTGCACGAATCCCACAAATGGTACCTTTTTCTTTCCCAACATGCCATTTAGACAATTATCTGTCTGCAATTTATCTGTTAAAGTGCATGAAGAACTTTGTTGATGCTTCTAACTAACAGTATGAAGAATGAACAATGTAAAGCTAAGTTAAACTTCCTCCTCAGTTTCCCAGCATATCTTTTCATATATATTTCAAAGCGAGTTGTCTTCTCCATTAAAAGTACAAGTATTCCTTTCATTATAATATTGAGACAGTTTAGCCTATCAGTCTGAGATTTTGTAGGGCAGATATCTTGAGTAAAGGGTACACTCTGTCCAAATTTCATGCAAAGTGTATGAAAAACAAAAAGTTACAGATGTTTGAAAATTGGAGACAGAAGTGTTTTTTACTTCTGATTTGCAACCATTTTTTTCTTGACAGGCATAAATCTGTTTAAAGTTATTTGTATGGAGGTAAAGAGGTGTTAGAAAGTTCAAGTCTGTCTTCTAGTTATTTTCTGAGTTTAAATTTTGAAAATATGTTAAGTTTTGAAGTTTTGAAGTTGCCGTGTTATCCAGTGGAAAGGGTGTGGTTTTGAGGATAATGGGTAAAAGCAGACATGACAGCAGCCCACTTAGGCCCACTGTGGCCTGCTTTGCCCCATGGGCCAGTCACATTTGTTTATGGATGCCAAATGTTTAACTGGGACATCCCAAGTCACGTTGATGGCAAGCCCAGGGTTTCACCTTGGCAACCAGCTGAAGTAATAGTCCGGGCAAGGGTCCAGTCAACTGGGGAAAAGCAGGCCACCGCTTGTTCTGATTCAGGGTGACCCAGGCCAGATCAAGTCTTCATTGGCTGAGTCGCCATGATGGCCATTATTGACCACCATGGCTGCCCATCATGGGATGGGGCAGGGCACTAGGGCTAAAGTGGCAACTCTTTTTTCTGCTCCACTATTTCATTTAGTCATTTCAGAATTGCCCTCGACTTTCCACAGCTTTTCCACTGGCATTCCTTAAATTTCACCGGCATTCAGCTAATTTGGAAACTGTCAGAACAATCTCAGAAACTGTCAGAACAAATATTGTTCCTCTACTTTGCAGTGCTGATGGAAGTTGCGGAAGATTGAAACTGTCAGAGCAAACATTGTTCTGCTTTTTTTGTAGCTGGTGGAAGTAGCAGAATGAAAGTAGCGGAATGGCGGAAGTAGCAGAATGAAAGTAGCAGAATGAACGTCTCTATCGCACCATGCCGCTCATTGTGGAAGAGCTTTTTCCATTGGAAAAAGCTACCATGGTGGCTTGCCATTTCAGCCTACAGGGCACTCAAAGTAGTGTGGGACTGGCCACAGGCCCAGATGGCAGGACGTCTCTCCTGGCTGCACTTGCATGTAACCGGTAGCCTGAGCCATCCCCAGCTGTGATCGAGGTAGGCTCCCATCCTGAACTGGGTCATGTCAGTGGCACACCGCCATCACATGTGCTTTTACCCTATGTCAGGATGGATGTTAATTCTATGTATAATAACTAATTATGTAGGTTTGTTGTATGTGTCCCTCTAAGCTCTGATAGAGAATAGATGAGAGGCTAGAGGGAGCATGCACATAAGGTCAGGTTGGACTTGAGTTATATGGAAGTTCTTTGTACATGCGTTTGTAGGGGACTGACAGCATGGCAGGGATGCAGTCCAGGACTCCTCTCTGTGGAGGGTGAGTGTTTGCAGAGAGTGAGCAGGTGGGTGTGAGGGACTCACCTTGTCAGGTCTGGCTGTGCCACTGTCCCCAGAGGTGGGACAGTGGCTCCTCCATAAATCATGTCTGTCAGTTGGTCAAATTGTGAAACAATAAGTGATGCTGGTTCTCTACTGTAAAAATTAAATAAAACTAACTGCTATATTTCTCCCAGTTGTGACAGGGAGAGAGGAGGAGGGTGAAGTCCATTTATTTATTATTTATTTATTTTTTAAATGTATACCCCATCCCTCTTGCCAGATGCAACCGAGGGTAGTTAACAGCATCAAAAATGAGAAATAAAATGTCAAAGGCAAAGATTTTTAATAGGAGGAAGCAGTGAGAAAATGCTAGCAGTGAGAGGAACAGGATATGAGAAAGAACACTAGGATAAACACTTGGATCACTCCCTCGGACTCTGTCACGCCTGCTACCCTCTCCTGTGGGGGTCTCTCCTTCTCTCACCAACCCCGCCCTGAAGGACGGGGTGGTGGGGTGGGCCTCCTTCTTGCTAAATCCTGTCAGTTCCAACCAATTTCTCCTCCCCCCTCTCTCTCCTTCCATACCTTTGAGGCTCACTCCGTGCGCCTCTACTCCCCCCTCCATCTACGTGTTGCTGTCATCTACCGTCCCCCTGGTCCTCTCTCTTCCTTTCTTTCTGACTTTGAGTCCTGGCTCACTTTCTTCCTCTCTGTTGATATCCCCACTCTCATCCTTGGTGACTTCAACATTCATGTTGATGACCCATCTCAGCCCTCAGTCTCTCGCTTCCTCTCCCTAGCCTCCTCCTTCAACCTCCACCTTTGGACCAACTCCCCCACCCATACTAATGGCCATTCTCTTGATCTTGTCCTCTCTAGAAACTGCTCTGTCGCTGATCTCTCCTTCGATCCTCATCCTATATCAGACCACTTCCTTGCCTCTTTCAACATTTCCCACTGTCCCCCCTCCTCTTCCCCTTCTCTACGCCCCTTCCGTGACCTTCAAGCTATTGATCCCCTGGACTTTGCCTCCTCTCTCTCTCCCCTTCTTCCTACAGTCTTCTCTTCCTCCTCCCCTGACTCCGCTGTCTCTGCTCTCAACGCCTCTCTCTCCTCCACACTTGACTCCCATGCCCCTCTCTCTTCCCGCCCTGCCTTCTCCCACAACCCCCGTCCTTGGCTCACCCCTAGTATCCGCCACCTCCGTTCTTGCACTCGTGCTGCTGAACGACTCTGGCGCAAATCCCATTCTCACGCTGACTTCCTTCACTTCAAATTCTGTCTCTCCACCCTTACTTCTGCTATCTCCCTTGCTAGACAACACTACTATGCCTCCCGCATTGAGTCCTGTTCTCGGGACCCTCGCCGCCTGTTCTCTACCTTTGACTCCCTCCTCAAGCCTCCCTGTCCTCCCCCTCCTTCTTCCCTTTCTGCTCAGGATCTTGCCTCCTTCTTCACCTCCAAGATAGACAAGATCCGCCTCGACATCGCTTCCCACTCCTCTCTTCCCACTCCCACCCCTCTCCCTCCTCCCCCTCCTTCTCTCATGTCCTCCTTCTCCCCTGCCTCCCTTAAGGAAATCTCCTCTCTGCTCTCCTCCTCCAACCCTTCCACTTGCCCCCTTGATCCCATTCCTTCCCGCCTCCTCACCTCCATTACTCCCACTGTCGCCCCTTCCTTCCTGCACATCATCAACCTCTCCCTCTCTACTGGCTCTTTCCCTTCTGCCTTCAAACATGCCACAGTCTCTCCTATTCTCAAAAAGTCCACTCTTGACCCCTCTGACCCTTCTAGCTATCGTCCTGTCTCACTCCTTCCTTTTGCTTCCAAGCTGCTTGAACGTGTTGTCTACTCCCGCTGCCTTGACTTCCTATCCTCCAACTCCTCCCTTGACCCCCTCCAATCTGGCTTCCGCCCCCTTCATTCTACTGAAACTGCTCTCGCTAAGATCACCAACGATCTTCTGGTGGCTAAATCTAAACGTCTCTATTCCATTCTTGTCCTCCTTGATCTCTCTGCTGCCTTCGATACTGTTGACCACTCACTCTTGCTGGATTCCCTTCACTCCCTTGGCTTTTGTGGCTCTGTCCATAACTGGTTCTCCTCCTACCTCTCTGACCGCTCCTTTAATGTGTCTCTCTCCAACTCCGCCTCCTCCTCCTTCCCCCTCTCAGTTGGTGTTCCTCAAGGCTCTGTTCTTGGCCCTCTCCTCTTCTCGATCTATACCTCATCCTTAGGCAAACTCATTGCCTCCCATGGCTTCCAATACCACCTCTATGCTGATGACACTCAACTCTATCTCTCTACTCCCTCTCTCTCTCCCTCTGTTCAAGCTCGTCTCATCAACTGTCTCTCTGACATCTCTACCTGGATGTCTCAACGTCAACTCAAACTCAACATGGCTAAAACTGAACTCCTTATCTTCCCCCCTCATCCTTCCTCTCCTTCCTCACTGTCAATAACTATTGATGGAGTCACCATCCTGCCTGTCCCCCAAGCCCGTAGCCTAGGCTTCATCTTTGACTCAGCCCTTTCTTTTAAACCCTACATTGACTCTGTTGCTAAATCCTGTCGCTTCTCCCTCCATAACATTGCTAAGATTCGCCCTTTTCTCTCTGTCTCGTCTGCCAAAACTCTTGTTCATGCTCTGGTCATCTCTCGCCTCGATTACTGTAACCTCCTTCTCACTGGCCTTCCCCGGTCTCACCTTTCTCCCCTCATCTCTGTCCAAAACTCTGCTGCCAGGGTCATCTACCTCGCCAGTCGCTTCGACCATGTGCAGCCCCTCCTCTCTTCGCTTCACTGGCTTCCCCTTCCTGAACGAATCCTGCACAAGCTCCTAGTCTTCACCTATAAAGCTCTTCACAACCTTGCTCCCCCCTACCTCTCTGCACTTATCGCCCTCCATACTCCAGCCCGTGCACTTCGCTCCTCCTCTGTCCCTTCTCTCACCCTTCCACGCCTTCCCTGCTCCCCTAAGCGCCTTCGTCCCTTCTCACTTGCTGCCCCCCATGCCTGGAACTCCCTCCCTGTCCACATCCGCCTTGCCCCCTCCCTTCATACCTTCAAATCTCTCCTTAAAACTCACCTCTTTCGCTCTGCTCTGTCTGACTCTTTATCCTGCTGAGCCACTATTCCTATACCTACGATCGGTTTACCCTTATCCTTGCAACATGGACCTGCCTGCTGTCATTCTCATCGTAACCAAGCCAAGTACGTGCACTTGAGACCTCGCATCTTCATGAATGTTAGACCCCTTGTCTCTCCCTCTGTTCCCCTTCCTAAGTCTCTCCCCCAGCTCCTGTCTCTCAGATTGTAAGCCCTAGGGGCAGGGACCATGTCTATTTTATTACTTTGTAAAGTGCCAGGTACACTGCTTGCACTATATAAATGTTTGTTAATAATAATTATAATAATAATAAATGTGGATTAGACTTAGAAGAAACATATGTAGGTCTTATGTACATTTCCCTCTATCCTCTCCTAGAGAATCCGGGAGTAGGACTCAAGGAGTGGGTCTCTCAATCATACACCCTTGTCATACTAGCCCGGGCATGCCACTAGCACTTTGAACTTGGCAGAGAGTGAAGCAACCCCTCAGCGTACTGTTCTAATGGGGCACTGGCAAACAGTCCTGCTGAGCTGATGACAGCTGGGGATAGCTAGGAAGTGTGGGTTGATCAAGGCAGGGGTAATGTCGGAGGAAGGAGTGTGTCATCAGGAATCCATATACGAAGTCATGGAAACTGTGTGTGAGTTGAGGGCATGAGCTCTGCACGCCAGCTCTGCATGCAGTAAGATGGGAAGGAAGGACTGTGTGTTGTCAGACATCTACATATGTGGTTACGGAGATTGCGCTTCTCTTCACTGGGTGGGTTATTGGCCCACTCCTGTTCATAGGCACCAGAAAAGAAAGAGAGGCCAGTACTGCTACCTCAGCCCTGTGGGGCCCAGTAGCCATCCCCCCACCATCTCTTTCACAGCTGGGAAGCATCTCTATGCATGTCCTGTATCACTACAACAGGCAGGTGTACAAGGTGCATCCAGAACCCACCGCACCCCACCCATGACTGTGCAGCTGTCTTCACCCACACAGCTCAGGGAAGGCTAGAGCCAGGGCTTCCTCCTACTATGCAAAACTCATCAGACTGCAAGGGTGAGATGGCCTGCAGATTCAATAAGGTTGCTTCTCTGCTTATTCCAGCTCTAACCCACTAGCTTCCATTCTCCTCTCAAAGCTGGAGATTGAACCCAGAAGTTCTGGTTCCCATTCCTCCCTGCTCTAACCCATTATCCCCCAACAAGACTCCTGAGTTCTCTGAGAGGGGAGTGAGCTCCAGTGGATTAATGCAGGAGGGGCTGGGAGCCAGGACTCCAGGGTTTAATCCCCAGCTCTGGGAGAGGAATGGTGTGTAGTGGGTTAGAGCAGAAAGGGCAGAAGCTTGGTTGTCAATCAAACTCATGCTATTACTTTAGCAGGAGGGGCAATTTAGTGTATTTCCCTTCCAAAACACAGGGAAATTCTAAAATCAAAAACCTTTTTGTTTAAGAGAGGAGTTAAGGCTCTTACAAATTCAGTCATGCTCCAAAAAGTATGGAAATTGTAACTTAAGGCTCCTTCCTGAACTTGCATGCCATGTATGGAGTAAAAAAGATATTATACAGTCTCACATATTATGCTCACTTATAACTTTTACTCCATGCTCCCACACTTTGCATTTGTCTTTCAGCCCCAATCCTCTTCCTCTGCAGGTTGGTGAAACATTGAATCTGGAGACAGCAGGGAGTCATGGGGCAGCATGTTGCTGTATATAGTTTCATTTGGGCTGAGAAGAACAGAACATCTGAGTAATGGGGGGGTTGTATATGGGGAGAACAAAGTTGATGGATGCAGGATGTGTACAGGGAGTCAAAACTGGGTCAGTTGGGCAGTGGGCAACATGTCTGCATCAGGAGGGGACCGCCAGGTGTTAGGGGAATGTTTATGGGGGACAAGAATGAGAAATAGGTAATGTACTGTGTGTTAGGGATGTGCTAACAGAACCAAATTCAGAAATTCGGTTCGGTTCAAAAATCGAGTTCGGTTCAAAAGTTCGGTTCAGTCGATCAAACTATTCAAGTTCAGTCCAAACTCCGAACTTCCAAACTGCATTCCCACATCCCTACTGTGTGTATGGATGAGGCTGAGGGGGGCAGGCAGAGGTGTGGGAAAGTGTATGTATTGGCAATGGGCAGACAGGTGATGGGAGGGGTATTATGGGGGGCAAGGGTTAGAGATTAGTTATGTGTATCTACGGACAAGGCTGTAGGGCAGCAAGGGTGGGGAGCAGCATTTATATGAAGAGAGGTTACCCAAGTGGGGAGGGGGTATATATGGGAGGAGAAGACTGAGAGATGGGTTATGTGCATTTAGGGGAAAGGCTTGGGGGACAGCCAAGGGAGACCAGACCAGGCAGCTGATGGAGCCAGGTCTCTGTCTGGCTGTTCAGGACAGGGGTATGCAATGACCCAAGAAGCTATATAGGAGCTTCCCTAGCCAATCAGGTTGCAGGTCATGAGTGGCTAATCAAGAGCCTTGTCAGGTGGAGCCATAGTGGCAAGGACCCACAGGATCTCCACTACTCCAACCCAATGGCCTGGTGGCAGCATGGATCCTTTTTTGCTGCATACAAACCTGGAGGATCTGGGTTTGATCAAGTTAAGTCACGATTATTACAGATTGGCTAAACACCATTGTCTGATACAAACTGACAAGTATATAAGTAAATAAATAAATAAAGATACATAAAATCCAGGGTCAAAGACTCTCTTAAACAAAACAAATTACACAGCAATAAATATGTGGCCCAACAAAATTAAGTTTTACGCTAATGACAATTAAATTGGGTCAGCAACAACATATCTAGAACACTCCACCCAGGATCGAAAACTGTTCTCTGTACCGTTAGTGACAATCCTGTCTCTAGACCTCCTAATGGCTTCCACTCTAATGGCAAAATGTGCTAATTTACATAATGTACTGGGATCTGTTTGAGAAAGTAGCCATATTAATTTATCTTCTGGGGAAAAATATCGAGGTCATCACAATCTAGCAGGGAAATAATTCTTCCTAATTTCTTCAGTCATAGAGCACTCGAAGACATAATGAACTATGTCCTCGATAGCTCCACTACCGCAAGAGCACAATCTCTGTTCTCTAGAGATTCCATTTCTCCTGCCCTCTAACAGCGCTGATGGCATTTGCTCCAATCTAAGTCTGCATAGAGCCTTGATGTGACTGCAGCCCATATTTATTCTAAGATAGTTTTCCATTCCCGGACTGAGTTTGTTCCCTATGTTCCCCCTTATGTCCAGATAGAAAATAGCAGACAATGCTGAAATGACAGCTTCAAAATGCACAGAAAATTGTAAACCAGTATTGGCTCATGCAAAGTGAGGATGGAATCTGTGTGATGAAGGATGAAAGGGGTAGTGGATTGCACTACTAGAACTCCAGAGTCAACGCAATCTTTCTGAGCTCTTTTCATAGCAATACTGGCTAAGGCACAACCCATCATTTTTATTTTACAAGCCAAATGCCCTATAAATGCAGAGCTGAAATTTATTGATGAATTTGTTTAGCTTTGTGGCTCCTGTCACAGACTATAAAGGTGAATGGTCTTTTTCCAGACTAGCACTAATCAACAATAGACTGAGGTCAAATGTGACATGGGCCAGATTGAACAAGTTGTCAATGATGTCAACTGAGGTCTCGATCTGGAAAGTTCACAGCCAGAATATATGAGTATAGTCTATGTTAGTAAAGTAAGCTCCACTAGTGCCCAGTGCTAAATACCAGGCCACTTGGACACCAGATGCCTTCTTTTGCAAGGTATTAGAAGGTGCTTGGTGTGAATGGCAAATTGACTTGTTTGGAACCACAATAATTTGGAAATATACAGGTATGTTAGTAGCAGTATGGGCACATGTTTCCGTTTAGAAAATGTTCCCACAAGAATCTTTTGGGAGGTAAGTATCTCCTAGCTCATTTTAACCTTCTCTGTGTTCCCATTAGCAGAGGGGTTAAACAAGGTTAAAGGGGAGGTATTTAATTCTGTAAAGAAATGGCATTAAAGTGTAGATGGGGCCTCTTATCTCTGAAGGAATCATCATGTGCACTGGAGGGGGCAAGTTCCCAGATTGCTGCTATACCAGGAAATTTCAGCATTTCTAAAACCCCTCTCTTTCCCTCTCTCATTTGTGTGAGAGATGTGTTATTCCATCTCCCCCTGCTGGCAGTTCCCTGTTAATTTCAACTGATCAGGAAATGGAAAGAGCTGTACCTCTATTAACAACACCAGGGTTTTTCCTACAATTGGCTAAACACTGTAAACACTCAGTAACGTCGTGCCTATTTTTAAGAAAGGTGATCCTAAGGATGCTGAGAACTATTGCCCGATAAGCCTGTTAAGCATCATTGGGAACCTATATGCTAAATTTTTGCTGCAACAGTTACACTCATGGGTAGAAACTGAGACTACTTTGGGTTGGGAGCAAGCATGGGTTGTGAGGGTTTGTCTACGGTTGATCACATATTTATTTTGAATCAAATAATTACTCAACATGTGCCTCAGCGTTCCAGCTCCTCATTGTTTATTTGCTTCATGGATTTACATGCAGCATTTGATTCCATACACAGAGAGCAATTGTGGAATAAGCTAGCCCTGTTTGATATTGACCCCAAATTACTATTTCTGCTTGTTTCCCTTCGCCGGGGAACAACTCTTGGTGAATCACCAAGGCCATTTATCAGAACCTACCAGAGGAGTTCATCAAAGATGCCTCTTGGCTCCATTGTTATTTAATCTATATATTAATGGGGCTATGGAGGCCTTGAGGGACCCATATTTTCACCTGCCAAGTTTGGGAAAATCACAGATTGGTATTAGATGCCTTATGAGAGATTTTTATGACTTTTGCGGGGATGAAGCACTAGCAGTGAATTTTTCTAAAACAAAGGTCCTGGTGGTAGGGCCCTCACGACTACAACATCGCTGGGTTATGGACTTATTGAACAGGTTAGCTGGTATAAGTATCTGGCGGTTTCCTTCTCAAAATCGACCTCATGGCACCCCTGCTATAAGGTTACCCTGTCTCAAGCTAGAGTAGTTTGCAAAGGGATATCTAGTTTTTAAAGGCAGTAAAATGATGATCCCGGCTTTGAAAATTTTCAAAGCCAAAGTGTCCACTCAGTTTCTCTATGCGGTCTCTGTATGGGGGCCTCAATTACTTAATGAGCTTGAGATCCCTCAAAATGGGTTTTTAAGATCCATTCTCCATGTTCCTAGAGGTACTCCATCGGTTTTGTTACAGGCAGAATCTGGAGCACGTCCCTTTGCTTCCTCTGCCAAGGGAGCGATCCTAACATTTTGGCTCCGATTAATTCTGTGCCCTCCTGAGTCTTTCTCCAGTATAGCTCTTTCATCTGCGATAAATGGTCCCTGGGAATGGGGTATTCTTGCCTCCTTGGGTTTTTCTAAACCCTATCTCCTGACAATGGAGTTCTCCAAGGCCCTAAGTCTGGTTCGATCTCTGATCCGAGATCAGGAACTACCAATGGCTCGGAAGCAATTGAAGCTCAAAAGATATCTAGCCTCTATGGTTCCTTCTCTGTTCCCTCTAATGGTGCTGCCTACTTGTTTAATATCAGTGAATGGAAATACAGATTTGCTCTCTCTCTTGCCAGGTTTAATGTACTCTCGGATGCAGTCTTAGAGGGCAGGTATGGGAAATTACCATATGTCCAGAGACTTTGTTGTTTTTGTTCCAGTAATGCTGTAGAATCTTCAAGTCATGTTTTCTTTTATTGTGCTTTATACCAACATCCACGTAGTCTGTTTTTAAAACCAGCTTTTAATATTGCACCTCCCTGTAGCCAACATGACCTGTTGAGAAGGTTACTTGCCAACGCTGACAAGTCCTTCTCTTTAATGGTAGCTAAGTTTTGTTTTGCAGCATTCAAAATTAGAAACGTGGCTTTGAGTAATCCCTAATATTTGTATATGTGATTGTATAGGATTTTATTATTATTAATGTTTGTTTGATTTGTTTATTTGATTTATTTGTTGTTGTGATGTCTTTGCCTCCACAATAAAACTTTATGGTACGGAAAGAGCTATGCGTCCCCATATTTTTCCCTGTTCATGGAAGCAGTTGAGGAGAGAGAGTCCAGGATAACTCCTCTAGAGTAGCTACTTTTGCTCATGAGTAACCATCTACAGACTGTACTGCTGCTATCAAGCAGGAATACTAAGCCAAGTGAATTTTAAGGGTGAACAAGTTCTAAAAAGCCAGTGGTCTGTCCTAAAATTGCTAGAAAAGACCCAGACCTGATGCATAGATGGTAAGAACCTTCATTGCCAAAACACAGTGGTATCTTAATGCTACTGATCACAGCACAGGACAATCTAACACAGTAGCAGCTAAACAAAATTGATCTATTCCATAAGATCAACTGATGATTGCTGGCAATATAAGTGACTGAATAATTGCTCAAATAATGCTGCACATATGGATTGCCCTCAGCTGGCCATGTGCGCTGAATGACAAGTCATAGGGAGGAGAAGAGAGATCTGTTTGTGCATATAGAAAGAAACAAAAAACTAATTCCCTTTTGCTTGTGACATGCTTTGTAAAATTAATGTGTTCATTTTCTAAGGGCTTTCTATTTTTTATGGCAACACGTACTTGCTTAATAAATAACGCACTGGCGCTTTACTGAAAATAATGGCTAAACATTCTTCAAAATAAAATCCCATCCTGCTGTACATTGCCTGTCCTTTAAGCCACTTAAAGTACCAAATCCACTCTGCACTTCCCTTCCAAAAATACAAAGAAACCTCAAGCCTGCAGGGCTGCCAATCTGCTAAGGGCAATCTACTTGAATTCTGTACAAAAGTGCAAGGTTGTCATGTCAAGCAATCAGCGGCATTTAAAATGATCGGCGGGAAAGGGTGAGATTTCCCTTTCTCAAATCAAAGTAGAATAGATGGTCAAAGCAGAAGGTGATGGTGGATGTTTTGACAGATGGCCCAGAAACAAACAAGCTGAACATGGTCATGTCTGTGCTCTATGGGTGAACTGGCCTTAAGCAGGGTCAGTAAGGGCCATGGACCAGGCCCTGCAATTGGAGGAGGCCTCACAGGGAGGCCTGTCTTGGGCTGTTTCTGGGGGACCTTCTCCCTGTTTGTGACTCTCAGCCCCTGGGGTGGCTGTTTCCCATGGGCCTGGCCCCCTCCAATCTTCTACTAGGGGTAATTTCAGATGTACCGGACCGGATCCTGGTCAGGAATCAGGCCAGCCGGCCTTTAGACATGCCAGCCTGATTCTGGAGGGGGATCAGGGAGGGGATAGGGCGGGGCTGTGCAGCATGACGTGAGGTTGCACAGCCCTGCTCCCCCCGCACTCCCCCAGTCGCCCACCCTCCGGGAGATGGGCAGGCACAGCGGCCAATCCGGCCACTGCTCCTGATCCTGTCCTGTGGTCGGGACCACAATCCAGGTAACAGACGTTACCTGCAGCCCATCCTGGATCGTGGCTAATCCAACCACGGTTGGGGCCTGAACCCACCACAATGCTGGACCTCCAGCTGGCTGGAGGTCCAGAACCGTGGTCATTGTGATTCCCACCAGTGATTCACTGGGGTGAACATCTGACAGGAAACACAACAGACGTAACCTTACAAACAGCCACCACAGGGGATTCACTGTGGTTGACTATGGTATCGTTACGTCTGAAATTACCCTAGGGTGAAGGAGCAGGGCCTTGCCAAAAGGGTCTAATGGTGTGAGGCTATAAAGGGTGGGGACAGGGGAGTCCCACATGTTTTTTCACCCTGGCCGCACAAATTCTAAGGCCAACCCTGTCTACGGGTTCATTGAATTCAATGAAAAGGCTCCTATTAATATAGTTGGTCTTTGATTTATATCCTGTGTGAATATGGAGTATCCATTAATGTGTTCATGCTTATCCCAGTGTTTTTCTAGGTGTTTGTGTTTAAATTGTTATTTTAAATGAATTCTGTGCACAGAATATAATTTCTTCTATGAAATTTCTCATAGACGTCAATCCTCCAAGCTATTGTGTCCTGACCTTTTGAATGCAAGGGCTAATGTCGAAACAGGTGGTGCAGCTACACCAGTTCCATAATCCTGGGGAGCCCACGTTTATGGGGCGTGAATGTGCTCTGCAATAATGAGCCAACTTGTGGCGGGATTCCATTTTCTGTACCAAGGTTCATTACAACCTAACTACACCTCTGTTTGAACACAAGTGCTGCCAGCTTCTCTTTATTGGGTTTGATGTACTAAAAGTACATCACTTAGGGTGGCTTGAAAGATGTTCCTTTATTTATTTTATGACAACTTTGTGATAGTAAGCACTTGTCCTCAGAGTCACAAGTCCTGGTTTCTCTTTCAACCTGGGCTTAGCTTTATGGGTTGCAGAATGTGCTGAATGTTTTCTCATGATGAATAATCAGGTTACTGCCCCTTCATTTTGTACATGGTTTAACTATAAAGTGGTATGCTGATTTCCATTTTCCCCTGTTGGTTTTAAAAAAGAGTTTGAAGAACACAAGTAGATAGGTGTTATGGTTAATAAGTTGTAAGGGTTCAAAGACCAAAGGTTCATTCCAGGAAAAAGCATCTATCCAAAGTATAACTAAGACTCACGGTCAAGAACAGTGACCCGTGTTCACTGCACCAAAAAATCTTAAATTCTGCTACCAGTAAAGCCAAATTCTACAAATTCACAGGGAGCATTAACATTTGCCTAATTAACTTGATTTGTATAATCATGCAACGATTTATATATGCAAATTTGCTTACCAGCATGCTTTTTCAACAGGTTTGACATAGGTCCTTTTTACATGGGCAGTGGTGGGTGGGGGGTGGGGGATGTCTGTGCTGCCATGGTGGGTAGAGGTGCACACCCACCTCCACCTACCTCCATCCACGGAGCCTCCTCCCTTTTGCCAGATGGCTCTGTGGGTGGGTGATGGGTGGAGGTGTGTGTGTGTAGGAAGTGCTCACGCACCCCCACCCACCACCTGTGCTGTTTGCACGGATGAACACCCATCCCCCCCACTACCACTGTGGCATTTACACGGACACCCCCCACATCGGACACCCTCCTGCACACTCAGCGGTGGGGGGGGGAGGGTGTTCCATGTAAAAACAGCCATAGAATCACAACTTTGTTAATCAAGCACCACTCAAATCCTCATGTTTAAACCCCAGACCTCCCCTACCAAATCATAGAGTCCTAAGACACTCCCCTCACAAATCATCTCCCAGGGTCCTATTCACCCTCAGTGGACTCACACCTTCCTGACAGATGGCAGCTGCAGTTTTAGTTTGGGATCAGGCGACAAGTTTATGCCTGAGCCAGGATTTAAAGATCCTGCAGACAGCTCCCACTGCAGTTTCAGTGCAATTTCAGCATGGCACTGCAAGGATTGCAAGCATCACTGCAAATTGCGGCAACACAGTCAGCACGGGTTCCTGGTCAAGAAAAAGAAAGGCAAAAAAAGTAAAAACAAAGACCAGACAGCAAGAAAAAGTGAGGTGAGAGGTAACAAGGCTAGCGCAGCAATAGAACTACAACCATTGGACTGCTCTGACCAAAGTCTCAGAGCTGATCAGGAAGTTTTAAGTTGCTTTGAGCCAATCAGAGATGACTCTGAGATGGCCTGTACAGCTGAGCAGCTAGAAATTTCACTGATTACCTGCTGTGGTGCTGTGATTAAGGCCACTTGCACACAGGATGGGGACGGGGGTGCCATGAGCTGATCAGTCATGTCAGGGGGATCACGTGAAGTTCTGCACATGTGCACGGGGGGGTGTTTTATGTGATTAGCCCATTTCCGATATGATTTCAGTGACAGGAAACAGGTCTGAAAATCCAGCCCTGTCTCCCATCACTGAAATTATGGAAGAAATTGGCTAAGCACCACTGCACATAAGCAGAATTTCAAGTGATCCCCCTGGCGTGAGCTCCCTTCCCCTCCCCACCCCATGTGCAAGCAGCCTAAGTCTCTGTTTCCTAACTCCAGAGGTGTAGGTTCAAGGCCTGCTTCAATGAGAAGTCCTGACAGTTTGTCCTTGGTAGGAAACTACACTCAGTTACCACCAACCATTTAGGTTTCATACATGCATCCATTTCACTTAGGCTCTGATTCAGGATGGAATTTACATATGTGCCTAACTTTAAGTATACAGATAGTTCCATTGACTTTAATGTAACTGCTCATGTACTTGACATTAGGTATCTATCTTGCTTACTTAAAGCCTTGATTACCCCCCTACTTCAAAAAAGAAATCCTAGTCTCTTAATCCCAAAGGTGTTTTTTAGTTTGTCAATGGATCGACTTGTATTTCTTATTTTTCCTCCATCATCCTTTTATTTCCCTGATTTGTCAGCATTACAAGTATAAAGCTAATGGCAGCAACTCAAATATACTGGCAAAAAAATTAAAGATCCATAGTCTTGCAGCAAGAGAGACATTTTCATTTGGAAAATACTTCACTTGTGTTGTTGCCATAGCAAATATTATTACAAGCTTAGAGACTGTGCATGAAGCCAGAGAAGGGAAAAAAAGAGTTGACACATGGCATTTCTTCCTTTTGTTCAAATCATTTCATACATTTTTTCCCCTGCATTTTCTAGTCAAGAGTATAAAAATGTTTCACCCTCAATTATCTCCATAGGAGCTTGTTTTTCTCCTTCTGTTTACTATACAAAAAGGACAGCTGCATCTTTTGTGTTACAGAAGAATAAAAAATCCCGATGCACTAAATATGTGTTTCCAGTAAATAATTCCCACAAAGATTTTTATCAACTATGCCATTAGTTTCTTCTGTCTTTGAAGAAACTAGATAGGAAGTTCAGGAACACAAAACTAATGGCTTCCTTTTAACTTGGTTTCTCTTTACAGAAGAAAAATGGTTCCAGTTTATTGTAAACAATTGAATTTTTCAGTTCAGCATTAATTTTACATTCTTATTGATTACCACTGGTCATCAGCTATCACTAGCCACATCCCATCCTCTTAAAAAAGTCTTCAACTGTCATTTATTATTCCATAATTATTTTTACTTTGGGTATTTTTAGATATTACGGGCCTCCCTCTAACCAGTCAATCCCCTGTGGTGGAGGAGAGGCCCGTAACATCTAATGGGGTTCACCCCAGTGAACCTCCGGCGGCAATCAGATTAACCACGATTCCGGAGGTGAGGCCGGCCTCATCTCCAGAATCGTGGTTAGCTGGACCACAGTCCAGAATTGGCATAAAGTAAGGTCTGTTACCTCCACTGATTCCGGACCATGGCCCAGACCCCGATGCGGGATCGGGCACAGTGGCCAGATTGGCCGCTGCGTGCGCCCGCCCATCTCCCAGAGGGTGGGTGGCCAGGGGAGCGCAGGGGGGCGGGGCTGTGCGGCCGCACTTCACGCAGCGCAGCCTCGCCCCCTCCCCGATCCCCTGTGGAAATCAGGCTGGCACGTCTAAAGGCCTGATTCCTGTCCGGGATCCAAAACGGATCCCTGACAGTGGTTAGACAGAGGCCCAGCATGTCTAAAATCACCCTTTAACTTTCTAATCAATTGCAAAATATAACGCATAAATGTGAAACTAAAAGACCAGCTTTAAAAAATTTGCTATATTTAGGGGACCAGCATCAACACACTCATGTCAAATACATCAAATTATAAAGCAATAAACGGATTGACATGATGTATGTCTTTCTATATGAAAATGAAAACTTTGATGGATGAAAGACTCGCTCCATTGATGCTCATGGCAAAACTCCTGCCAACTTTACCTGAGATAGCGTTTTCCCCCTATACCTGCTATAGGTGGAAATGCTGAAGTGAAATTGTCTGTTGGAAAATGCTGATTCTTTGGAAATGATGCTTTCCTTTCTGATAAAAAAAAATATTCTTTGGGAAAGTTCCAACCAATGGGGAAAAAAATCTCTGCAGAAAACTACATTCACAATGCCAAATATCATGGGCAGATATCATGAAAACAGTACTTCAACACGCAGAGACTTGCTGCTGCTGAAGAGTCTTATATATCACTTCTCCAATGGAACTTTACTAGCCAAAGTGTTGACAGTATCCCATGGGAACAGAGCATGTTCTGAGGCAAAGTGTCTTAGTAGGGATAGTCATTTGTTACTTCCTGGCTTCCATCCACCATTCCACAAGAATCATCATAGACTGAGCTTTAAACTCCTATTATCTGGCCCATGTCTGTAACACAATCTAGACATAGTAAATAAACAACTGTAATTCTTGACTAAAAAGAAAAGTAAGATGGGAATGATCAGATCCAGTGGTACCCAAGCGTGTATCTCTATGTAACCCCATTTTGAGATTTAAATGTAATTCTTTGATCCCAGAGAACAAGACAGACAATGCAAAGTACATCATATGTCAGCTGGGATGACAACTCCATCCATAGATGGCATGACCTGACCCATAGCTGAGAATCTTTGGTCTAGTCAGAAAGGATACAGGATATGTATGCCTGGAATGACTGCACGGAATGTCAGAGTTACTCCATCATCTCTCTTCTCAAAGAGAGAGCCCAGAAGCATATGCTCTTTTTTAAAAAATGCAGTTTTTTATGTCCATGGGAATACATTAGTCAGGACCAAGCCTTTAGAGAACAATGCTTCAGCAGAAGGAACAAGATAAAAACCATCTTGCCTACCATTATTTTCCATAGAAAAAAGAAATAACTTCCTTTGTTTTGCTGCATCTTGTCATGCCCAGTGGGGCAAAGTTAAACATTTTGAAAGAAAAGCCCTAAAACTTTGATACACTTTAAATGAACTTTGTCCCTGAATGGATCAATAAGAAGAATCAGCTACAGTAGAAAAGGAATCAATAGTTTAATGCATGGTAAATCGGAAGAAACCTCCAAGCTTGAATAAGATGAATGCTTCCTGGAAAAAAGAAAAAGATTTTGAAGATATATTAATTTGGGAGAATGTGAAATGGGAAGTCAAGATACTGCTTATGAACTTTAGCTTACAGATAAGAACAGACAATTCCTCACTTGCCTGAGCTGTAACGAGAGGCATTTTGCTCTGTCACATGAAAATAACTAGCAGCACAATACAAGAAGAGGCAAGAAAACAGGAGTGATTGACACTTACAGGAGAAGGACACTTTCTGATGAGATTTGTAGCACTTTGGGATTTAATAATACATATTGTAATAGAAATGGGTACTGTGTCGAGCTGAGCTAGCTGAACGGGCATTGTTTTGAAAATAGCACCTTGTAACGAGATGTCTTTGTGAAAAAAATAAAAACACTGGGTAGCAATTCAGAAAGGCTTGCAATCTCCTTCAGCCATCCGGACAGCAAAAGGTCAGTGTAATTAACATTTTAAAGACACATGTGATGGAAATGTAGAGGCTAGAGTCTATAAAACAGAGAAACTATAAAGTAGGCACGTGAATAGTTTGCTGCCAGAGATAGTACCATTAAAGTCCAGCTCAGAAGAGAACATTTTTGTAATAAAGAGTCAGAGCAAAATAATTGTGGTGATGGCGCCTGTCGCCTGACTTCAACCCAAAGGTCACATTCAAGAGTAAAAGCACTGATACTACCATCTTTTAAGTCATATTGTAGGGCATCATAACATATTAAAAGTTTGCTAAAACCCATAAAGTTTATTAAAAGCCATATTTGTAGGGTATCAGAACATAGTAAAAGTCACACTGAGGGGATTTGA
Source organism: Sphenodon punctatus (assembly GCA_003113815.1). NCBI lineage: Eukaryota > Metazoa > Chordata > Lepidosauria > Sphenodontia > Sphenodontidae > Sphenodon > Sphenodon punctatus. The sequence goes on from QEPC01000533.1 coordinate 84,212, forward strand.
CTAGCCACCCAAGCCTGGCCAGGGTGTTAAACTAATTTTGGTTCCCATATTTTGCTGCTGGGGTGGCCAGTTGCAATCTACATATTGTGCCTTATGATCAGGGTTCTTAGTTTTCTGCAACAAAAAAATGAAAATTCTCTAATAAAAAACCCTACAAATTCTCTGATTAATCCCCCCATCTCTGTTTTCCTGTGATTAAATGTAAATGCGAGTTGCTCACAATATATATAGGTATGAGTTAGAACGCCACATTTTATTGTAATATTTTCATTTTTATGCAGTTTTATACCTGTCCCACCAACAGTCCCCCCCCCCCCCCACACACACACACACAAATCAAGGTCTGTGGCACCCTTTCAAATGCAGAGCCCGCCCTCCCCCAGCACACACCTTTAGGTTGCTTCCCCTCCACTGCCCTGCGCTCGCTGCCGCCTCCTCCCAGCCTGGTCCCAGATCGCTCTGCCAACCAGAAAAGGGGACCATATAGAGACTTGCCCTCCACCGGCTCCCCGACAGCGGGGGGGCCGTTGTCGCGCCCCACCCCTAAGGAAATGGGGCAGGGCAAGAAATCTTGCAGAGCCTGCAGCGTGTGCAGGCGCGCGGGAGAAAGCACCACCAGGGATGCACCCAGCGGGGGTTGCCCCTGGCAACCCCTTGCTGGGCGCGGAAAGAAGGAGCACTGATTGGCTCTGCTGGGTCACATGGTGACCAACACGCATGAAGAACCGTTCCCTGCTCATTCTAGTGAAGAACAGGGAACAAGTCAGCAGTGTGGGACAGCAGCGCGGCGAGGATCAACAGGGAGGGATCTCAGCACACAGCTTGGGCCACGAGGACCTGGGGGACAATAAGCGAGCTGCAAGAGCGGCAGAGATAAGTGATGGGTGGAATAAAAGGGCCCTGAAGGCGAACAAAAGGGGCGGGCCTGGGAGAAGAACCCAGCCCCCTGAGGAGCAAACCCACGCACAGGAAGGGGGTGATGGGGGGCCTGCAGAGGAAGGGACATGGGCCCCTGCCAGGAAGTGGGGAAAGAAAGGAGCCGGTACAGAGGCCCCCCAGGCTACCAGCACTGCCTTTGAGTGGCTGGCGGCCTGTGAAGCCCGGCTATGGGGTGATGTAGGACCCTCCCAGCAGGAGGGGTATGGCTGGGCTGAGGAGTTTGAAGGACAGGCTGGGGGGAGTTGGGAAGAAGGCCCAGGAGTTATGGGCAGAGCCTGCGGCCCCCTGGAGCAGGTGGTCGAGGCAGCAGACAGGGCCCTTGGCTATGGAGAAGGCCCAGAGCCAGGACAGAGAGGGAAACTGCAGATTGCCTCAGAGGAGGCACCAGGCGAGCAGCTTAGGCGTGGCTGGAGAAGAATTATACCCCCAGTGCATTATGCTGATGCAATTGGCCCAGACGGGCCTGGGGCGACCAGAGAAAGGGGAAAAAGAGGCACTACACAACCCCTCAGGGGCAGGGGGCTGGGTTTGGCTGGAGGGCACAACCAGGGAGGTGATTATGATGGGAGACAGCCCACTGAGACTCAAGGGGAAGGGGACCCTTCCTTCCAGTCTTTTTACAGAGCAGGCAGCAGGGAGGATCCCGCGGAAGCAAGTTTTGAGGAACCCGAAATCCTGGCGAGAGTGGAAGTGCTGGAGCGGGCGTTGGAGATGAGGGATGCCGGGTGAGCGCCACCGTCCCCCGGTCATGGGATGGGCCCAGGTATGGCGGCAGCAAGAATGGGATGGCCCATAGAGCAAACTATGGGCCAAGGCACAGTAGGAACCGGCATAGGAGGGGCCGCTGCCCGACAGCAGAACAGCTGGGGATATGGGGAATACACACAACCCAGGGGGAACTTGAGCAACATTGGGGCATTGGGGGAGGGGCACATGCCGCCTCCTCCAAAAAAGGGATCCCAGTATCTATGGTGGAATGGAGGTTGGGTTCAAGTGGCACCCCCAGTGGTCCCCCATCCTCCGAGTTATGCCCAGCAGGGAACACTGGACCCCGTGGTAGGGTGGGGAGCAGGTGTGAGGCAGTTGCAGGCCCAAGACGCTTTGCAAGTCTGGGCGCAGGGGCCATTTGGCCAGGCAAAGCTAGTGAATGACAAGCAGCGGCGTCCTGCCCCTATCGACGGCTCATACGCCGACCTATCCGCGCCAATAGGCGAGCACCTTTTGCCCACCACGAGGGTGAAAATATGGAGGGGCGACTACGTCGACTTGTTTGGCCTCCTTTTCAGCGATCCAATTATGGATCCTGGTGAGGAGGACGAAAAGAAAGAAAAGTATATGCGTCCCTGAGCCGACAGGAACTGGTCCAATTGGACAGCAGCCTACGCTATTTATCATGGGGTCCAACTCGAGATGTTCCCAGAAAGAGGTGCTACCCTTCTAAAATATGGGGAGATTATTTGTAGAGTCTACGAGACCGGCCCGCCCAGCGCTTGGCTTCATTACGACGAGGCATTCAGGCACTGGGCATCATTTACCCCAGGGCTGCGTTGTGACGTGCACGCTCATAATCTGTGGCTCAACTGCATGAGTGATGCCACCGGGGCCCCCCGTGCAGATAGTGGGCACAGGCTAGTAAAAGGGGGGGTCACCTCCGTGAATGACCCGCTAAGAGCAGGGGGGAGGTAGTCCACCGCTGGAACCAGTGGGCAGTGCTGGGATTTTGCCCAGACAGGCAAGTGCCTGCGCCCGTCATGCAGGTTTCGGCATACCTGCTCCACGTGTGGGGGGTTCCATGCGGCAACTGCCTGCCCCGCCCTAAGGCATGGAGCAAAGGAAAGGGAGCAGCATCAGGAAGCAAAGGGGCCAACCAAGGAAGTAGTGGGACGAGGCCTATGGGAAAGGGCCCCAACGCCAGTTAGGGCGGACAGGTTAAGGACTGCCCTGCTCGCTCACCTGAGCAGGACGGAAGTCCAGTACGTGGTGAAGGGATTCACAGAGGATTTTAGAATACCAGCTGAGGGAGTGCGACAAGGTAGGGTCCCACCTAATCTAAAATCGGTATTAGGAATGGAAGCAGTAGTGGCCGAAAAATTTAAAAAGGAAGGGGCGGAGAGACGAGTGGCCGGCCCATTCCCAGCCCCCCCCTTCCCAAACATAGTATTTTCACCTTTAGGCGTAGTACCTAAGAAGGCCCCGGGCCAGTTCCATTTAATCCATCATTTATCATACCCAAGGGGCCATTCGGTTAACGACGGAATCCCCAAGGAACTGGTATCCGTTCATTATGCAACTTTTGACACGGCAGTTGCATTAGTGAGGCAATTTGGAGTTGGTGCAGGGCTGGCGAAATGTGATGTTAAATCGGCATTCTGCCTCTTGCCAGTACACCCTGACAGCTTCCCGCTTTTAGGTTTCCACTTTCAGGGCAAATTTTATTATGACAAAGCCATGCCCATGGGATGCTCGATTTCTTGCTCGGCTTTCGAGCTTTTCAGCTCCCTAGTGGAATGGGTTGTTCACGATTCAGTGAGGAAAGGGGGCATTACAAAATACTTGGACGACTTCCTTTTCATCGGCCGAGCTGGTACATCAGAGTGCCCTGATTTAGTGGCCACCTTCCAGCGGGTGGTGTGTCATTTGGGTATTCCGCTGGCCAAGGAAAAGACAGAAGGGCCGTCCACATCCCTCACTTACCTGGGGATAGAGTTGGACACAGTGGAAGGGGTGTCACGTTTGCCCGGGGAAAAAATTCAGGCATTAGTCAGCAAGCTGGAGGAGTGCATGACCCTCAAAAAGATCACGGTCCGGCACCTGCAGTCATTGATAGGCAGCCTCAACTTTGCATGCCGGGTCATCGCGCCCGGTAAGGCATTCCTGTCATGACTGTATGGTAAACTGGCCTGTAACCCAGCGCCCCACCATCGTATTAGGCTCACAAAGGAGATCAAGCAGGACATGGGGGTATGGCTCACATTTCTCCGGGACTTGAACGGCATCAATATGTGAAGGGAACAGCTCCTGCTGAAAGCAGAGTTGGAGGTACACTCCGATGCAGCAGGTTCCCTGGGCTTTGGAGTGTTCTTCAGGGGAAGGTGGTGCGCAGCTCGGTGGCCAGACGAGTGGTGTTCAGAGGGATTAAATAGGGACTTGACATTCCTGGAATTATTCCCAATCATGGTAGCAGTCAGGTTGTGGCACAGGGATCTGGCAAACAGCGCAGTCCTCTTTTGGTGTGACAATCAGGCTGTCGTGCATATTATTAACACATTGTCATCACAATCAGAAAGGGTCATGACACTGGTAAGAGTAATGGTGCTCGACTGCCTGCAACATAACATCTTATTTCATACCAGGCACATCCCTGGACTCGAGAATGAGATTGCAGATGCTCTTTCTCGGTTCCAGATGGACCATTTTCCCCGCCTCGCCCCGCACACCAACCCGATCCCGGAGCCCATCCCCGCAGGTCTGTGGACCCTTGGATCATAGAGCTCTGCACTACTGTGCAGGGTTCTTTGGCCCCTCAGACCAGAGCAGCATACGCCAGCGCCTTGAAGTCATTCCAGGAATTCAGAGCCCAACGCCAATGGAGCCTGGGTTTCCCAATTCGAGAGGCACAGGTTTTACAGTTTGCTATGGCGCTAAGCAGGGAGGGATTAGCATCAAGAACAATCGCTGGAAAACTGGCAGCATTAGGCTTCATGAGCCAATTAGCCGGTTACCAGCCACCGGGAAAGGGATTTTTCACCCAACGTCTTTTGGAGGCATGGACCCACCAGCAGCCCAGTAGCCAGGACTCTAGGTTACCTATTACAACCCCACTACTCGTCCAGATTGTTAGCGCACTTCAACTGGTTTGTTACAGTAATTTTGAAGTGAACCTTTTTGCAGCTTTATTTAAGTTAGCTTTCTTCGGGGCCTTCCGTGTAAGTGAGCTGGTAGTGGAATCTGCCAGGGACAAGTCGAACAGGGCATTAGCATGGCAGGACGTAGAGGTGGAGACCCAGAGTGTAGTCATTCAGCTGAGACAATCGAAAACAGACCAGAGGGGATACGGGCGTAGTATCAGATTGGCCCAGGCAGGTGATGATAGGTTATGCCCAGTCCTTGCCCTCCGGGCTTATTGGGCCATACGACCAAACGTACAAGGGCCATTTTTCTGCCACTCCCATGGGACACCGGTGACTAGGTACCAGTTTGTTAGTGTTTTAAGGGCAGCATTGGCCAAGCTTCACCTTCTGCATATGGAATACAGGTCCCATTCATTCAGAATAGGGGCAGCTACCTTTGCAGCCCGGATGGGGATACCAGGCAGGGACATCCAAGCAATCGGTCGCTGACGATCAAGAGCTTACCGCACATACATGCGGTGGACACCGACCTATTGACACAAGTAACACACGATGTCTTTTTTCAACAGATGCCACCGTGAGTCAAAAACCGGTCATTTGGATCATGGGGCATAGCCTGGTGCGTTGGGCAGCAAAGGCAGCAAGAACCCTCGGTTGGGGATCTCAGTTGGAATTATCCCAGAAGGCTGTCATCCACTGGTTTGGCCAGAGCGGCATGAAATGGCACCAGCTGCTCTCTGCCATGACGTCGCAAACCAGGAAGGGGAGACCTGACATTGTGGTAATCCATTTAGGTGGAAACGATATTCCAAAACTCAATGGGGTGTAATTAATTAGGGATATAAAGAGGGACATAGAGGAAGTAAAACAGGTACTGCCAGGGGTGGAACTAATTTGGACAGAATTAGTGGAAAGGGTTAGTTGGGGAGTCGGGATCCCACCTAGAAAAATTGATAGGACAAGAAAGACCATAAATAGGGAAATTAGGAAGTGGTTAGACGGGATGGGTTGGGCAACAATTAGGCATAGTGGGATTTCGCATAAGGAATTAGGATTATTTAGAAAAGATGGAGTTCACCTGTCCTTGACAGGTAATGACCGGTATCTCCAAACACTGAGGGCAGCAATTGTTAGGGTGTTAGGATAAGTATTAGTATTTAGGTAAGGTAGGTTTAGCATTAGGAGGGGAGGGGGGCGAACCCGTCCAAAAGCATTCGGAGGTTCCTTGGTGGCGGGGGTCCAGTATCGAGTTGATTTAGGATAAGAATTCATAGGAGTCATCTCATTAAGAGATGGGGAAACCGCGCTTAATGCAATGCAGAGTATGGCAAGCTAGGCATTGGATACCCTGGGAAGAGATGTCATGGGACGGTGGGACGGCATTGTATGGCCCCCACCACCGGGCACCTATTCCTTACTCAAGTCCTGAGGGACTAAGCCCCACCCCTTTGGCCGCACACCCTGCGCTGGACGAGGAGGGGGCAGAGTTGTTGTTGGGCCAAGGTTATCGAGGTTACGCAGAGACCTTGGCCGAATTTAATGGTTGATAGTGATACTGGACCCAGATTGCAATAGGCGATGTCACACACACACACACACACCTATTCAATTTGTGTAATTTGGATTAATAAAGGGTGCGGCCATGTTTAAATCCATGAACGGTGTCCTATCTCATTTCTGGGTGCGCGACAATGGTACTTGGGGAAGCTTCTATGGACCCAATTAGGCCCACATCCTGTCCCCTCTTCCCAAGGTCTAGAAGACCATAGTTTCCCTGTCCTCCCAACCCACAGGAGGTGTGTGGCACCCCTCCAAATGCAGAGCCACTGCCCCTGCACAGCACATGCCTTCAGGTTGCTTCCCCTCAGCTCCACTCCATATCCTTGATGTCCCATGCTCGCTGTGTCTCCCTCCTAAAACCTGTATGTTTTTGTCATTTTCTACAAAATTATCTGGAAAAAGGCAAAATCTCTGGTTTTCTCTGGGAAAAAGCAAAATCTCTGTTTTTCTCTGATTTTCCATTGCAAAGAGAAAACTAGGAACCCTGCATATGATTTTATCATTAAGAAAATAAGAAGTGCCATACTGTGGTACATCTTGCCAACATCCTGTCTCCAACCAAGGGTATAGCTATAATAGGTGCAGGTGATGCAACTGCACTGACGGAGCCCAAAATCCTGGATGGCCCAGGGCAATGTAAATGTGTGCATAGGCAAATGGGTGATTAGCACCCACTGAAGACTTGTGAAGTCCCTCAGGGAGGACCCATTTTATCTTCTCCACCAGGGCCCATTCCAACTTAGCTATGTCTCTGTTTCCAACAGTGAGCAGCTGCAGTTGCTTCAGAGAAGTGCACACTGGGTCATAATAGACATATGATATTGCCATTGGGTGTTAACAGACATGATGCTGGCCCAGTTTGTCCGCTCTGGCCCGCTTGGGCCGGCGCTGAACACCACACATTATACACTTCTAAACATTAAATGTGCGAGATTCTGCGACCATTTATTTTGCACAAATGAAAACTAATCCACAAATTTGATGCATGTCTAAAAACAGTCTATGTTTTATTGCAGTAAAGGATGTTCAGTGCCCCCCCACCACCATTCCACTTTCTGTGCCCCAAAGGCTCCAATTCAATGTCTGTGCATGCAGATCAAACCTACCTAGGCAATTGGGGGCACTGTGTGTGTGCATGCAAAAGGGTAGATTCGGTCAATGCACATGCACAATTCACACAGACCTTAGATCGGGGGTTTTGTCTTTTGTGGAGTTGGGCCATCGTGTTTGAACCCCATGGTCTCTGACACAAGGACAATATGTCCTCTACAGTTCTTATCACAAAGAGGCAGAGATAAGTTTTTTTCTGCCTTTAGGACACAAACTTCCACATACTTCCCAGAGGTGCTAGCATTTAGCAACAGTGGAGATACTATTGTAATGAATGCACTTTAAGTCAGTGCTAGAAGTTAGCACCAGCACAAAGAAGGTGGCATTATGTTGCTTTCCCAATATTTGGCAGCTGTGGGAGACTGAATGAGGCTGAGTCGATTGAAACTTAATCCTGATAAGACAGAGGTGAAGGTGATGCTTGTTGATGGGGTCCAGGATGTGGACAAGTGGGGATGCCCATCATGGATGGAATTTGCTCCCCTTTGGCCTCACAGGTTGGGAGTATTGGGGTGCTCCTGGATCCCCAGCTACCCCTGGATAGCCAGGTGGTGGCTGTGGCCAGGGGCGCCTTTTACAAATTACATTTGGTGAGGCGATATATTAGCTATATATCTCGGATTCTGACCGGGTCACTGTTATCCATGCATTTATCACCTCAACACTGGACTACTGCAATGCGCTTTATGTGTGAGGCTGCCCATGGTGACAGTTCAGAGATTGCAGCTGGTGCAGAATGCGGTGACCCATCTGGAAACAGGTAGCCATCAGCACATTACACCGGTGTTTCATGCACTGTGCTGGCTGGCTGCCTCTAGTCTTACAGGCCCAATTCAAGGTGATGGTGCTTATCTTTAAACCCCCCAAAAGGCCTGGGCCCTAACTATCTGAGGGACCACCTCAGTCCCTACATCCTGGCAGTCTTCTGGGGGTGCCCTCATGGAAGTCCCGTGTTTTAGGTGGCTGTCTACGGTGAGGAGGGCATTCTCAGCGGCCACACCAATGCTGTGGAATTCTCTCCCAGTGGGGGTCTGCCTTGGCTTGGATCTCCTTACCTTCCAGCAACACTGTAAGGTCCAGCTCTTCCACCAGGTGTTTGATGGAGGCGATGGGTAGGGGAGGGGTGGTGTTTTTTTTCTGGGGTTTCTTTGTTTAATATTTTATGCACTTATTGAGTTTTATGGTGGAGGTGAATTTTTAGATTTTAACATTTTAAATTGTATATACTTCTCATGGGGATGGGGGAAAGGAGGGTCAGAGGAGACTTCTCACATTCACACGAAGGCATCAAACACACGCTGTGCTGGGAAATGCCAGGAAAACAATGCCCATCAAGATAGTATTGTGGCCCTATAGATCTCAGTGAGACCATGCCTCTATCATCACAGGGTGCAGAGCTCGCAACTGAGAGTATGGTCTCACACCCACACGCAGTTCTTCTGTTCACTCACACAATCCAAGGGGGAGGAAGGGATAGGTGATGGAGCATGACGGTTAGGAGGGTAGGAGCCAGGCCAAGGGGGTAAGTGGAAATGGGGCTTTCGCACAACAGGGAATAAGGGAGGACATCCGGGGGAGCAGGAGGGAGACTCACACACCGTTCACCCAGCACTTGTTCACACACCGTTCACCCAGTACTCACTCACACACACAATGTTGGGGAGAGACACAAGGAATACAATCTATAACACATTCTATAAATCACAATGACAAAGGGAACAATGACAAAGATACACTTAGGTTGCTTGGGACCAGCTTCTCAGGCTCTGATTACTGGTGCTGTATGTCTCACAGCGCTGGTGTTACTCTGGGCCCCGCCCCCTTACATGCCTGAAGCCATGCAGTGCGCTTCACAGGCTCAGGCGATGAGCTCATGTCTCAAGAGGTCGAAGGCCGGGGCTCCACGCTGTCGGCACCAGAAAGGGTTTCCTTGGCAACCTGACACCGCGGCAAGGCATCAAGTACCACAACATCTACTGGAGGCATTGTGGCTGGAGCGGGAATGGGGGGCGGGGGGGTAAGCCACCGCCATGCTCCAAGTACCCGGAGCTCCCCCCTGTGGCACCCACCACCGTCGCGGCTGACAGTACTCCCCCGCCAAGCCCCTCAGACACGGGGCCAGCGGGGACCGGGTGTCTCTGGATGACAAAGATGGAACACGCGGAGAAGGCGTGGAGTGGAAACATTAAGAGTGGGTTCCCAAGATCGTTCCTCTGGGCCATAGCCCACCCAGTCTACAAGATAGTGTAACCATCCCCAACGGATTTTAGAATCAAGGATGGCTTTGATTTCATACTCTGGCCCAAGATTAGAATGAATGACAGGTCCTAGCAGGTCATGAGGGTCAGGGGTGGCGAATTCCAATGCCTGTTTTAAGAGCAATACATGGAAAGCGGGGTGGATCCTAACATGGGGCAGCAGCCGTACAGTATAGGTCACGTCGTTCACTTGTTTTAGGATCGGATATGGTCCAATATACTTATAATCTAGTTTTTTGGATGAGCGTGCAGAGGGATAATGTCTGCAGTCAATCCAGACTAGGTCGCCAGGTTTCAATGGAGGAGCATGTCTTCAATGTTTGTCGGTGTTCTGTTTGTATTTTTGTCTAGATTGCGCAAGGACTCATTTGGCTAAGGCTTGCGTTTCATGGATTTGATGGGTGAGTGCACTAGCTGCTGGAACGTGTATGGATGGTAATTGTAGTGTTCCAATTTGAGGATTAAATCCATAGGTCACATAAAAGGGGGATTCATCGAGAGAGGGGTTAGGGACATTGTTATATGCGAACTCCGCCATAGGTAGCCAGGCATACCAATCATCTTGTAGATAATTTGTGTAACATCTGAGGTATTGTTCAAGATTTTGATTAAGTCGTTTGGCCTGTCCATTTGCCTGTGGATGATAGGCCATAGTGGGTTTTAATTTAACCTGTAAAGCCTTAAAAACTGCTACCAAAAAGCGAGACACAAATTGGGAGCCTCTGTTGCTTATCAATTCTACAGACCAACCATGCAGCCAGACTATGTAATGGATAAACAGAAGAGCTGTTTGGTGGGCTGAAGGTAACCCTTTACAGGCCACAAAGTGGACCATTTTGGTGAAGTGATCCACTATGACAAAGATGGCAGTGTATCCCTGGGATGGCGGTGATTCTACAATGAAGTCTATTCCCACACATTGCCAAGGTCCTTGAGGTGGGGTAGATGGAGTAGACCCATTGGGGCTTTTCGAGGGACCTTGGTGCGGGCACAGGTGGTGCACCCTTGTATATTCTGATGTACATCTTGTAAGAGCATGGGCCACCAGAAGGATCTTTGGATTATTTTATAAGTACGTTCATGTCCTGGATGACCGGCAAGTGGGGCATCATGGTGGGACCACAGTGTATGAGGGCGACGGGACGGAGGAACCACGATTTGACCATGCCTTTTGATGAGTTCATTTTCTTTGACATAAGAGGGATCTTCTGTTTCCCTGAGTTCATTTGCTGTAGCGTGCTGGAGCTATTCCAGTCATAAGTATGTTGCTGCAAAAACCTTTGGGTATCGGTCCGTGCGATCTCAGATTCATGTTACGTCCTTCGTGATATCTGGATAGGGCATCAGCTAGTACATTTAATTTCCCAGGACAATATTGGAGTATAAAAGAGAAGCGAGCGAAGAATAATGCCCATTGGGTGTGTTGAGCGTTGGAAATTTGTGCTTTTGAAGGAAGGTGAGGTTTTTATGGCCTGTTATGATGGTCACTGGGTACCGTCGCCATGTCTCAAAGGCTGCCTTAATGACTAAGAGCTCACTGTCGAAGATGGTATAATTCTGTTCTGCTGAGGTTACCTGCTGAGAGTAGTAGGCACATGGAAGAAGTTTTTTGTCGTTTTTGGATTCTTGTAATAGCACCAGTCCAATGGTCCCACTGGACTCATCTGCTTCAACATGGAAGGGTTTCTGGAAATTAGAATGTTGAAAAATAGGCACTGTTACGAATGCCTTCTTGAGATAATTGAAACTATACTGTTGTTCGGGTCCCCACACGAACTCTTGATTTTTCTTTAGAAATCACGTAAGGGATTTTGTTATTTCCGCATAGTTTGGAATATAGTGATGATAGTAGTTTGTGCTTCACTGGAGCAGTTTAAATGCCTTTAGCGCTGGCCTTTGTTGAATTGCATCAACATTTTAGGTGTCCATTTTGATTCCTAATGAACTGGTAAGAAAGCCCAGGAACTGCACCGTGTTTATGTGGAAAGCACACATCTCTCTTTTACAATAAAGTTTATGCTGTCGTAACTGCTGTAATACTTGTCTGAGGGAAGCAGAATAAATCAGGATATCATCCAGGTATGCAATAACAAAAATATCAAGAATGTCTCAAAAATGTCATTAACAAAATGTTGGAATGTGGCCAGAGCATTGGCCAGGCCAAACAGCATCACTAGATATTCAAAGTGTCCATAACAAGTACGGAAGGCAGTTCTCAGACTCTAACCAAATTATAGGCTCCCCGTATATCTAATTTTGTGAAGATGTGAGCTCCTTGTAGACAATTTAGGAGCTCTAGAATCAAGGGTAGAGGATAGCAGTTCTTAACAGTAATATTATTTAAACCCTGATAATCTATGCAGGGCCTGAGCCCCCCATCCTTCTTAGGCACAAAGAAAAAGGGGGCTCCAGCGGGGGAACAGGAATGCCGAATAAACCCATTTCGTAAACTTTCATCCAAATACAGGCAAAGAGCTCCTAACCCTGGAGTAGACAGGGCGTATATTCTCCCGAAGGGTGGTTCTCTTCCCAGGAGTAAGTTAACTGGGCAATCATATGGTCGATGAGGTGGTAACTCTGCCACATAGGTTTTACTAAAAACATCTGCATAATCAGCATACTCCTCAGGTAAGCTGGACTCGTTAGCAATGGTGCTACAACACACTGTCAGGGTATTCTTTTGAGCTGGCTTGGAATCGAGACACTTCAGAGCACAGTAGTCAAGACATGAAGCGGATCTGTTGTTGTTTCAATGAAATAAGAGGATCATGTTGGCATAACCAAGGCAAGCCCAGGACCACCAGGAACAAAGGGGTGCATACAACATCAAACACTATATGCTCTTGATGGTCCCCAATTACACAATGCAATGGGGCAGTTTGTCTTGTATGGGACCTGAAATCAAGGGTGAGCCATCTATAGAATGCACAAGTTCTGGGTGTGTCTTAGGTTCCATTGAAAGAGCATGAGATTGTACCAGACCTGCATCTATGAAGTTTCCTGATGCCCCAGAATCTATACGGACCCACACTATGAAAGATCATTGGGGTCCAACAGTTAGAGTAATAGGGACCCGAAGATGAGTTTGCTGGGTTACACAGACCGAGGGAATTTGCTTTATGTCCGGGATGACCCCTGTCCATTCTGGCCCTTGGAGTTTCCCTGGTCTCTACACTGAGAAGATAAGGAGGGGCACTCATGAACAAAGTGGGTTGCTTCCCCACAATAATAACAAGCCCTCGACTTCCTTCTCCCTTCTCTTTCTTCCCTGGTCAAAGGTCCTTGGGAGGCACCTAATTGCATGGACTCAGGATCAATTCCCTTTGCTCCTTAAGCTGGAGAAGGCGTGGGCAGGGATGTCCTTGGGAAATAGCTTCGAGACTCTTGTTTTCTCTCTCAGCGTCTTTCCGACAAGCAATCATCTATCTGAAGCGCGAGTGTAGCTACTTTTCCCCAGGTGTCGGGAAGAGCTGTATAAGCCAATTGATCTTTGAGCTCCTCACTTAGCCCTCTCCGGAACATCACTTTTAATACATCAGTAGTCCATTGTAAGTCCAGGGTCAATTGTTGGACTTGCATGCCATATTCCAACAAACCCCCTTTTCCCTGTTTAAGAGAAATGATGGTGGCTTCTGCATCCCTTTGGCAATGAGGGTGATCAAATAAAAAAGGTGAATTCTCATACAAAGTCAGAATAGTTCGATAACAGGGGGCTATTACTCTTTAATAAGGTGGTAGCCCAGTCCAAGGCAATCCCACCTAGGTTTCCAATGAGAAAGGCTACCTTCAGGGTGTCTTTTGAGTAAGTGGCCAGCTGCATCTTAAAGTTAAGATTACATAGGGCTTTCAGGTATTTGGGCATTTTGTTTCACGAATCGGGGCATTGGAAGGAGCATGTCAGCAGAGCTCTGAGATCAGCCCAAGCAGTGGCTTTGACTATCTCTAGACTCTTTGCCAAGCAGGGTAGAATGGCGGTTCATCAGGCCATGTTGGTGTTTAATTGTAAAGTGAGGTCCCAATTGCTTTACGGGGCTGAGCTGTGGGCCCCCCTTTTTTCGGGGTCTTTGGATAGGTTCCAGTCCAAGTTTCTACGAGGACTTCTTGGGGTTCCAAGAGGCATCCCCCTGGCAGCCATCCGAGCGGAACTGGGACAAATATCTTGGATCCAAGCAGCTAAAGAAGCCAGCTTTAAATACTGGTCAAAATTACAGCTGGACCAGGAATCTCCTTTAGTGAAATCTATGCTGGATGACCCCTTTAGAGACCCCTGGGTAAGGGAAGTTGAAGCACAGTTGGAGAAGATGGGAACTCCTCCTGTGTATTTAAAGCATAAACTCCCGGGTTCCATCAGGACAGAGGTCTCCACGAGGACCAGGGATATAGGGCGTCAAATGGAACTTGGTAAAATTAGATCTTCTCCCCATATCCGTGAATATTTACACTATGTTCCACCTATGGGCCAGATGGCTACTTATATAATTACCCACATATCCGGTAGAGCAAAGCAATTGATGGCCTGTGCGCGGCTCAACGCGTTCTCGTCTCGTGTCCTGGAAGGGAGGTTCCAGGGTATACCATTCCTTGATCGATTATGCCCCTTTGACAATGCTGCAGTTGAGACTGTCGGACATATAATGTTACATTGTCATTTATATGATGAGTCCCGTTATGACCTCCTTGACCCAATAAGGGACCAGTACCCTGGTAGGGATGATTCTGTGATTCTGGCCGTACTGTTGAACAACCCTTCATATTATTTGAAGGGTTGCCCTTTTCTTGCTGGGGGCTGTCCATCTTAGATCCCAGTTTATTAGTAACCATTGAGTGAGCTATCTTAATTATTGGCCACTATTTTTTTAGAGGGAGGCACTTGGATTTTTACTGTATAATGCTGAAATAACTTGTTTTTTGTTTGTTTTGTGTTGTGTTTGTCAGATGTTGTACAATGATCGTTGATCACGTAATAAATGATATTGATTGATTACATAGGGCTAAAAAAAAAACTTGAAATTATCTCCTGTCACCTGAAAACTTTTCAATTTGGAGTCCCTTGGGCTCCCAAGGCACCACGGCCCTGCTGGGTTATGGGGGAGACAGCACATCGGGAGCTGGTGTGGAGGGTGCTCCTACGGGGCCAACCCCGCCTTGATTACTCACTACTGCAGCTGCCAACTCTGTGTGTTTGGATTGCAAGTCTTTCATTTCCATGGCCAACATCTGTATGGATCTCACTAAATCTCCTATTTCCTTGGCCAAATCCATCCTTCCTATGCTACCAAAAGGAAAAGGGAGTAAGGGTACGTATGCCGGTAATTCTGTCATGGGGGTGGGGGAAAGGAGGGTCAGAGGAGACTTCTCGTACTCACATGAAGGCACCAAACACATGCTATGCTGGGAAATGCCAGGAAAACAATGTCTGTCAAGATAGTATTGTGGCCCTATAGATCTCAGTGAGACCATGCCTCTATCGTCATAGGGCACAGAGCTCGCAACTGAGAGTATGGCCTCACACCACACGCAGTTCTTCCGTTCACTGACACAATCCAAGGGGGAAGAAGGGATAGGTGATGGAGCATGACGGTCAGGAGGGTAGGAGCCAGGCCAAGGGGGGAAAGGAGAGATGGGGCTTTCGCACAACAGGGGATAAGGGAGGGCATCTGGGGGAGCAGGGGGGAGACTCACAGATTGTTCACCCAGCACTTGTTCACACACTGTTCACCCAGTACTCACTCACACACACAATGTTGGGGAGAGACACAAGGAATACAATCTGTAACACATTCTATAAATCACAATGACAAAGGGAACAATGACAAAGATACACTTAGCTTGCTTGGAGCCAGCTTCTCAGGCTCTGATTACTGGTGCTATGTGTCTAACAGCGCCAGTGTTTATATTCTGGGCCCCGCTCCTATACATGCCTGAAGCCGTACAGAGCGCTTAACAAGCTGAGGTGATGAGCCCACATCTCCAGAGGTCAAAGACCGGGACTCCACGCTGTTGGCGCCGGAGCAGGTTTCCTTGGCAACCTGACGCCGCGGTGAAGCGTCAGGTATCGCAACATCTACTGGAGGCATTGTGGCTGGAGCAGAAGCGGGGGGGGGGGTGGTAAGCCAGCGCCATGCTCCAAGTACCCAGAGCTCCCCCCTGCAGTGCCCACCACCACCGCGGCTGACAACAGTCTGCTGATTTTTAGATTTATAGAAGTGTTGTTTTTGTATTGAGATGTAAGCTGCCTCAAGCTGCCGGTCCTGCCAGAGGCAGAAGGGAGAGGAGGGGGGTGTTACACCCTCAACCTTACACCCAGTTTAACTTACAAGGGGGAGGGGGGTGTTGAGGACATGTGCAGACTGCAGAGACAGTGTCTGGGATTCATCATAGTACTTTCTGACCAGCTTTTGTATCCTACATTCTGCACAGCCTCACAGGGCCTTGTTGTGTTAGATTTTTAAAAGGCTGTTTATTTCATGGCATATAGATAATGGATTTTCTATAACAAGCACAATCTCTCTGAAGGGCATTGAAAGGGAAGAGAGATCAGAGCGAAAACTGCATGCCTGCAAATCGTATTATTAATTCAAGGTAGCTGGGAAACTTTTTCAAAGTATTGATGCACTGTATTAAATAGAAACTGGATAACATTGTGAGCACACAAATATTATCAGTAAGAGAACTTGCTTATGTTACTAAGTTATTGACACCTGATTTATCTCTAAGACTCAATTCTCACTTATGGTAATAATCTTTACTTTTAGGACATTTTTACACAAAACATTGGTCAAGAAGCAAATCAGTCCTTATGCTGTTTTTGATGGTATTTGGCAAATATTCACTTGTCAAGTAGCAAGTGGATATTTTTTAAACTGGAGTTACCAACTACTTGACAAGGTGTACCAGATCAATTGTATTTAGTTAGCATGAGGCAACTTCTAGTACACCAATGATAGGTGAGTCTGCAAGGGAAAGGCTCCAGCAGAGACCACCTACACTCCCTTCCTTTCATTGTTGCCTTCCAGAACCGTGTATCCTTGGATATGCAATCAATGCAGCTGCCTAGCAGTCAAGGCTGACAGCATAGCTGCCTTTCTATGCAAGGAAGTCCGACATGTGGACACCTTGCTACTTGACAAGTTGCTTGGTTCAATGGCTCAATCATATAAAAAACCCACATAGTATCACTCAGGGATTGTCCCCACAAATCATTGATATCATTGATATCTTCACCTCTAAAGCTCTTCACAACCTCGCTCCCCCCTACCTCTCTGCACTTATCGCCCGCCATACTCCAGCCCGTGCACTTCGCTCCTCCTCTGTCCCTTCTCTCACCCTTCCACGCCTTCCCTGCTCCCCTAAGCGTCTTCGTCCCTTCTCACTTGCTGCCCCCCATGCCTGGAACTCCCTCCCTGTCCACATCCGCCTTGCACCCTCCCTTTATACCTTCAAATCTCTCCTTAAAACTCACCTCTTTCACTCTGCTCTGCCTGACTCTTTATCCTGCTGAGCCACTATTTCCTATACCTGTGGTCTGTTTACCCTTATCCTTGCCACATGGACCTGCCTGCTGTCATTCTCATCGTAACCAAGCCAAGTACGTGCACTTGAGACCTCGTATCTTCATGAATGTTAGACCCTTTGTCTCTCCCTCTGTTCCCCTTCCTAAGTCTCTCCCCCAGCTCCTGTCTCTCAGATTGTAAGCCCTAGGGGCAGGGACTGTGTCTATTTTATTACTTTGTAAAGTGCCAGGTACACTGCTGGCGCTATATAAATGTTTGTTAATAATAATAATCAGTAAAGCCATGTATCTGTCTTCTTTGATTACCAAACTTGTAGATTCTTCACACACAAACACAGAACCCTTCCATGCCTGAGGAAGGTTTTTTTGTTCCCTTTTTACATACAGAAAGTGTCAGGATCCCAGCCCAGAGGCTGTAGCGCTGAGGGTCTAGCGCTGGGGTCTAGCTCAGGGGGTGGCTCAAGGTCGGCCTGGGAAATATCATCAGGTCCAGAGGGGCAAGTCAGGAACATAGTCAGGTTCATAGCAAGAGTTCAGAGTGGAGGTCAGTCCAGGGAAAGGCAAGGTGATCCTGGCTGTGGACAGGCGTAGAACTGCTCTGATGCTCAGATTGGAGGGCTATCCGACTCAGGAAGTGTATATACTACATTCAACCAATCAGGGGCAGGGGTTCCATTTGCCAATCAGGTCCGTGGGTCAGGCAGCTCCTAGAGGGATGTTGAGTCTCCCCATGGCCCTGGAGCCTTTCTGCTTGGAGCTACTGTACTGGAGTAGCTCTGGGACAATGACCATTCCTGGGAATCTCTGGACTCCAAGTTCAAAACCTGAGTGCCAGATGCTGACCAACATGGTGCTGTGTGGCACCAAAGCTTGCAAACTCTCACCAACAGAACTTGGTTCAACAGAAGGGGTCATCTGAACTACTCTCTAAGTTAGGTGTCTTGGCTTTTACTTAGCTACCTGATTTGTGATACCTTTGAAAAACTTGTTTTCAGAAAGTGTTGCATATCCTCTGTAAACTGAACCTTCTTAAGGTGTCCCAAGCACAGCATCCAGTAATCAAGGAAGTGAAAATCATTGGTCATTTCCAGAAATCATGATTTTTAGGTGACCAGTGGTATGACATTCAAAAAAATTTCAAGGATCCAAACTGAATGGTTCATGAATAATCCCCAGGCTGAAAATTATTAGCTGAAACTCTTCAGCAGTTACTGCAGGCATCTGAAAAAGTCAACAGTGGGTTGCGTATAATTCAATAAACAAACGAAGAGCATTCATAATTAATGTTATTCATAACAAAGAGTTGAAACAGCTCTAGTTTCTGCATTCACTAACCAACACTACGTAAACCTGGGTCCTTGAGCTTTTCACTGCATAATCCAAATGAGATTCAGCTTCTCAGCACTGTTCCCAGCACGCAAAAGGCAACTTTGTCTCAAATACTGTCTACCACCTTTCAGATTTAGTCAAAAATCTTAGCTAGTGCAAATTGGCATTGCTTAGTTTACTAGAATGGAAATCTGCCAATTTATACCAGTCGAGGACCTGGTTCTAGATTCCTCTTTCCATCTGAACTGCCTAGGATTGCTAAACAGAACCCAGTGAATTGTGCAGGTCTGCAATCTAGCCATTTTCCTGGTATTTGACATTTAACCAGATTGTTGAGAAATTGCTTCAGTCATCACAAAATTACAGTCTGAGTGGGGAGAACTGTAAGCTAGTCAATGAGATGCCAGCACTATCAGCTAGCCAGTAAGATGATGGCAGTTGTGAGCTAACCAATGGAATGATGGCACAGGTTTAGGAAGCATCCTGCCCCGGTCACAAATGCTGATAAGGAGCAGCCTGACCCCCATCTCTCTCTGAGCAGAACAATCGAGTTCCCCATTGAGAGATCTGTGTGATCTATTGTGTTTTATTAGATGTGAGCTGACCAAATGGGATTGAATGGCATCCTAAGTACTTGACTTACATTTTAAAATTTGCATAATTTGATTGATATTTTTTCCTTGCATAATTTATTCTGTTCAAAGAATATGGATTGTCTGCTCACAGAATTTGGGTTTCCTGGCCTCAGAATTTGGAAAACGTATGTAGAATTCTTGGGGCCCTGCTGACATGAGCCCTATTGAAATGAATGGACTTGTGCTGGAAGAGTGGTTTGAGGGTCACAGCCCTTGGCCTGAGACTCCAGTCAGGTTTACTAAAGTTTTCAGGGCTTTAAGAGTCTGTTCTGTCTCCTTTAGACTCCTGTAGTCTTTAATTAAGTGGCGCTGCTTTGCAGAACATAAAGAATTTTCCTCTGTGTTCACCGAAGAGTGTCTTGCAGGATATGGGAGATGTCTACTCAAATTGCTTAGCAAGCATCAGGAACCAGATGTGATGGATATTATGAATAGGAAAATATTTTCACAAAATTATTTTTAGTGACAAACTCTTTCATGATGAAACTGAACAATGCAGAGGCTAGGAGCCATCTTGTTAGAGCAGCAGAATTCTCCTGGGTTACTGGATTGTCATCATCCTTGGAAATGGTCTATTCAAGACAGAGGGTATTTTCAGACGTGACGGGGCCATTATTGGCCCCGTCATGGAATCACCAATTCATCCTCCACCGGGATCGAAACGGCAAGACCCACAGACGTGCTGGCTGAGCCCAGTGGGGAATCAGGGGAGGGGGCGGGGCTACGCGGCCAACGTGCGGCCACACAGTCCCACCCCACCACGCTCCCTAGGCCGCCCACCCCCTGGAAGATGGGCAGGCACACCGGCCAATGCGGCCGCAGCATCCACCCGCCCCCTGGGGCACTGACCATAGCCTGGAATCAGTGGCAGGCACGGCCGCTGATTCCAGGCCGTGGTCAGGGGACAGACGTGACAATCCCGTTGATCACGGGCGGGAATCTCATTGACCACGCAAACGGTCATGGTCTGGGCATGAGGACCATTTGCGTGGTCAATGTGATTCCTGCCCGTGATTCACAGGGGTGAACATCTGGCAGGAATCACCTGTCGGGCCAACAGATGTTACGGTCCCTTGCTCACCATGTGGGTATTCACTGTGGTTGAGCGTGGGATTGTAACATCTGAAAATACCCAGAGAGGCTTCTCACTGACATTGCACTAAGCAAATAGATACGCTACAAGTTATTGGTATTTATGTGAAAGATTACTGCTGAGGATAGGACAAGAGACAATGACTTCAAGCTAAGGGATGGCAGATGTAAATTAAAATTCAGGAAACACTTCCAGACTACAGATTAGGAACAGTCAGGCAATGGAACATTACCTAGGGGAGTTGTGAATTCTGCTTTTTGTAGATAAGCATGCATCATAAGAACGTAACTAGTGCTGTACTGGGTCAGACCAATAGTTCATCAAGCCCAGCATCCTGTTTCCAACCATGGCCAATCTCATTTTCTTGGGAGAAGTATCCAACAGGTCACAATGGGCAATCCATTCCCTGTTGTTCCAGCCCCAAACAGTAAGAGATTATGTTCTCAAAACCTACTTGGCTAATAGTCGTTGATGGACCTATCCTCCAAGAACTTGTCCAATCTCTTTTTAAAACTAGCTACACTACCTGCCTGGACCACTTCCTCTGGCAGTAAATCCCTCAAGTTAATTGTGCGCTGAGTGAAAAATACTTTCTCTTATTTGTTTTAAATTTGCTGACAGTTAATTTCATGGAGTGTGCCCTTGTTATAGGGGTGAAATGGTTTAGGTAGGGCAGGTCCTGCAGGGGGCTGGCCTCAATGTTTCCTGACTTCCCATCCAGCTCAACAAGTCTATGATTCTGTGTTACTGAGAAGGTGCTGGGGCCAACCCTAGTTATTTTGCTGCCACAGACAAAATAAATTTTGCTGGCATTCAGGAAGGTGCTGGGTGCTGCCCACTGCCTAGAGACACATTGCTGCTGGGCTAGGTCATAGGGAATAGTTAGCACTATGGGTTTGGCACATGTTGTGCCTACATGCCAACAATGGGTAATTTCAGATGTTACGATACCACGGTCAACCACAGTGAACCCCCTGTGGTGGCCGTGGTACCGTAACATCTGTAGTGCATTCCGCCAGACCACAGCAAACCTCTGGCAGGAAGCACACTGACCACGGTTCTGGACCTCCGGTTGCCTGGAGGTCCAGAACTGTAGTTAGCTGGAGCACGGTCTGGAATCGGCAGAAAGTAACGCCTGTTACCTCTGCCAATTCCGAACCGTGGCCCAGACCCTGATGTGGGATCGGGTGCAGCGGCCAGATTGGCCACTGTGCCCGCCCGTCTCCTGGAGGACGGGCGGCCAGGGGAGCATGGGGGGCGGGGCTGTGTGGCCACACCATGCAGCCCCGCCCCCTCCCTGATCCCCTGTAGGAATCAGCCAACACATCTAAAGGATGGCCGGACTGATTCCTCACCAGGATCTGAAACGGATCTCGGTGCGTGGTTGGATGTGGTGATTGCACATCTGAAATTACCCAATGTATAACCTGAGACCCCCAGCATCCTAATCACCAACCCAGCCAAAGAAGGGCCCTCCGCCCTCGGCTAGAGGCAGGGGGAGGTTGCCGCGCCCCCTTTTTTCCTTCAGGAATGGGCGCAGAGGGTTGGAGTGGGAGGGAAACCCTGTGTGTCGGCCTGGATGCCGTTGATTGGCAGCCCAGGCATCCAGTGTCCATGTACAGGGCTCCTGATTGGTCGGCGCAGGGGCAGCACCTCCCCTTTGTTAGGAGGGTGAGGAGACAAGTTGCCACCTACACGCACGGTGAGAACAGGCACCATTCATGCCTTAACCCCTGTAGGAGTCAGCACCCATCCACCCATCCCTCTGATACTGCGGGTCTAACCAGTTGCCATAAGGGGGCTAAGAAGGAATTTTGCTGAGCATTTCAATTATTATGAAGTGCTTTTTTGTTTTGCCTTCTTTGCAGTATTGGAGTAGGTTAAAGTAGTTTAATTAAGAAAGATTTGATCTAATTCGGCAAATCGGACAATCCCTGATTGGCAGAGAATTTAAAATAGTTTAATTTTAATTGGGACACACTAATTGGCTTTAACCTCCGTAGAAAAAATGACTTGATTGGACCTGATTTTGAATAATGTGATGTTTTATAAGACATATGTCACTCTGTTGAGGGGGTCCAGTATGGTTAATAGGTCTTTTAGTTTAGGTAGTTGCAGGATAGACGAAAAGAGTCATCTCCATAAGAGATGGGGGGACAATACCTGGTGAGAAGCAGGGCATGGCTAATGCCAGGATCGTGCCCCTGGGTGTCAAGCGGGGGCAAGGGCAATCATGGTCCTGGATCTTAATGATGCCATTCTCCTTACTCATGCCTAAAAAGGGCTCTTCCCCTTTGGCCTTGGCCAGGGAACTGTTCAGAGGGGATGTTTAGAGTTTGAAGTGGTACTGTACTGGAGGGCATATCCAGGCCAGACACCTGTTAATATTGTTGATTGTTTGGATACAAAATACTGGACCCATGATTGCTTAGAGGCAATGCCACCAACATCCTTGATTTGTTTATTAAAGAGAGCGGCCATTTAAATCCAGCTCATGTCTCCGTGTCTCATTCCGGGGGGTGGAGTGCATTGGCAGGACTCAGGGGGTGACACATGGTCCACGGCAGCATTTGCCATTTTCCACAACGCCCACCACTGGCAGACATGTGGCAATGTGGGACTGAATGAAGAGGATCTTGAGGCCATCACAGAAGTCTGGGAGGGCAGTTGTAGGAGGCAGGGCAGCCCAAAGGAGCAAGATAATGAGGATGCTGCTGGCTAGGGATAGCCTAACAGGGCCAGCATTACTAAAGAGCAACCTGGGGTGATTTCCCCAGACCCTGCTCTTCCTTGGGGCCCCATAGTGGCCCCATTTTTTCATCAGAACAGGGTGTGAGGGTCCCATTCTCTCCCAGAAGTGCTCCGCATTTCACCTGGGCCTTGCAAATTCTAAGGCCGGTCCTATAGGCAGGCCAGCCCAAATGGCGCTTGTTCTGCCAGCTGTAAAAGTAATGGGATGTCTCACTGAGCAAGTGGCTCATTCATCCAGTATAACACGGGTTGGGGACTTTTCCCTCCAGAAGGCTACTTTGAACAGCTCAAGCTCCATGGAATTCAAAGGAGTTGGGGTCGGGATGCTTAAGGATTCTTAGGATGAGGGAATCAAAAGAGAGGATTTATGGATCTATGCCATGGATCCTGCCCCTGTCCTTGAGTCATGTCTTCAGCTCTGCTCTGTTCCCCTGAGTTTGCTCTTTCAATGCTCAAGGGTAGGGTCTGCATCCATGGGTCAGATCCAGGAACTGGAACACTATGGGTTGGACCTCTCCAGTAAGCCATAGCTTTCCCAACCCCTCCACTATAATTTCTCCTGAAAACTCATGTCTACATGACTGAATGAAAGATGGTCCCACAAGGAGGGCGGATGTCTGGAGTGGGTAAGGGAACTGAGCTAGCTAGTTTTAGGATGCCCATCAGGGTGACAATCAAGGGGAGGGGTGGTTCGCAGCAGCTGCAGAAGGTATTTTAGATGCCATCGTAAGATTGCTGTGGAGCCCATTGTGAGTACCTTGATGGGCCAAGGGGGAATGGGCAAGTTGGATTCCTCCCGCATGAGGGTCTAGCTGACTAATGCCAGGTCTGTGATGAATATATCCAATGCTCTATGTGATTCTATTGTAGAGTGTAACCTGGACCTGGCATGTATCACTGAGACTAGCATTCTCTGCGTTCCCTGCATCAGCTGCCAGTGGAGTGACGGGTTGAGTTTGAGATTGCGTTGCTGGTTTTTAGGGCCCTGAATGGTTTAGGCCCTGGTTCAAGACCTACTTCTGGAGTCACACCGATGGGTATCTGTGCTCAGGAACCACAACGCCCACCACTGGCAGACATGTGGCAATGTGGGACTGAATGAAGAGGATCTTGAGGCCATCACAGAATTCTGAGAGGGCAGTTTGAAGGTTCTGCCAACGTGCCTTAAGTTGGTAGGCGATCAGGCTTTTGCTGTGTCAGGTCCCTTGGTGTGGAACTCACTCCCTCTGGATGTTCATCTCAGTTCCTCCCTCCTTACCTTCAAAAAGCACCTGAAAGCATATTTATTTTCTAGGTGCTTTTATGATCCACTGCTGGTTCCCTTAATTGTACTCTGTCCTCCCTTTTTCTTTCCCCTATTTTAAATTATTTTATTACTGTTTTAAATGGTCCTGAATTGTTTTAAATTGTTTTATACTTTTTATATTGTTTTATATTCTGTACAGTGCTCCAAATGCCACGTAAGGGAAGAGGGCACTATATAAATAAAATTATTATTTTAATTATTGCTGGAAGGGTATGTTCTTTAGAAACTTCCTCCTCTGAAGACACAGAAGTCTCACACACAATGTGCGTGGGGGGATGGGTGTTTTGGGTCCCTTTACACGGACACATGTCCACCTACACCCATCTCCTCCAACGGAGCTTCCTCCAGTTTTCCGGAGGGCTCCGTGGGTGGAGGTGGGTGGACCATAGAGCAGGTGTTGCGCGGGAGCACGCACATACCCCCACCCATCCCACTAGGTGTTCACAGGGGTGAACACCNGACCATAGAGCAGGTGTTGCGCGGGAGCACGCACATACCCCCACCCATCCCACTAGGTGTTCACAGGGGTGAACACCAAGCAGACACCCATACCCCCACCCACCACTGGCCGTTTACACGGATGCCCCACACACACACACACCTGAACACCAAGCGGGGGCGGAGTCATCCATGTAAAAACATCCACTGGGTGCTTTCAGACAGACACCTGCTCCATTTGTGCTCTGCCCCACACCCAAATGCCCCATCCAAGTAAAGGCAGGCCACCCTGGGGTGAGGTGGATCATGAGTGGAGTCGGCACCACCTGTTCCAGGCCAGCTCCACTCACAGTGCTCCAGAATAGCCTGGAGCACCACGAGCAGAGCAGGCCTCCTGAACCCGGAGCACTGGCCGGGGGCAGAGCAGCAGTCCATCTAAAGGACGGATGGCCAGTGCAGCTCCAATCCTGGCTTTGGGTTGCCTCAACAATCACCATAGATTTGTGGGCAGCAGCCTAGAGTGGATGCCGATCCACCCATAAGTCTGTGGTGTGGGGGAGCAGAGCACATGTGGGCAGACTGCAGTGTGCAGTGATGGCAGGTTTAATTTAAACCTTCTGTTGCTGGTGCAGACCCAGGGGGTAGTCAGCCTTAGGTCCGTCTGGAAAAAAAACATTGTCCTCATTATAGAAAGAGAAAGAAACTTAAGGAAACCTATTTGACACTGTAAAGATGTGTGTTTACAATAATTCAAGCAATCTGTAGAAGCAATTTTATCAGATATGTCAAAAAGTCAGTGCTTGGTGCTACGGAATATATACTCTCTCCATGGGGGTGCCTAGCTGTAGGAGTGCACAGCAGTTCACCAGACATATTTCACATCATTTTTCTGTGGAATATTGACAGCCTGACACAAGGAATCATTACACATAAATATCAACAGCAAACTATATTGTGAATGGGTTGTGGTGGCCTGCAGAAGACCTCTGCTTAACATCGCTTACTAGGGGTGGGAATACCGGCAAATCCGGAATCCGATAATGCCGGTACTGGGCGTACTGGCATTATCGAATTCAACCCGGTAAATCCGGTCCAGTTACCAGATTCCGGGTACCGGATTTTTTTACATTGCAGCCATTTAAATGAATGGCTGCAATGTAAGCAAAGCCCCACCAAAAAAGTAAAAATTAAAAAAAACCTCCCCAAGTCCAGGCTGCACAGGTGGAAGGGGGGACACCCCCCACCCACCCTGCCCAGCCTGGATTTTTGTTAAAAAAAAGAGCCCACCCCCCAGCACCAGCAGCCATGGCATCCCCGCAGCCGCCGGTAAGTATAGACCCAATCCCTGGGGGGGGTTAACACCCCACCAACCCCCCAGGGATCACCCCTACTAAATTTGAGTGCTTTACCTTTGCGGAGCTCCGGGTGCGGCGGCGGCCGGCGATCCGGCGGCCTCAG
>QEPC01000533.1:116026-129717 GCA_003113815.1 Sphenodon punctatus
GGAATGGATGAATAGATTATGGTACCACCTGACTATGGAAAAAATAGCAGCGAACCTAATGGACAAAAAAGAATCTTTTGCTGCAAAATGGTTCCCCTGCGTTTGCGTTATGACAAAATCAGATCTACCTGAAGATCAAAGAACATACCTATTTGATTATTATGTATAATTAAAAGGCCCACCTGAACCCAAAGAAACATTACCAAGGGAAATAT
Organism: Sphenodon punctatus; assembly: GCA_003113815.1. Taxonomy (NCBI): domain Eukaryota; kingdom Metazoa; phylum Chordata; class Lepidosauria; order Sphenodontia; family Sphenodontidae; genus Sphenodon; species Sphenodon punctatus. The sequence goes on from QEPC01000533.1 coordinate 116,242, forward strand.
GATTTGTAACCACAGTTAAATGTTTATGAGTTTGTTTACAATGTTATACAAAATAAAAGAATGAACTGTAATGCACAGCTATCCCTCTTGCAAATGTCATGAAATGGTAGATTATCTGCTTTTGTACCATCTTTGCCAGCCACACCAAGGTCTTATGTCTCAGAAACACTTGACGGTCAATGATGTAGCTGGAACAAAAAGTATCTAAACAAAATAATGGTGAATAATCACTCTCTGTGTTTTGAGGACTTTCAGAATGCAACTGGCACTGCTTGTGTGCCAGTACTAAGTAACCTATCAACAGCTTCCTAAATAACACACTGAAAGAAAACCCAGCTTGGATCCAAGTACCCAGAAGTTTTGCACTTGGAGATCCACTCTACTGGGGATGTTTGCTCTTTTTCCATTGCTTATTTCAGAGTGTTAATACATAGTAAAGTATATCAGACTCTAAAGAGGTCTAAGTGTTTCAAACTGCATGGAGGACAGCATTTTAAATACTGTGAAAATCAAATTGGAGACACTTAGGGGACAATCCAGCAGCTTGCTTACACCGGCCCCAATGCATGGCACACAACCAGACTGCACGGACTCAGACGCCTATATAGCACAGCCGCGCAGGGTGGGTCACATAGGCCAGGGTTGCACTTTTTTGCTGTGCACGAGGTACCGCCCATCTGAATGTGTGCATTCTGGCTGTATGCTCCGCATCGCGGTCCACATAAGCAGGCCGCTAGATTGTCCCCTAAATGTCTCCAACTTGATTTTCACAGTTGGGGTCAGCGTAAGCAGGACACTGGATTGTCCCCTTAGGAAGTAGGTTCTAAGAGAATTGCCTCCATCCACCACCACCCCTGCTCACGTGGGTGGGTGGTGGTAGGCCCTTTGCTGCGCCTGCCTAGTAGGGAGGCAGGACGGCTGGGCTGTTTCCTGCCTCAGAGGTTTGCAGCCCCCAGGGCGGGAGAGAGAGCTGCTACATGGCCAGTTGGGCGGGAAGCTAGAACCCCATTGGGGTTGCTAGGCAACCCTGGTGGGCACCAGTAGCACCAGGTAGATCATGTGGGTCCCACCTGACTGGGCGGAACCCACATTCAGCGTTCCATCACGGCACCAGGTGCGGGCTGGAATGAACAAAACAGCAGTGTTTGGAGTCGCTGCTGCGATGGATCTCTGAGGCTTACCCGGCCTCAGGGAGAAAGGAAGCATTGGACCCAGGGGAAGGTTAAAAGGAAAAACCCCACCGCCACTAACAGGCGGCAGGGTGGGGCCTGGCAGGCAGGTGAGCCCCTGGCATCAGGAAAGCCCAAAAACACCCGTGGTGTGCCTGGCAGTGGCCCAGAAGGCCCGGACTCAGCGGCCCCTGGGGCACCGGGTTACCTGGAGTTGAAACCCCCTTCCATGACTGTTTGGCAGGGTGTGAGGCCCTGCTGAGGGAACCTGCAGGGTTCCCAGTACAAGGGTGCACCCCAGGGCCGGGGGCTTGTGGCTTTTTCCCCTTGCCTTCTATTGCCTCCCAGCCACTCCGGGGCCAAGCCAGGGATCTCCCCACCAGGGATCCCAGCCTTGTCTTTCCTACTCTGGGCTCTAGCGGGGGGGCATGTAACCACACACACCCAGCATGATACCTGGGCCAGGGGGCAGGGACATCTGGGGCATCCTCCGGTAGAGGCACCCGAGTCCCGCAAGGCGGGCCAAGGGAACATGTGACCCCTTCTTCTGTACCACCACCCCTGGCAGCTGCCGGGTCGGCCGAGACCTTGGGGTGGGAGAGCACAGGATGGGCACCCCCGCAAGGGTGGCATTTGACACCCGTTGGTGGCCCAGGAGGTAGGCCTGCCCCCGCCCAGCATGCCCGGCCCCTGGCCAACAGGCAGCCGGGCCAGTACGGGTGTCAGGCCAGGGCCTCCCCTCTTTCTGTTAAACAGGGAGAGCCGGCACGTACAGAGCCCAGCGGGCAAGAGAGAGACAATCTTCATCAGTGGATCAAGAGGATTGAGTACGCCATCCAAGCAATGATGCAGCAGTGGGCCCAACAGTCAACAGCTCAGCAAGAGGCTCCTCCCCTTACACCTCAACACAATCCAGGTGAGGCAGAGGCCCACTCACAGGAGGCTGACACCATTGGCGTGGGGGCACTCACCCAGGCCTGGCCCCTGGCAGTGCGAACCCCCGGTATGGCTAGTGGACCGATGGCCAGCCCCCAACAGAGCTCAACAGTGGGTGCTGGAAAGACCCAGCTGTTGTGGTGGAATGGGACTTGGGTCCCAGTAACTGCCCTCCCCCTTCCTTCTCCGGGGCCGGCGGCGGGATTTACTCATCTGGTTCGCCGCCCACCGCCAGTCTGGGGTCAGGCCCTGTCCCCTTTGAGGATCAGGAAATTCAAGTGTGGGCCCCCCCGTCAGCCCCGTCTGGGTCACTGAATGTTTGGCGATATTTGTCACAACCTCTGGGCAGCATTCCCAGGCAGCACACACACACACACACATACCGTGGGTACACTGACGTCTCCGCCTCAATCGAGGATCACCTCCTCCTGGCTACTCAGGAGAGAATTTGGCAAGGGGAATATATGGATATATTTGCCCTCCTGTTCAGCAATTCCATAGTGTACCCGGTGGAACAGGTTGACAAAAAGGAGAGGGAATGGTTCAAACGTCCCAAAGCCAAAAGGCCGCCTTCTCCATATATTAAGGGATGATGATACAGGCATACCCCAGCCGGGCCGCCGATCTCCTCAAGTACGCTGACATAGTGAGGTGGGTCCTTCCGGGGCCTGACTGTGATATGATGAGGCATTCAGACATCATGCGGTTTACACCCTGGACCTGCAGTGGGACCTTCATGCAAATGACCTGTGGCTCAATTGCATGAGCAGGACAGGCACTGCCCCCAGGTCAGATAATGGCCATCTGCTGGCAAAGGGGGGGCACCACATCCACCGCTGATTTCTTTCATGAAGAAGGAAAAAAGGCGCCGGGAACCTCCGCAGGGCAGTGCTGGGAGTTCAGCCAATCCAGGAGATGTTCCCATGTGGCTTGGAGGTTTCACCACACCTGCCCCCACTTGTTCAGGGCACCATGCGGCCTCCACATGCCCCTGCGTGAGATCTGCACCCCAGACCGAGGACCCCCATTACCCTGACTCTGCTGCTGGACATGTGTGGGATTCTTCCCCAAATTGGTTTTGATAGTTATGAGGTTGCATTGTTTAATTCACTATTTAAGCTAGCATTCTTTAGGGCTTTTTGCATGAGCAAACTTGTAGCCAAATCAGCCAGGGATACTACAGGTAGGGTGCTTCTGCTCAGCAACGTCCACACTCGGCCAGCTGCGATGGCCTTGCATATTCACCACTTGAAAACCGACCAAAGAGGAAGAGGGCAAGTGGTCAGGCTGAACAGGGCCGGTACACCTGGGTTCTCACGACACATTCCCCGATACCCGGCCTCCTCTTCAGGCATGCTGGGGGTGGGAATGTTACCAGATACCAATTTTCAGTGGTCCTTAGGACTGCATTGTTCTGCCTAGGTTTGCCGTCAGCTGCATATTGGACCCATTCGTTCCACATAGGAGCCGCCAGTTTTGCAGCAGCGGATGGCATGTCAAAACAGGGCACATGGGCAGTGGGCCACTGGTGGTTGGGGGCTTTCTGGGTCTACATTCGGCACGCCTCCTCCCACGACCAGTCCTAATTCTCTCCTTGTTCCCTCAGGTGCTCCCCCATGTCACCGGAAGCAGGTCTGGATTATTGGCCACAGCCTGGTGCACTGGACAGACAAGGCAGCTGGTCAGACCAGATGGGGAACACAACTGAGCTTATCGGTGCAAGCCGAGATACACTGGAAAGGTTGTAGCAGTATGAAGTGGCACCAACTCCTGCCAGCCCTCCAGGCACCACAATGGGGCCCCCCGCCCGATGTCTTTATTCTACATCTGGGCAAAAATGATATACCCCACCTGAAAGGCATCCAACTGATCTGAGACATCAAGAGGGACATGTGGGAAATTAAGAAAATTTTCCCATCTGCCCTCATTATATGGACTAATTTGGTGGAGCATATTATTACATTTATATTTATTACACAAACTTTTATCCCACATCCTCCTGCACTTCTGCAGCTTGGGGTGACGCACAACATAAACGCATAACAATTGTATATTGTATGACATGGGGCAAGGGCATGCACCCTAGAAAAATCGATAGGACCTGGAAGACCATCAATAAGGACGTGAGCAGGTGGCTCGCAGGCCTGGGTGGAGCGAGCATAAGCAACTATGCCCTGTCACATAAGCACCCCGGGCTGTATCGCTGGGACGGGGTTCACCTGTCAGCTGAGGGTAATGATTGCTACTTGGGAGCCCTGAAGGAAAAGCTGGTTCATGTACTAGAAATGATGCGGGGGGGGGGGGGTCAGGCTCATCTGGGTAGCCCTGGTGACCCCTTAGTGGCAGGGGTCCAGTACTACAGGTTAGAGTAGATTAGAATGACCATAAATATGAGTCATCTCCTTAAGAGATGGGGAGGCCCAGCCACCAGAAAAGCAGGGCACGGCAAGCAGTGGGGTAGCCTCCCTGGGAGGGGTTGTCCAGCGAGGGTGGTAGGGACAGGTATGATTCCCCCATCGGCAGGTGCCCTCATCCTTACTCAAGTTCGGAAGGACTTTGGTCCCCCTCACCCGTGGCAGGGGCCACAGAGAGGCAGAGATGTTGTGTTCGTGATTGGCGTGGTAATCGAAGGTACATCAAAACCACCCCAGAGTTGCTGTTTGGTTGCTAAAAATCAAGTATTGAACCTGTATCGCAATAGGTGATTTTCCCCACCTAATTTAATCATGATTTTAACTAACAAAGAGTGCAGCCATTAAAACCCAGTCCTTGTGTCCATTGCCCTAAAGAACGACATTGCTGCTGGACTGGCAGCATCTTTAAGATCTTTGGACCAGTAAAACATTTGGAGAATCAAGACATAGTTATAGGATTAGAGCTCTTGATAAATCAGAATATTTTCCATGCTTCACGTTGACACATTGGGTGTTTTCAGATGGAGAGGGAGTGGGCCAGAACCCCAAAGCAGGTGTGTGGGTGACCCAAACTGGAGCTGTATGCTGTTTGCCTGTGTTCACACAGACAGCCCGTCGTGCAGGTGAACTGAGTGCGCAGACAGAAAACACACCTTCCCCCTGCCCTGGGAAAGCCCCAGCTCGGGAACACACAAACAGGCAAGTCAACCCCACACCCTAGCCCCATAGCTTGGTCTGGTAACTATGGCAATAGAATGCAGTGGCAGCAGCTCTGGTCATTTGGTCCACCAACATCTATGATCTGGGCGGGGCCATCTATGATCTGGGCGGGGCCATTTACACAGACAAGAGTTCTGCGTTTGCCTGTTGCAAAGGGTTTGGCCAGCGCCCTCAGTGAGATGTAGTCCAGGATCTTCCGGAGCACCACCTGCAGGGCTTCCCCAGAGCAGCCACAGCCTGATCCATTTTGCACATCTGGCAGTCGCTCTTCAAACAGACAGGTCAACCCAGGGGTGAAGTGGGCTGACACGGGCAAAAATGGAGTTGCTGTCTGTCTGTTTACACCCATTGTGCTGTATCTCTTTCATTCCTATACATCCTGTTCAATCACTTCGTTGTATGCCAAAATCAGGAGAGACAGGATAATTCCTTCCACCAGAACTGCTTCCTGGAAAATTGTTGGTACATATTGAGTGGTTAGGTGATGGAAATAAAGAAGGTCAGACACTTAGGTTCGCATAGCATTTAGTCTTTTTAGTCCTGACTTAGAATCATACCCAAACCCTTGCTCTAGAGACAGGATGATCTTATGCCTACAGCATCACAGTGAAATGCTTGGCCAGACAGTTCTCAAAAACAACCAATTAAGGAGATTTCACAAACTTCCTAGGCAACCTATTCTGTTGCCCAGCTGTTTTTTACAGTTTTTCCTAGTATTTAACTAAAATCTGTCATGCTGCAATTTTAAGCCCATTCCCTCTTATTCTATCCCCTGTGGCACTGGAGAGTAACTGCTCTCCATCACTTTCGAGCCATCCTTTTAGATATTTGAAGACTGCTCTCATGTTCCCCTTAGTCCTTTTTTCTCTAGGCTAAGCCTTTCCTCATATGACTGAGATTCTGGCCCCATTATCATCTTTGTCAGTCTCCTTCAGATCCTCTCCAATTTGTCCAGATTCTTGAAATGCGTGCCTAAAATGGAACACAGTGCTTTAAGGTGAGGCTTCCCAGTGCCAAGTAAAGTGGCACAATTACATTCTGTGTCTTCTACTAATGCAGATCAAACTGGTGTTTGACTTTTTGGCAGTAGGGTCACATTGGGTGCAGCCATATCAGACACCTAACCCTGGGAAGGTTACCATGCCTTGGGTAGCCTTAACCCACTCTGGGCAGCCGGGCCACGTAATGCAGTGCATCTTGTGAACAGCTGCCACCAGATCTTCCACCTGCCACATGGCGGGGCAGGCAGCTGACTGCTATGCACTGCATCCTCACAAAAAGTCCAAGGACGTGTTGTGTAGCAGGCTTATCCTATATGGGATAAGGCTGCCCAAGGCGTGGCTGCCCTGTGCCTGGGCTCCTTCTGCCCTGCCGTGTGGCAAGCTCCACAGCAGGGATTTGAAGAGCTGGCATTGTCACCTATCATGTACTTCTACAAGAATTGTCTATATGTATTTACAACCTTTTTTAAGGCTATTTTTCTTTAATAGTGTTTGAGTATGGTTTTATGTGTATTTCTAAATTGTCAAGGCCGGAAGGCCAGTACAATAAAGAATTTATTCTTCTTCTACATGACTGCCAGGGCAGGAATTTGGTCAGGCCTGGGGAGGGAGGTGGGGCAGGACAGGCCGCCCGCTCATGTAGCTGGCACTTCGACCCAACCCGGCCATGGCGAGAACTCCGAAAGTGGCCCGTCTGCCCCAGGGAAGTGAGGCACACCCATCTGCCCAGCTTCCCATGCTGTCCTCTCAGTGTGGCAGCTGCACTGCCTGTCACAGGGCCATGCAGGGACCAGGCTCCAGGAGCTCATGTGGCTGCTCCCTCAATTGACTCATGTTCAGTTGGTAATCTACAGAAGCCCCAAGTTCCTTCTCTGCAGAGCGTGAAGTCTCTTGAAACAGTGGGCAGCGATTAGGGCTGAGTAAAAGGGAGGTTCAGGATGTTACCTGAAATGCTGTAGCCAGTAACACTGTTTGACATGGTACTGATTCAGGAGCAAGTCTAGTTTGGTTTTCTAATGCTGTAGAGGACTTCCCGGCAGACAGGGATGTGTGAATAGGGCCAGGAATGAAGGCCAATCTGTTTTCTGCAGTCTGGAATATCTGCATTCTGAGAGCATCTGGATGCCCATTGTTACATAACTTGGTTACTCTTTGAGGCTCCATGCTGTTTTTCCACGATGCAATAAGGAGGAGGAAGTAATGCTAGCAAAAGTTTGTATTAAATTTTCTTTAGCACTGAAAGTCTAGCTTTAATCGCTTCCATAATCACATTTGATTGGAGACTAATGCAGTTTGGCCTTTCAAATACACTTTTAAAATTCATTTGCTTCCTGATTTTTATCCTTTTATCTTTAATATGATACAAAAGAAAAGAAACCCAATAGCATGGCGAGTTACAGCTGTATAAAAGTATTAGTGCCACTCAGCATCTGAAATCTGTAAGGTTCGATGCAATTAACGCAGAGTAGCAGTTTACTTCACAGTATTTTGGAAATGACATACTGTGGGTAGACACTAGACAGTGTCACAGCTCATCAGTTTGGGAGCATTTTCTAAACAAGTGCTTGTAATTTAAGAGCAATTATGAGCTAATTCATGTATGATTTTCTAATGAAGTGAAATGAAGAAATCCTCTTTGGAGAGCCATTCCTTAATTCTAATTAGAAAACCAGGCGTAAATCTCAAAATAGTACTGTATTTCAACCATTCCTCCTTAACTTGCAACTGAAGGCTTTTTACTTAGCCAGGGTGGGGAACCTGGTCTGAAAGGGCCTTGTGTCACAAATTTTAAAAAACCATTTCTTTATTTAGCTTTCCAGGTTGTGCACTATTTCATTCGGAATTACAGCATGTATATACTGTGTGCAATTGTGTTTTTGCACTGATGTAGATATTTCCATTTAAAATCAGCATTAACTTCTGGTTTAATTCACAAAGAGGTTTAGTAAATCAGACAGTAGCTGAAACCCAGGCTTGTTTTACCATAATTTCAGCAAGGTGTTTGCATGAAAAAGTTGGTCCAATGTTTCTGTCATGTCCCAATTTTAATATAGTTGAAAGGCAGATGCAACAAACAATGTTAGGATATTCTGGTCCATAGTAAACAATGCATAAACACAAGGTAACTGCCAGTGCATGAGCAAAGCCATTACTTCCCCCTGCTCCCTACTCTATAATTTGCTTTAAAAATAAATAAATGGATAATTACAATATAATTCTTCACTCAGCATCAGAATTCAAAGAGAGTCAAGCCAGGGGGCAGATATTGCTCTGAATGCATGCAAGTGCTTTGCCTTTCTGGGACAAGCACTTAATTTTAAGTTCAGAATATCTAGCAGACTTTAATTCTGGCTTTGGAGGCCCTATGTGACCCATAAACTGTGTGAGTAATTCTTATTGTTCTTGTTAGAATTGCTGCATATGGATCAAACACACCTGAACTCCTATCCTGCAAAGGGCTGAGCCCTTTTAGCTCCCCATTGCACAAATGATGTTCCGTATCTGCCAGACGTCTGCTCATAGGGTGTTTTTAGACAAGCACCTCCACACCTATTACCCACCCATCATGCATGTTGTAGGGCTCCATAGGGTGCCATTGCTGCCCTCCAACATACATGATGGGTGGGTGATGGGTGGGTAATGGGGGGAGGTGCTTATCTAAAAACATCTATAGACACATAAACACACGTAGAGCTATACTATGGGTATTAATTTAATAGCCATAACACTAGCTACTCATTTTCAGCATTAAACACATTCACTTGTCACATCTGTTCGCACTAACACACCTCTTGTGACTGCTTTTTCACAGACTGGGATCTGAAAAAAATCTCAGGTGCAGACAATAAGTAGCCGACCCTTGTACATAGCCACTGTTAGGTATAGATAAGCGCACAACCCCTCTTCCAATCTGTGGTAATCAAAGAGTCCACAGAAGCATATCGTCCAGGCAACAGACGTTGGGAGGAAACTCTCAGGTAACCGCTGGGACATACAAGAGTGGGTGACCCCAACCATTACCTAGTCATCACCCACCCATCATGCATGTTGCTGGGCTGCATTGGTGCCCTATGCAGCCCTACAACATAGTGACATGCATGCATACAAACACTTTAGATAGCATAATTTCAAACTTCACTCCACAGTTGACTCCATAATTTTTACTTTGAATTTTTGACTGGGTCACGGAAAAGGAGGCTGGTTGCTTAGGAAATCCTCTTTCACCATTTTTCTCTTCTACTGTCGATGTCAGGGAAAAAGCAATAGTTGGAAAGGAGCAGTTTTGGTTCATTTCTTTCGCCTGATTCTTTCCTGTTGTAGAGAGGAGTGCTGTGCTAGAGTCTAAGCAGAACAAATAAGGCTACTGACAAGAGACAATTTCATGGAGAGATACACTTTAAACCCATTTACCGCTAAACTTCAGCTTGGGTTTCAGAATTCCTCATGGTTTTCATCACCCCTCATTGTGTCTTGGAAAATGCTTGCAATTCCTCTACTCCTGCTTTTAGACATGCGTGGCGCACACTCAGCATGAAATCACGCCGTGTGTAAAAATGCTGCAGGCAGAGTTTAGACATGACATCTCGTGCGTTATAGCCAATCGCTCATTTTTTTAAAACCACGAACTAAATACCTCAATATTGAACTCGATATCGAGGTATTTAGTTTGTGGTTTTAAAAGAATGCTCGACCAGCTATAACCCCCGAGATGTTGTGTCCAAACCCTGCCTGTGGGATATTTCCATGCCTGTGGGAAATCACAATGCATCTGCACCAAGCAAGCCTAAAAGCAGCCTAATTCTGTAGATTTAGACTCATCAAAAATCAAAATTCTTCATGCCAGGAAGATAGAAAGCAAAGATATCTGTTTCCGATGTCTTTGAAACTGTTCTACAGTTTCAGATAGAAAACCATGTTTAAATATGTATATGAACCAGATTTTGCTCTCTTCTGGGTTTATGTACATTAGGGGTGTCTCCATATAATGGAGGTTTACTCTGGTGTAAATACAATGAGAATCTGACCTACTGGGCATCTCAGCACTGGTTTTAGCCAATCAGTACTGGAAGTTTTGGCAGTCTGATTAACATTCATTGTCCATATTTATAAAGAGCCATTGCATGACTGTGAACTTCCATAGTGCATCTGTGCATCATTGCATACTTCTTAGGCCTTATAGCAAGCAATGTGTGCTGAGACCCCCTTCGGCTTACATTGGCTGGTGTAATTCCATTTTAAAGGGTTTCATGAAACCCTGAAAGCAAAGGATTTGTTATGCAGAAAATCTCACCTTATGAATGATGCATCCAGGAAGCATTATTCCTAATCATAGAAACTGCAAAACCATGATGAGCTTTGAGTCTATGAAGCTGCTGAGTTTTGAAAACCACTTACCATATGCTGCAAACGAATAAAGAATGGCTCAGTGTTGAGAGAGCAGCAGTTACCAGGAATAATAATAACCACAATAATAATAACCGTGACAGTAGGAGGGAAAATTTTCAAAACAAAACCAGCTATATTGCTAATGGATTGGGTAGCAGTGCAGTGCAAGTGAAATTTGCTCAGGGGCACAGAAGCTACCTAAGGACCTCATCAAATGGGAGGCCCATCAGTTCTTCTGAATGGCTGGAGAAAGAATGCACAAGAGTGCTCTAAACTCCCTGTGGATGGTAGAACTAGACCTTAATCCTGAAAACAGTTATGTGCATCGGTCATTAAGCTAACTCAAGCATCTAGAGATAAAAATTATCAAACAGAAAATAACATAATGCCACTACATAAATCCATGGTGCCACCACACCTGGTGTGCTGTGTGCAGTTCTGGTCGCCCCATCTCAAAAAGTTATAGTAGAACTGGAAAAGGTGCAGAGAAGGGCAACAAAAATTATCAAGGATATGCAACAACTTCTATATGAAGAGAAACTCAATAGATTAGGGTTCTTCAGTTTAGACAGGAAGGGATTGAGAGAAGATATGTTAGTCATTTATAAGATCATGAGTGGTGTGGAATAAGTAAATAGGGAGCAGCTATTAACCCTCTCAAGCAACTCGGGGACACTCTATGAAACTAACTGTTAGCAGATTTAAAACAAACAAAAGGAAGAACTTTTTAATCAACACTCAAATAACTTATGGAATTTGTCATCAAAGGATGTTAGCATAGCTGGGTTTTAACAGGGAATGGATATGTTCTTGGAGTATAGGTCCATAAATGGTTATGAGTCAAGTTGGTATGGGGATGTAACCTTTGATTGTCAGGAGCGGGGACTCCGGGGAGCAAATAGTAGGGAATGGATCATTCTGTTATGACCTGTTGTGCACTTCTATGAAGCGGTTGAAGGTGACCAATGACAGACACACGATGTTGGGCTCAATGGATCATTGGTCTGACAATGATCCAGTATGGCACTTCTTATGCTATTAATTATTATTAATTATTATTATTATTATTATAAGCTTTTATATAGTGTCAGCGATGTACCTGGCACTTTACAGAGAATAAGATAGACATGGTCCCTGCCCCAGAGCTTACAATCTAATGTTATGTTATTATGTTCTTGTGTCGAAGCTATTTTTATAGACCTCTAGTGATGAGGCCTCCATGACCTCTGCTGACAAATTATTCCACTGTCCAGCTATCCTGGTAGTTCATTTCCACCCCCATATGTTTAGCCTAAATTGTTTATGTCCATTCCCTTTTCCAAAATGGTGGTGACGCTGACGCTGCCATTTTGAAGATGGCCATGCATAGTCACAGAACAGTCCAGTGGCCATTTTGCTTATAGAGGCCTTCTACATATTTGAAAACTGTAGTCATGTCCCTCTTCAATATTCTTTTTTAGGCTGAACAATCCCAGTTCTTTCAATGGTCCTTTTTACATGAGACATGCCCACTCATGCCCACGCAGTTTCGCTGCATGGACATGAGTGGGTGCCACCCGTGACTGCCACAGCTGGGTGGGTTTGCAATTGGCCAAAACGGCAATTGCTCCGTGAATGGGTATGCGGGGGGAATTGGTGTGTGCCCCCCTCCCTCACTGTCCATGCTGCCACATGCACACCCATCCATTCCCCCCCCCCCGCACCCACGACCAGTTTTAAAAGGGCCAGTGTCTCCTCAGAGGTCTTTCCCTCTTTTGTCATCCTTGTTTCTCTCCTCTGAACCCTCTCCAGCTTGTCAGTATACTTAGACCAATCCTACCCTCCCTTGCATTGTAGTAGTAGCAAAAATGGACAGGGAACAGAACCCTATACATTATACACCAATGATTATCCATAACTGTGCTACTAATAATTTTAACAGGTCAGAGTGCTACCTGGGATAAGTACTTCAGGTTGCAGAGTCATGCTCATGGGACATTTCCACTCAACTGTCCTTTATTTCCAAGTGTCCCACACCCATACACAGTTTCTATATATATAGTTCAGGCCTGTGAGGTGCCGGACTTCTCCATTTAAGCCCCTCTGGTCCCAACACAGTCCCTCCTCAAGCCAGAGATGAGCCTCTCCCAGTCTCTCTAGCACTGGTACCCCAGTTACTATATCTTTACATAGTCTATACTTCCCCTGACAAGAGCTTTTCTCTCAGCTCTGTTGGTCTGGTCCAGCCCAGTCCCTCCTGACACCAGCCTTGAGGGAGGGAGGGCCACTCTGGCTCTCCCAACTGTCTCACTATCTCACAGAAGCAGAGCTTCCACCCAGCTCCTGATTCCTCTTGGCCTCTTCCTGTACTGAGGCTTGCTCAAGCTTTTAGCCCTCGGGCTTGCTCAGCCACGCCCAAACCCGATGTTAGGCACTCAGGCACTGTCCTTTGCTCCACCAAGCGCTTGAGTCTCATATAGCACCTGCAGTTCCTGCTGGTGCTCACTCCCTTAAAGGGCCTGCAGCCTAGACAGCTGCTCCCTGCTACAATAATAATTTAGGATTATTTATTATTTATTATATATTACAAAGATTTAATATCCCTCCCCCTCCTGGCAGTTTGGGACGGTGGAATTAGAGCAGAAACTGGCACCTAATTTAGTGCCCATGGGTAATACCTAGGGGTGTGTTTCCAGAGGGAATTTTGGATCTGGATCTGTATTACAGCTCTGAATCTTTAACTCTTGCTTTAATTAAAAGCCCCCAGCAGGCATTGCAGCGCCCAGAAAGCCCCTCCAGGTGAGCAGGGCCCCACCCCATAGCCACAAGCCAAAGGTGCACGCCCGCGCCCAGCGGGCGGCGGCAAAAGGG
>QEPC01000533.1:133010-144273 GCA_003113815.1 Sphenodon punctatus
TCTCCCCCTCCTTGTCTTTTAGATTGTAAGCCACAGGTAGGGACCGCAGCTGATTATATGTTCTGTACAGCGCCAGGTTGTTACTGGCGCTTTATAAATGTTTAATAATAATAATAATAATAATTACAGATCTGTATTATGGATCCATATTTAAATCCATTAAAAAATAAAAAATAATTTTAAAATGTGAAGGGGAAAAAAGTGTGCTCCTGCAAAATGACCACTGAATAATTCTGCACATGTGAACCCTTTCCATAATGGCAGCAGCACTGATGCCAACCATTTTGGAAAAGGGCAGCTGGTCTGCGCATGCACAAAATGGACACTGTGCATGTGCAGACTTGCTACCCTTTTTCAAAATGGTGGTGACGCTGATGCTGCCATTTGGAAGACGGCCATGCATAGTCACAGAACAGTCCAGTGGCCATTTTGCACATGCACAGTTATTTATTTTTATAATTTCTAAACCGAACCACAACATGCATATTGTAGTTTGGAATTAATTGATACGTATTAATCCATAGCTGCCTAGTACGAGCAGTTACAGATTAATCCAAATCCATGACACCCCTCTAGTATCCGCATTTTTGAGTACTGAGTCAGGTACCCGACAGGCTACCCAAGCACCAGTTGGGTAACGAAATACCTGAAAAATCTGTGATTTCTGTTACCAATTTAAGAAATGTTGGGTTACCAATCAGTAAATTGAGATGGAAAACTGAAATATTGGCACTGAAACTCAAAAAATTGGAAATGGAAACCGATGTTCTGGGACCAGCAATGAAGTCAACATTCCAGGACATCCAGTATTCTAACCAAGAACTAATCAGGTACCCAAACATTGCAGATCAATTCAGTGACAGAAATTTGAATATACCCATGTTTGTGGGTACTAATTTCAGCTCTAAATAGAATGTATCCTCCATACATTATTTTTTTATTTTTATCCCACACTATCCCTTAGCATGTTAACACACGTCCTCCTGGATGTCTGTCCCACCGAGGGGAGGGAGAGGGCTTCTCCTGGCTAGGCAAGCTCCAAACATGGGAACAAATGTTCCTGTGGCTCCCCTGGCTGAGGAGGGGAGCAGGGAGCAACATGCGGCCACCTGACCATGTCACCACATTCCTGGCATCACCCTGCCTCCCCAGCTGGGTACCACAGCAACCCTCCACACCTGGAGGAGCCGGGGCCAGGAACAGACATTCCCACCTGGTTCCACCCACTTATTTTACTTGGCCCAGCTGGGCGGCTACTTGGCCTGGACCATATCTGATGGGCCCAAAATAAACGTACAGACATGATGCTGGCCTGGCTAAGCCAAAGTGGAGATAACCGGGCCAGCATCATGTCTGTTAACATCCTTAGGCACATGGTGGTTTACGATTCTTTAATTTATTAACTGTAACATTAATAAATAACTAATTAACTCAACTCTTAATCCTCACAACAATCCTCTGAGGTAGGTTAGGCTGAGAAACCTGTGACTGGCCAAGGTCAACCAGTGAGTTCACGGCAAATTTGAGACTTGAACTGGGGTCTCCTCCTACCTCGTGGTCCAAGTCTTGCAATCTTAACCACTGACTTAAATGATGGAGGATTGAACCCTTAGAGTAAGTGAAAGAATTTTAAAAGTCCATGTATTCATCACTCTTAGGGCATGCTCTTTATATTGTACATGTGTCTCAGTGTTGACAGTACATATCGCTCATATTAGGTCTATCTTTAGAGCTGGTTTTACTATTACCACTATCTACTATTACATTTATCCTGCAATGTTTGAGTTTCATTCACTAAAAGGGAAGGTTTATTTGCATTAATGTACTAATCTGAGTTTGTTGAAAGTACTTCTACTCATCTTAGGTTTTATTAAAACCTTGGGATTTCTTTTGTATTTCATATCAAATTTAAGTCACCAGTGTTCATATAACACATCAAAGGAAAAGAATTGCAGCATTTCCAGTTTAAGTCTTTTATTATGTTGCTGCTGGACCTTCATAGTTCATATTAGGTCCTAATCTGAAGTTGGTAACAGACTGGAGTTGCTAAGCGACGACTACAAAGTGAGGCTAGTCGGAGCAGCAACAAAACACGTCAGTGGCTTTTTGCACTATGTACGTGAAACCTGGTTTTGAAACAAACTGTGTAATCTGAACATTTTTCATATGCAGTCTTCCTGAATTTAGAGCATTCCTTTTAGTCAGTTATTAGAGCATGGCACATCAGTAGGAAATGGAATTGGATTTGGGTCCTTCATCTTCATCCCCTCTACTACCTTATCCCAACAGCCTTGATTGCTTCCCCTCCTCAAATTTGTACACTGCCCACTTGCTCCCATTTAGAAACTGGTCATTATCCGATTCTGTCCCTAGAATATGTTTAGCTCCTCTGTCAGAGCTGCCCTTTCACCAGAAGTCACAGCATGAAGGTTAGGGCTTGCAAAAACAGAATTTCAATAATAAGAGACACTGTCCCTTGATACACAGACTGCCGCTGGTGGGGTAAGGGTGGACAGTACGTGTGCGCAGCGCGATGGGGGTGCAGACGAGCGCACCCCCACCTCACCCACACCCACACATCCCCATGCATGGAGCAACCTGCGTTTGTCCCCACACTAGGAATAAGGACACAGACACGAAGGATATTGGGTAAAAGCTGGCCGCAACTGTATTTATTGAATCCAATCTTAATTAACCTGTTAAGAAAAACAAAACCAATTAACCAAATGTGTCGACTCTAATACCTTAAAGAGCGGTGGATGAGATCAAAGCCCAATTAGCCTGAATTGAATTCTTTAAACCTTCGCCTTGCGAAGTAAAACCAGTATTAACCAATTAATCTCATTTATTTATTTATTTTATTTATTCAATTTGTAGCCCGCCCCTCCTGTGAACATTTGTATTATTACCGTGCCAATTATATTGTTCCCAATTAAGGTGATCGAATAACAAGGGGAGAGCCATATCAAATCATTATCCAATTCAATTTTTTCTTCACTCCCCACTTTCAGTACCATGGAGTTCCCACCTTTTGGACTGGAGATGCCAGTCCAATCCCCTTCCCATGGCCCGCATTGATCCATTTCCGTGAAGGACAGATGTTGCTGATGCATATTTCGGGACCACTTGGATCCTCCCCATATGCCCACAACATCTCCCCTTCCTTCCTGGGATCATCTGGGGTGTCCATCCCCTAATTTGCTTCCCAGGCTCCACCATGCCGGATGATCCTGATCATCCTCCACTGTACCCAGGCTATAAAGCCCATACCAATTTACTGTGTGGTACTGAAAACCACCACAAGTTCAGCAGCTTCGCTTGCTTGAACACCCCCCAATTTAGCTATTTGACTACTTTTTTACTCATTTTTACTCCTCCCTGCTCTCCTCCTCCAACCCCTTCACTTGCCCCCTGGACCCCATTCCTTCCCACCTCCTGACCTCCATTGCTTCCACTGTCACCCCTCCCCTCCTACACATCATCAACCTCTCCCAGCTCCTTAACTTCTAGCTTTAAACACACCACTGTCTCCCTCAGCCTCAAAAAGTCCACTCTGGATCCCTCTGAACCCTTTAATTACCGTCCTGTCTCGCTCCTCCCTTTTGCTTCCAAACTCCTTGAACAGGTTGTCTACGTCTACTCCCATTGCCTCAATCTCCTCTCTGCCAACTCCTCCCTTGACCCCCTCCAATCTGGCTTCCACCCCTTCACTCCGCTGAAACCGCTCTTGCTAAGATCACCAACGATCTTCTTGTGGCTAAATCCAACTGCCTTTACTCTATTCTTGTCCTCCTTGATCTCTCTGCTGCCTTCGACACTGTTGACCACTCACTCCTGCTTGAATCACTTCACTCCCTGGAATTCCGGGACTCTCTTCTCATCTGGTTCTCCTCCTACCTTTCTGACCGCTCCTTCAATGTATCTCTTCCTAACTCCTCCCCCTCCTCCTCCCTACCCCTCTCGGTCGGGGTTCCCCAAGGCATTGTCCTTGGCACTCTTCTCTATCTATACCCAATCCTTAGGCAAACTCATTGCCTCCCACAGTTTTCAATACCACTTATACGCTGACAACACTCAACGCAATATCTCCACTCCTTCCCTCTCCCCCTCTGTTCAAGCTCATCTCACCAACTGTCTCTCTGATATCTCCGCCTGGATGTCTCAATGCCAACTCAAACTGAACATGGCGAAAACTGAACTCCTGATCTTCCCTCCCAATACTTCCTCTCCCTCTTCCCCTTCAATTGCCATTGACAGGGTCTCCATCCTCCCTGTCCCCCAAGCCCATCGCTTGGGCTTCATCTTTGACGCACATCTTACCTTCAAACCCTACATTGACTCCGTGGCCAAATCCTGCTGCCTCTCCCTCCACAACATTGCTAAGATCCACCCTTTTCTGTCTGTCTCCTCTGCCATAATTCTCATCCATGCCATAGTCATCTCACACCTCGACTATTGTAACCTCCTCCTCACTGGCCTTCCCCGCTCTTACCTTTCTTCCCTCATCTCTGTTCAAAACGCTGAAGCCAGGATCATCCACCTAGCCCATTGCTTTGACCATGTGCAGCCTCTCCTCTCCTCTCTCTACTGGCTCCCCCTTCCTGAGCGTATTCTACACAAGCTCCTCATCTTCACCTACAAAGTCCTTCACAACCTCACTCCCCCCTACCTCTCTGCCCTGATCTCCCTCTGAACCCCTGTTTGAACACTCTGCTCCTCTTCCATCCCCTCCCTCACCCTCCCACGCCTCCCCTGCTCCCCCAACTGCCTTCATCCCTTCTCCCTCGCTGCCCCACACACCTGGAACTCCCTTCCTGCCCACATCTGCCTTGCCCCTTGCCTTCGTACCTTCAAGTCCCGCCGCAAAACCCACCTCTTCCGCTCCGCCCTTCCTAACTCCTGCTAATCATCCCCACCCAGGATTATCCCCCACCTGTTATCTGCAAACTCCCAATGTACTGTAACCAAGCCAAGAACAGGTACCTGAGTTCTCGCATCCTCATGATTATTGCATCCCTTGTCCCTCCCTCTGTTCCCCCTTCCCTGTCTCCCCTTCCCCTGTCTTTAGATTGTAAGATCTCGGGCAGGGACCGTGTCTATTTTATTCTCTGTAAAGTGCCAGGTACATTACTGGCACTATATAAAAGCTTATAATAAAAAAATAAATAATAATAATAATAATAATAATATAATTAATGCAATAAATGGCAATCTTGTTAACAGGATAGCTGATGGATACTAAAATAGATACCATTCTGCCTAAAATAGATACCTATCTGGCCAGATATTGCATAGTAGTGTATACTCATTTCAGTTCTTTCCCTACCCTCAAACACTGAAAGAGTGTCCTCAGGGGAAGGGAGCAGAGATGAGGACATGTACTCAATGTGAGGGGATGAATCCATGGCATAGATTCATGATCTAGACCCTTCTCTTCCTCCCCCCACATAATGCACACACCCCATAATCATCTCCCTACCCTACCCTCATTTCCTACGTAGCCCATGGAGCTTGTAATGATTTTCCATGTGGTCCACAGTAGGGAAAAGACCCCTCATCCCTGCCTTAAATTAGGGGGTATCTGGAAAGTCTAGAACTTCAGAAGCTCTTGCAAACCACTTCCCCACATGCCCCCTTTGGGCAGAAGATGAATGGAGGAATATAGCATTGAACTGGCTACAAGGATTTTTTTGCCATTCAAGAATTCCTAGTTCTTGGGGGAATCCCCATCTTCCACTGATAAATCATGCCTTAAATCCCCATTCAAATCTGTCTCACTGCATTATTGCCCCACAGCCATTTGGTACTGTGCTCTATACGAAGTGGGTTAGAGGTTCCAGTCCATTACTGAGACCACATTATAATAAGCTATCTTAGGGTGAAAACAAACATGACAGTAACCCACTCTGGCCAGCTTTGTTCATTATGTATGCACCATGGAGTCACTGTCATGTTTATGCTCAGCCCCCTAGATGTTTGTCTTTGACCGACCCCAGGCATGTCAGCAGCTAGCCCCCCTCTCACCCCTGCCGAGATCAGTCCGGTGCAGAACAGGCCACAGCAGGTTAGAACATATGTTCTGACCTGCCATGACCCATCCTGGATCAGGGTCACAATGGCCAGTCACCATGGTGGTCTGTGATTGGCCACCATGGCTGTCAATCATGGCGGGAAGTGCAGCACGGGGCACAGCATGGGGACGGGCGTGGGACAGCTCCCCAGCCAGGGTCACTTGTGGTCGGTTTCCCAATCTGACCTTGGCCTTGTCAGCTGCATGATGGTGACCCAACCCGGCCAGGATCACCACCACATGGCTGTCATATCTGTTTTTACCCAGCATTACTGGCAGTTTCATTGGTGATGTCAGCAAGGAGGCACAGAAAGGAACTGGTATCACACTCACAGCCCTGAGTTAGTCTCTGCTAATGAGGGTTGAGGCTCACTGATAGGGCTTGCTGTCCATCTTATGGCTAAATTGCCAAGTTCAGCATCCAGGGTTGTCAGTCCTTCACACGCAGTAAATAAATAATTAGGCAGAGAAACTTGAATTATCTTACTATAAAGAGAAAAGCTTTTCCCCAAGTGCCTAACTGATTCCGATTGAAAAAGGCAGATCTATCATTCTTCAGGCCTGCCACAATTAAAGCCTCACTCTAGCTGCTCTTCCTGTGGTTTACCTTCTTGTTTGTGTGTTTGCCTTGTAATCCATTAAATTTTATGGCATTAGCAGGGATTTGAGGCCCCAGGTTTAATCAATAGCCATTTCTCGGACATCAGCATTTTTTACTCACAGCGCTGTATCCCCAGTCATATTTTTAGCACACTATCTGACCTTTCCTTCCCAAGCCCGTACTTCCTAATTATAACCTCTCTTGTTTTGGTATGATATATGGGCAAAGTCAAGTGCTGTCACTGCACTTGTAAATTCTCTCAAGGGGATTGCAGAAATGGCCTACTAACGCAAACTAGAGCTGCCAGTACGTTCCCTCTATTTGCATATTTTCTGTTCATAAGGTTTGTAGTTCTGGGTTGCATGTAGGAAAGATGCTTTGATTTTATGCAAGTCTCTGAGAAGGCAGCAAATGAAATAGTTATAATATGCTTACTGCCTCGTATTGCTCTTCAGAGTAGAGCTATGTTTCCCCAGTGAGTCTTGCTATCGTTCTCCGTTTCACCAGTGAGTCTCTTGCCATCAGTTCTCTGCACGGTTTTAAGGTTGCTTCCCTGAAGGCTGCTGACAAGGCAGCTAACATTAATTTTCTGGGTGATATCTTTTGAACTTTGTGTGGAGAATGTTGTGGGGGGGGGGGTTTCCCCCTTCTCTTGTGTCTTGAAAACAATTGCATTATTAAGTCCAGGAAAGATTAATCAATTGACTAAATGGCTTTTATTTCTAACACATCATTAGTTTCATCTCCCACCATCTACCATGCAGAACTTCACTTTTAATGCGCCAATCCTGGCCCAAAGAGCCCTTGGACTTGGAGGTTGTGCATACAAGCCAGCGAAGAGCAACCTTCAGGCTGCATGCAGACACACAGGGGTCACCTGCAGCCCCCATCAATCAGTGACTTAGGGTGTTTTTAAATGAGACAGCTCCACACAAAGGCCCCCACCATCCACGTGGAAAGCCACTCATTTGAAGTCGATGCATGAGGCGCGCTCCCATGATCCATGCACTGGCCACCCAGTCCCCACAGGGAGAACTCCTGGAAAATCTGGAGTGCCCTGTGTGGAGACTGGGGCTGCTTTTAAACGAGACAAGAAACGCGGCTGATCCTTTGATCAGCCACGTTTCTTTGCGCTCGTTTAAATTGCCAACTCACAATTAAGCCGGCTCTTCCCCGCGTCAGACCGGGCAGGCGATCCTGCCCCGTCCAACGCGGATCGCCACTGTGCCGGCTTCACGGCACACTTCCAGGCTATTTTGCCGAGTGCGCATGCGCAGAAGGGCGCACATGCGCACTGAGTCTCTACGCCGGGTCTGATGCTCTTCTGAGCATCAGACCCGGCGTAGAGAGAAAGGCGGGTGCCCGATCCCGCCTCTGAATGATCCCGCTTGTCAGTGGGATCGTCTAAAAGCAGCCTGGGTGGCCAGTGTGTGGATGAGGCAGCCTTGTGGGGAGCCACCCGTGTAAAGCACTCCCCAAACACTTCCCATGTGTGGATGCCCTGCCCCACACACTGACCACAGACCCCCTCCCCTTCACTATCATTTCAAAAGGCCTGAAGGGTGTTAACAAACAAGACAATAGCCTGCTGCAGGCCAGGTTTGGTCCGTTCAGCCCCATGTCTCGTATTTAGTGCATAGAGCAAAATAAACGGGCAGTTCCTGTGTGTATTTCTTGTGTATGTGGGCAGACCCCACTTATAGGATTAGTGCCACAAACCTAATACCTGGGCAGGTGTTCTTCTCAGCCATGCTCTGCCCGTGCCCTCACCCTTCTCATTATCCCGCCCCGGTTATGACTCACAGCCACAGCAAACCATGGGAAGAAGAAGCCACACCAGCTGTTTCTTTCTTTCTGGCTATTATGACTCTGGGAGGCAGCCCAGCACCTCTACCTCCACCCTCCCGTGAGGGTTCATACCTGCATTTATATCTTCCAGCACTTGGCAGCCAGGAATAACCTTTTGCTATGCACAAAATGCTGAGCTTACTTACCAAATTGCATACTTTGTTGAGTGCCGATAGTGAAAACTGAAAGAAAAAGTAAAAATTGAAATCAAAAGCAATCAGTCTTTGCATCAGGGGCAGTTCAACATTCAGAGCTCTGGGCTGGTGCCTCATAAAGCACCCCAGAGCCACATCACAGCCCCAAGTTACTTTCCTGATCACCTCAGTGCTGCCATTACCCCCCACACATGCAGCAGCAGCAGCAGCAACAGCAGGCAGTGAGAAAACACTGTTTGCTCCTACACATGGCTGCTGAGTCCACAGAGCATTACGGCACAGCCTTTGCGCACGTGCAAACAGTGGGTGTTTCTCCTGCATGTTTCTCCTGCATGTTTGCTGCATGTTTGCTGTTACATCCTGAATGTTGCATGTGTGTAAATCACTCACCCAGATCTTAAACATCCAGCTCTTTGAACTTCTGCATAGAACTTCTCCTAGAGCTTTTGTGTGTAAAAGGTTCTCCTGGTAAACTGCTTTGCTCCAGGCAGCTGTGGTCACTTGGTTTCCATGGCGGCCTGTCACATCTACAGCTGTGGGTACTTTAGGGTGCCTCAGGGCAGTGTTTGTGTGAAGAATGCATCCAGGAACTGGGTCAGGGCAGTGTGTGCGTGAAAAATGCATCCGGAACTTACTTGTGGACTTGTAAACCCAGAAGATTGAAAGACCAGCACTTTAAGGTGTGTGTAAAAATGCCCAGTGTTCTCACTGTTTGTTGCTAAGCATGCACCAGGGCAGGGCAGGGATTTGGGGGGTCCAGGGCTGTGATGGCTGGGGAAGTGGGGACTGGGGAGTGACTTAGGCACAGAGCATAGCTGAGAGGGAGGGCCGCAACAACATTTTCACCCATATTTTACCCCTCTTGTGCATGCTCAACTGTGTCTAGGGGCAGTAGTAGAGGAAGGATTGGGGAGCTTGTCCATGCCAATGCAGGAATCCAGTGAATTAGACCTTTTGCCCTAGCCAATCAGGGCAAGAAAAAGGGCAAGAGGAGGGTACTGGGAAGGGGTGGGGAGCCTGTCTGCTTAATTAAAAGCATTGCAACAGCACGTTCCCCCTTTCTGGTTAAACGGTTTCATCAGATAAGGTAAGATGAAGAGTGACTCTTTATTGCTGTTTTGTTTTGGTTTTTTCTGGATGGGAGCAGCTATTCCTAAATGATTTCTCTTTTGGTACCCCTTCTCAGTGGGGGGGAGGGTATTCTTGCTTGTTTTTTCTTGGTTTTGTCCCTTTATAAAGCTTGATTAAAAATTAGTTGGAGGAACAATCCTTTGGTTTTTCATCCCAATTGGTTTGAGATTGGTTTGGATTTTTAATCCAAATTAGTTTGGGATTGGTTTAGGGGAGAAATCCTGGTTTAGATTTTAATCTCAATTTAATTGTTTGGGAGAGAAATGGTTTTTAATTTGGTTTTTAAACAAGCTTGCAAACTTGAGCTGCCAACTTGACGTTGACTCCCTTGCCAGCTATCGGCCTGTCTCTAACCTTCCCTTTTTAGGGAAGGTTATCGAGCAGGTGGTGGCTCAGCAGCTGAAGGAGCATTTGAGCTGTGTCAGTTTTCTTGATCATTCAAAGTCTGGTTTTCATCTGAGTTATGGCACTGAGACTGCGCTTCTGGCACTGGTTGATGATTTTTGCCATGAACTGGATCAGGGTCACTTGACCCTGCTGATTCTATTAGGTCTGTTGGTGGCATTTGATGCCATTGACCATGAGATGCTGGTGACACGTTTGCAGGACCAGGCCAGGGTGGGCGGGATGGTTCTCGAATGGTTCCGCTCCTTCCTGGCCGGAAGAACTCAGCAAGTGGTGCTCAGGGATTATTTTTCATCATACTGAGACCTTGTGTGTGAAGTCCCGCAGAGTTCTGTTTTGTCCCCGCTTCTGTTCAGCAATATCCAGCTGCTCGGCAAGGTTATCAGGGGGTACCAGCTTTACTTCTCTTTTTCATCAGAATCAGGCCCGGCAGTCTCAGTGCTTACTTGGTGTCTGGCAGCTGTGGGAGACTGGATGAGGGCTAACTGACTTAGGCTAAATCCTGACAAGACAGAGGTGATGCTGGTGGTTAAGGCGGTGGAGGTGGCATCCCCCATCATTGATGGGGTTTGCCCTCCACTGGCCTCTCAGGTGCGGAGTCTGGGGGTGCTCCTCAATCCACAGCTCTGCCTGGATGTTCAGGTGGAGGCTGTGGCAAGGAGCGCTTTTGCCAATTACATCTGGTATGACATCTTCGGCCGTGTAACTCAGATTCCGACCTGGCCACTATCATCCATGCTTTTATCACCTCCAGATTGGACTATTGTAGCGGATAGGGGTGGGACATCAGGGCAATTACCGGGTACCGGATTTACCGGTTACCAGATTTTTAAATACCAGATTTCTGGATTTGTGTACCGGTTTACCGGTACCGGATTTGTTCCATTGATTTCAATGGGGAACTGTCCCCATTGAAATCAATGGAAAAAAACACACAAAACCTCCCCCCTCCCCCTCCCAGGCTGCATGGGTGGAAGGGGGGACACCCCCCACCCACCCTGCCTAGCCTGGCTTTAAAAAAAAAAATTCCCCTGAAGTCCCTGCTAGTGCGAG
>QEPC01000533.1:144819-156407 GCA_003113815.1 Sphenodon punctatus
AGGGTGGGTGGGGGGTGTCCCCCCTTCCACCCATGCAGCCTGGACTGGGGAGGGAAAGTGGTGGGGAGGGTTGTTTGTTTTTTTACATTGCGGCCATTCATTTGAATGGCCGCAATGTAAAAAAATCCAGTAGGGGAATCCGGTAAATTACACCAGATTACCGGGTTTAATCCGATACTGCTGGTACACCAAATGCCAGCAGTATCGGATACCGGATGATCCGGTAGTCCCACCCCTAGTAGCGCACTCTACATGGGGCTACCCATGGTGACGGTCTGGAGGCTACAGCTGGTACAGAATGCGGCGGCCTGCCTCTTGGTGGGATTGGGCCACCAGGAACATATTACACCAGCTTTTCGATCTCTACACTGGCTGCCTATAGTCTTCTGAGCCAGATTCAAGGTGTGGTGCTTGTCTATAAAGCCCAAAATGGTCTGGGCCCTGCCTATCTGTGGGATCGCCTCACTCCCCGGGTTCTGGATCGGTTGTCCGAGGGAGCCCTCCTTGAGGTCCTCTGACTCTTCCGGGAGTCCACGATGGAAAGGGCTTTCTCGGTGGCCGCACCAAGGCTGTGGAACTCCCTCCCGATGGAGGCCCAATTGACCCCAGACCTTCCCTCCTTTTGACGAGGTTGTAAAACCTGGCTGTTCCACCAGGTGTTTGGCGGTGGAGGTGGGTGAGGGTGGGGGGAGTGGGTTGGGGGGGTGGGATTTTAATTCTCCTGCTATGAATGTTTTATTAATGTTCTTATTCTTTTCTGTTGCTGTAAGCCGCCCCGAGCTGCTGTGTCAGGAGGGGTGGGGTATTAAGTCCTTTATAAAATAAAAATAAATAAATAAAAACAAGAGCAAATCAGATATGGGTTTGTAATGTGCAGTGGAATCCACTTAAGTAGAAGTTGCATAATGCAAATTTCTGGATAAGTCAAATTAATTTGACTTCCTTGACTTCCTCAAGACCCAGCCCCATGGGTATGTATTGCTTCTTGATCTGGATAAATCCAGTTCTGAATCCTTATAACTCAGTTTTCAAGGGTATAATAGAGTATGCCCACCTAGCTAAAATGTCAGGACCCTTGTGTGTATTAATGATTTCTTGGCAGCATATGGTTAAAATACTGTAGAATATACTCTGTCAAGGTGAGCCCTCAGAGGGGAGAGGGAGAGAGATCCTGTCAGTTCTATCAGTCTCACGTGGGCTGCAGAGGGAGAGTCTGCCAGGTTTCCCTGTCTCCAGCCAACCCAAGACTCCCAGAGTCAGAACTGACTGGATTATACATGTACACCCACAGAGCTCTGCCCCGCTAACTGCTCTAACTATTTGGGTGTTAACAAATGAGATGGTATCCAACCCCAGGTAGGTGTCCACCTACTTGTTTATTAGGTGTTCAACCCCACCAGGCATGTGGCCACAGCCCACCAAGCACACAGCCCCCCCACCCCACTGTGCAGGCAAATGCAGGTTAATATGTGCCCATTTGTCCACGTCACATCAAATAGGTTGTGTGCAGCCTCCCACGCATGCAGGTCCACCAACACCATGGGCAAAGTGCCTAGAACATTCCAAGGAGCAACCACTTCCAGCCTCTCTCTCTGCCCTTGTTCTCACTGGTATGCACAGAACATCTGCCTTAAAAGCCCAATGTGCTATTTTCAAACATGCATTTTCCCAGCTCTCCCTGGTTGGCAGTACATGCCGAATGCTTCCTTTTTCCCAGCCATTTCATTCTGAGGAACAACTTGCGGAGGCTTACCGTTGCCAGGGCCATGACTAATGTAACCCTTGTGCCAATGGCATCTGTGGCAAGAAGGCCCGAGTTACCTTTTCAAGGGGTTGACATTAGGGATGGGACTATCGGTATCAGATTAATCTGATAATGACAATAATTGGCGATATCGGATTAATCAGATAATACCAATAATATCAGTATCGGCATATCAGTTTTTTAACATTGCTGATTTTATCAGCAATGTTATCGGCAATGTTAAAAAAACAAATATGCTGATACCGATAAATCCGATATCGGATTAATCCGATACTGATAAAACTGGTAACCGATAATTCGCTGATAGTCCTATCCCTAGTTGACACAACCAAACACACCGGCTCAAGCCCCACCCAGAAATCTGGGACACTAAATTTTACTGGAAAGCCTGGCAGGCTGTTACTTTTCCCCACTTGCAAGTACACCAGCTAAGTTGTGAACAATGGAGCATTATTAAAAGGTAAGAATTAACAAAGTATTAACACAGAGGAGCATTTGGTACTGATGAACTTCCCACACATAAATCCCACTCTCAGAGCAAGAGTCCGGTGCCACAGCAGAGTCACCGTTCTGCATTCCCAAACCCCTTCACTCCACTCACGGTTCTTTGGGGGATGTTCAGTTCACAGAACCCTGGTTGTCCCATGCAGGCTGCCGCGGCTCTCTGTCACCAGCATCCTCAGGCACATCTCTTCTTTGCCTCAACCTGGCCCAGGAAGGCTGTTCCAGCTCCCTGGTGCAGTCTTCAGAAAATCCTGGGAGCCTACCTCCTGATCCAGCAAGTGAGTTCAGCAAGGAGCTGGATCAGAGGGGCTTACCAGGTCCAGTTGTCCCACGCTGGCTGCTTTCTCTAGCGCCAGCGTCTAGAGACCATGGCATCCCACTTCCTGACCTAGCAATACCCAAAGAGAACACATCATGGGAGTTTTCCCTTTCAATGGGCTGTTCCAAAGTCCTGAGCTACACTAATACCGCCAGGCAACAACCAGCATCATTACCATAACCGCACAATCACAACAGTTGATCTCTACCTACTGACCCATCCACCAACACCTGCATTCCATGGACTGAGGAAAAGACCAAGGCCTTCATTGCTCTATGGGGGGAGCAGAAGGTCCAATATGCACTGATGGAGTGCTATAGGAATGAAGCTGTCTTCCAGGAGATCTCAGTCCAAACAGGGCTACACCCTGAACCTGTGCCAGCAGCAGACCAAGGACTTGAGACACTGTTAATCCGGATCAACAAGTTTGCCTACCACCACAGGAGGCCAACATCTCCCTCCTATGAGCTCCTGGACCAGTTTCTATATGTAGATTGAGCCATTGTAGCCTCCCTTCCGTATGGATGTGCTTTCACCAGGTGCCAGAAGTGGGTGGATATGGCTCCCCCACTGCCCACTCCCACTGCAACCATTCACACTTCCACAACTGAAGCCTCAACTGCTGGTGGATATCCCTCCATGTCCATTCTTGCCCCAGAACCAACAGGGGTCAATGCAGACACGGACACCATGACTCACTGTGTATCCCCTCGAACTTGAGAGCCAGCCCTTGTTCAAGGAACCATGCCACCAGAGGTTCTAGTCAAGGACCTGGATGCCACCTTTGTAGAGTAGACAGAGGAGAATGGTAAGTTAAGTAACTTTTTGTGAAGTGCTCCAAGTGCCATATAAGGCTGGGGGGCACTATATAAATAAAATGTATTCATTATTAATTATGATTATTATATTGCACTAGTTGGAGGGGTTGCATGATAAAGGCTTCCATTTATTGTTATTTAATTACTTTAATCAGATGCATGATAAAGGCTTCCATTTATTGTTATTTAATTACTTTTTGTTGTTGTTTTACTGTGTTTGCAGGTGACCAGCAGAGGAGCTGATGCAAAATTCCTGGGAAACAGCTCCACCAGATGGGAACAGTAGTCATGGGAAGTGGGTGGCAAGGCACCATGGCAGGACAGTGGGATGGGGGCGGGGAGGCACCATTTCCCCCACCCTTATGTATTTATTTATTATCGCAGCCTGTTTTATTGTAGTGTTTTTATGGAATGTTTTATTATATTGTTTAAATGTTTTAATTGTTTTATAACTAACTTGTTAGCNAGACACGGACCAGTACTAGGCCCACCTCTGACAGCAATTTGAGCAGTCAGACACGGACCAGTACTAGGCCCACCTCTGACAGCAATTTGAGCAGTCAGACACGGACCAGTACTAGGCCCACCTCTGACAGCAATTTGAGCAGTCAGACACGGACCAGTACTAGGCCCACCTCTGACAGCAATTTGAGCAGTCAGACACGGACCAGTACTAGGCCCACCTCTGACAGCAATTTGAGCAGTCAGACACGGACCAGTACTAGGCCCACCTCTGACAGCAATTTGAGCAGTCAGACACGGACCAGTACTAGGCCCACCTCTGACAGCAATTTGAGCAGTCAGACACGGACCAGTACTAGGCCCACCTCTGACAGCAATTTGAGCAGTCAGACACGGACCAGTACTAGGCCCACCTCTGACAGCAATTTGAGCAGTCAGACACGGACCAGTACTAGGCCCACCTCTGACAGCAATTTGAGCAGTCAGACACGGACCAGTACTAGGCCCACCTCTGACAGCAATTTGAGCAGTCAGACACGGACCAGTACTAGGCCCACCTCTGACAGCAATTTGAGCAGTCAGACACGGACCAGTACTAGGCCCACCTCTGACAGCAATTTGAGCAGTCAGACACGGACCAGTACTAGGCCCACCTCTGACAGCAATTTGAGCAGTCAGACACGGACCAGTACTAGGCCCACCTCTGACAGCAATTTGAGCAGTCAGACACGGACCAGTACTAGGCCCACCTCTGACAGCAATTTGAGCAGTCAGACACGGACCAGTACTAGGCCCACCTCTGACAGCAATTTGAGCAGTCAGACACGGACCAGTACTAGGCCCACCTCTGACAGCAATTTGAGCAGTCAGACACGGACCAGTACTAGGCCCACCTCTGACAGCAATTTGAGCAGTCAGACACGGACCAGTACTAGGCCCACCTCTGACAGCAATTTGAGCAGTCAGACACGGACCAGTACTAGGCCCACCTCTGACAGCAATTTGAGCAGTCAGACACGGACCAGTACTAGGCCCACCTCTGACAGCAATTTGAGCAGTCAGACACGGACCAGTACTAGGCCCACCTCTGACAGCAATTTGAGCAGTCAGACACGGACCAGTACTAGGCCCACCTCTGACAGCAATTTGAGCAGTCAGACACGGACCAGTACTAGGCCCACCTCTGACAGCAATTTGAGCAGTCAGACACGGACCAGTACTAGGCCCACCTCTGACAGCAATTTGAGCAGTCAGACACGGACCAGTACTAGGCCCACCTCTGACAGCAATTTGAGCAGTCAGACACGGACCAGTACTAGGCCCACCTCTGACAGCAATTTGAGCAGTCAGACACCATGGTCAAGCGGGCGAGCAAGTAGACAGCTGAGATGTGGGCAAAGACTCAACACAACTTGTCCCAGTCCATTCATTTCCAGACCTCCCTGCTTAAGCATGTTGCTGCCACAACTGTGAGCATTGTTGCTTAGGGGCAGGCACCATATTCCAACCCCCATCGGCCATTCATGTCCTATCCTTTGGAACTTGCTCTGGTTCTCCTAGCAATCCACCCCCCAGGGAAAGCACCCAAGCCCTCTCCAAGCTTTGCTAACACTGGTCAACAATTCCTGGGCCAGGCACGTCTCCC
Source organism: Sphenodon punctatus (assembly GCA_003113815.1). Lineage (NCBI taxonomy): Eukaryota > Metazoa > Chordata > Lepidosauria > Sphenodontia > Sphenodontidae > Sphenodon > Sphenodon punctatus. The sequence continues at coordinate 150,333 of QEPC01000533.1, forward strand.
CCCACCAATCATTCCAGCACACCTCCCATGAACTCTCCTCCACAGGCAGATCCATGGGAGAAGGACTGGGAAAATGTCTCCGTGCCTGGCTCACCACCCAACCAAGCACACCAAGCTGTCTCCAAAGGGGACAGGCACAAGAAGAAATAGTGACTATCATGCTTGGTGACTCACACTTTCTTGCAAATAAAAATTATTAATTTTTCTTGGGTTATTTATTTGTTAAATAAAGTTCTTTCATTTTTCTTCAGTTATTTATCTGTGAAAGTTCTTTAAAAAAAAATTATACTACATGGTTTCCATAGTTCTTCTGGGAAAGGAGGGAAGTTTGGGGAGGGAAGGAGAGGGCGTGTCTTGGGAAATGGCGGTATGGTATAGTGATAAGCTGCTTCGGCGACTGTAGGCTGGTGACAGACACACAGATATGATTCAGCACTATTGGGGCATAGGTGATTGGCACCTCTCATGTAAAAGCACCTGTGGCCACCACCATGGTGGCCATAGGCTAGTTATGGCTCTGGAGCCCTGGGCGAGAGGAGAGTGAGATGCGAATGAAACTGCGACTTTTCTGGACATTTGTCCATTGCCAGAAGTAGGGCAGTCGCTAACAGAGACTGGACTTTCCTTGCCATTTTTCCTCATCACTGCCCTGATGACAACAAAAGGATACCTTTGGGGCCACCAGAAGTGTCTCAATTGGAGAGCGGCGATGAAATCTCTTGGTGCACAAAAGTGACTCTACAGGGAATGTGAACCAACTGATAGATAGCTTGTTGCCCTATATAAGGCTTGGGCCAAGTGGAGAAGTGCAGAGCGCCCTGACATGCAGAAATGTTTTCAGTCCCCACTGTATGGCAATGCAGAAGATGCTAGAGAGGGGGTACAAGAGGCACATGTTTGACTGTGGCTTTTATACAAACCAAAAGGGATTTCCAACCCCACAGTGGGCAAGACCCAAATAAAACTGTGTGCTGATACCTGCCCATTTATCACTGTGAGCCACCGCAGCAATAAACTGGTTTGACAACATGCAAAGACTGGTTGCTTTTGCATTCATTTCTCACTTTTGCTTTCAGTTTTCACTATAGGCACTCAATAAAGTATGTGATTTGCTCCATAAACTCAGGAATCTGTGCATAGCAAAAAGTTATTTCCAACTGCTAAGTGCTGGCAGGTATAACCCCAAGTATGAACCTTCATGGGTGGGTGGGAATAGTCGACACTAGACTGCCTCCCGGAGTCATAATAACCCAGAAGAAACAAACAGCTGGAGCAGCTTCTTGTTCCCATGGCTCGCCGTGGCTGTGAGTCATGATAAGGGGGTAGGATCCTGGGAAGCAGGGTTGGTGGGTGGCGTGTGACAGGGAAGAACGCCTGCCCATCTATTAGGTTTGTTGCGCTAAAACTGAGGGAATGGGGACTGAATGGGGGGATGTATGAATGCCCAAGAAATATGCACAGGGGGCTGCATGTTTATTAGGCTCTACATGTTAAACATGTGAGTGGGATGCATGGACCGAACCTGGACTGCAACAGGCTAGTGTCTTGTATGTTAACATCCTCTGCTTCTGGGGGAGGGAAGGAACCTGGTGCTGAAGAAACCTGATGCTTGTTTAATCTGAGCATCAATTTTCTTGATTTCCAGGTCCATTCCCATAAGGTTTGCTTAAGTAAAATTTCTGAAATGTCGAACTTTTCGGAGACATTCGCAGACTCCACTGACGTGCATGATAGCGTTGGACAAATACGTAGGCGTGGAAACAGGGCTGACAAATTAAAATTCTTAAAATATAGGACTCTACAAAGCTGTGGCAGCTTGAAATGGGATTGGCCACCGTCAGAGACAGGTTGCTGGTCTAGATATGGGACATAAAACATGGGATATGCGGCAAGGCAAGCTATAAACACCAACTACAAAGTGGAGAGTTAGAAGGCTGTAACTAAGATTAATGAGGCAACATAATAAACAATAAAATAATAAAAATAATAAATCATAAAATAATAAAACTTGGGGAGATAGAAGGCTGTAGCTAAGATTAATGAGGCAAAATAATAAAATGAATGTTAAGTGGAATATCAGCGCATAATTTTATTTTATTTTATTTGACTTTTTATTTATATCCCGCTCTCTCCTAATAAATTAGCTCAAGGTGGCTTATAAATCAAATTGAAGCATAGGTCTTATACAAAAGACCCCAAAATACAATACAATTTAAACACAAGTCCTACACAGAGAACCCTTAATCATAAAACAATATAATCAACCATCTATCTCCCCCACCCCTCACAAAATAATCTTAGGGCTTAATACCTACACAGAGGCGCCCCAAAATCAAATACACGATCAGATACTCCAACCCCAAAACTATCCCTATATAAACAGCAACAAAGTACAAACATTATACATTCTATCAAATTCCCCAAAACCTACCACTTTCCCTAGCAGCATAACAACCCACATACATACTGCTTTACATATATTGCTGGGCCAAAAACTCACTCAAGGTGTTCCCTAATCAACCAGGGAAGTAACCTCGAGTGTCCCTTTCCTCCCTCACCTGCTGCCACCAGGTGAGGTCTCTCAACTGTTTCTACTCCTCACTCGCACTAGGGGAGATATTCTCACCAACTGTACCAGCAATAAATTTACAATACCTCTCCTACATAATATCTCCTCCACCTCCACTTCAGGGCCCCGCCGAAAGGGCACGTCCAAAGGAAGGTGGAAAGGGAGTCCCACGGGTCCTGACTGCTGGTAACATGGACCCACTCCCCCCAAACCCAGTACCCACAAGTCCTGTGTCCAAAGGGAAGGGGACGGGAGAGCTGCTTGACTCTGTTCCGCCGCCGCTGCCGCCATCTGCTGCTTCCTCACCTGTATGCTTCCAATTTGGGGAGTGGTCCCGTATCCTGCTGTTGAAAGACCCAAGTACTTCATTCTGTTTTTCACAAGTTCGGCAAGTTCCTGTCTTTCTGACCTTCTGTAAAGGCTCAGCCACTGCTGACTGATTTTCTCTGCTGTCTTGCCAGAGTGCTTTGGCACTTTTCTGCTCAGGCATTGGGCCCACTGCATGCTTTTCCTTCTTAACAAGGGATGATCTGACTGATCACTGGATGTTGAGTTACGATGCTTTAATGAGGCTGATGCATAGTCTCACATGTTGGGAGATGTCCTGAATTTGGGACCTTTAAATCTAGACTTGACACAGCACTAGAAAATGGGCAGTGGAGAACACTTTTTCATTGGTGGAAGACGAGATTAGAGGCCAAACAGCTCTTTGCCAAATCTAACGTTTGGCTTATAAGCAACAGTGGGAAACTCTTCATATGAAGCCAGTTAAACAAAGATACTGCCATTGTTTTAAATTCTCATGCATGAGCGTAATTCATAAAAGCCTTCTTTGCATTTGTAACTTGCTACGGATTTAGCAACAAACAGCAATAAATACAATATCTGAGATGAAGTAACTGCTGCTCCAACCACCAGTACGTATGGGGGAGATGCTCTATGGCGTTTTTTAAATGAGCCGCCGCTGGGGGGGCAGTCTGTGGTCACGCTGCTACAGGGGCAGGGCGGGTGCAGACAGGTGCACACCCATCCCCCACTTATCCTCACCCAAGCCCTCGCATGGAGCAACCTGTGTTTTTGCCAGTTGCTCCATGCAGGGGTGATGGGTGGAGGTGGGTGGGGTGCATATTTCGCAGGGGGTGCACACACACACGCCGCTGCTTTCACACAAGATGCACCCACCCATGTCCACTGGGTGTGCATGAGTGGCTGTGTCTCATTTAAAAAGGGCCTAAGAGTTAGGTACACAAATGTCATTGGAAGCAAATGGAGTTGAGATGTCTAATTCCCTTAGGTGAAAGTGACCTCAGCCAAAGAAAAAGGAAAGGGGGGGGGGGACTACTTTTGTTTCTACATTTTAAAACAAATCTATGGTCTTAAAATATGTTTCTAGAACCAGTCTTACAGTGACCTGAAACAAAGATTCCGCTGGGATATTTACACTGTAATTTAGAGAGAGTGTGGTTGAAGTGTTGGTCCAAAATGTACGAGATGGAGGCAAAGTAGTTCAGATCTTTTATTGGACCAACTATTATTGGTAAGAGTATGCGAGGAAGGGCCCCATGTGACACAAATGCTAGCACACTCTCACCCGCAGAGGTTGGTCCAGTAGAAGATATCATCTGAACGACTTTGTCTCCATTTCTGCATAGGTACAGATGTTTTTAGTGAATATAAAGATTCTACCTTTTTTAACCGAAAAAAAAGTACTGTGCCCATTATGGCTAGAAATTTTGAAGGCTATTTTGCAAATATTCCAATTGCAGCTAATAAATTGCTGAAGGAATGTAATTATTTCATTACACTTTGATCCTTTGAGTTAGTGTGCTAACATTATATGGAAATATTAATCTCACCTGAAAATGAATTAAACCTTCCTCTTTAGATTCTTTATAATGCAGCTGCTCATTCCTCATTATTAGCACTGACTATCAGGTGGCTTTTTATTTTATTTTTTAATGTACTGCTCATCAAGGTACAGAAAAAGGACAGGACAATGGGATGCTCCATAAACCAGTAGATGTTAATGTCAGGGTGAATGTTCTAATCCAACCTGGTGAGAAAAAAACTAGGTGAGGAGGAAGTTTGGGGCAATATTCAAGTGACCCAGGGTTTTGAATAATCCATGTACAGCAGGTTAGAACTGCTGAGTGAACCTGGCAGATCAAAACTCTTTCAGGCATAACTGGGGGCTGTATTGTAGTAAGCACTTAACATGAGCATTGATCCGTATGCTTGTGTTCCAGCCACTGCTTTATCCATGAGATGCTGTGTCCCCCTCTAACCATCACTTTGCCTGCTTACTAGTATCTATATCTACTGCAACATTGCTAACAGTTGTCTATTGATATATTATTGCATCCTCTTGCTATAATCAGTCAGCTGGAAAATTGGAATACACTCTCCAGGAGCCTCCATGGTTTTCACATCTGGCATTGGGTGAAGCCACACAAGAGAGTGTGGGGAGGCTTTCATACCTTGGGTAGCCTTACCCCACTCTGGACAGCGCAGCCACGTGATGCACTCACTGACCTGGGGCCTATCTGGGGATCGTCCCACAGCTGCTGTTGAGGTTCTCTGGCTTGCAGAAAGGGATGTGAGATGCTTTTTATATCTTTTATGTTGTGTACTTTTATTTTTTATGCTGTATATAAAATAAGATAGCTTTCTTGGCGCCATATTGTTTGAGCTTTCACTGTACGGATCCAAAAGAACAAACAGTTTCAATACACGTGGGCCACAGTCTGTCCACATGGCGCTCTCCTCCCCTGCACCATAGAGCTGTGGGTGGATTGGTCGCTGCTCTAGGCTGCCACCTCCAGCTCTATGGCATTACCAGGGCAACTCCTGGCCTAGAGCGGAGCTGCAGTGGCCCAACCACCAAGTAGATGGACCACTGCTCCACCTCTGGCTGGTTCTCTGAGTATGGGCAGCCCACACCACTTGCGGTGCTCCAGGACGTTACAGACCACCACCAGCAGAGAGGCCCCGGAGCACCGACAGCCTGTCCCACCTCTGCTCCATTTCACCCCAAGGTGGGCTGTCTTTAAACAGATGATCCGCCAAGGGGTGAGGCAGGGCAGCTGTCCATCTAAAAACATCTAAGGAAGTTCAAGACAAGCAATTCAGAGGTGCCTGTGACAAGTCCCCTTCGCCGCCGCATGTTGGCGACGGGGTTATTGTCCCGCCCCCTCCATGAGAGGGAAGAGACAGGACTGACCTTGTTGCCGGCGGAGCGCGTTAGAGCGCTCTGGCCGGAGAGTCTGTTGCCGGGCAGACTGGGCGCGGCGGGAAAGACGCCGCGCCGAAATCGAGGACAAGCCCCGCCCCCTTTAGAAGGGGCGGAGCAGTTCCTGGCCGCGTGGCGGCAGATCGTCGGGGGAAAGCAACGCAGCAGCAAGGAGAGCTTGCTGCTGCCGTTACAGAAGAAGAAAACCTTAAATAAAGAACCGGTTTTGGCGAGATGGGCCGCACTAAGAAAAAAGCGGCCCCGAAGAAGCCTCAAC
>QEPC01000533.1:163004-176086 GCA_003113815.1 Sphenodon punctatus
ATGCTAACCACCCTTTAACCACCCTTGGTGGTTATTTATGCATGTTGCAGGGCTGTATTGGTGCCCTATGCAGCCCTGAAACATGCATAAATGACCACCAAGGGTGGTTAAAGGATGGTTAGCGTCATGTCTGTTTTCACCCTCTCTCTTTTTTCAAGGAAACAGCATGACAACAATACTGTTTATGCCAAAAGTGGGGAGACTGGATCTAGAGCCCCATGAGGCTTTTTGGTCCCATTGTGATGAATGGATGTGGCTCTAGGGAGTATTAGGAAACTTTGCCACCCCTGATTTATGCTAAACTGTCAAACCCTTTTTCTCAGATTTCAGCTCCATTGCCAGAAATCCCTTTTTGGCTCCCATGGGCATTTCAAGTCTGGATCATCCCTGCCTGCAGAATACTAATTTGTTAGCACTGTATATTCTAATGATGATACAGCACTGACTTGACTACACAATGCATACTGTGCAATCTTGTATTTATTTTTGACTGAATTTGCCTGGCCAGATTCAACCCTCAGAGAACACTAATATTTGACAACAACATAGGCCTCTCTGGCCTATGACTCTAGATTCACCATGTTTTAATCAAGGAAAGTGTTGGTGTAAAAGAAAGCAATGAAGAGCTGCTTTGTTCACTTTGGTTTTTGCTTGGAAAGGTGTCAGTATATACAGATGCAGTGCTGGAGGCTTCTTTCTGAGGAACATAGGATTGATATTATAGCTGTTCATTAACACCACAGTAGTGATGATGAGAGACTCACATTGGCCATGGTGAAAGTCTGTGCCTGTAGATTAAAATTGAATTGCAGGGTTGGAAGGTACAGCAAGGATCATCTAGCTCAATTCCCTGCTCCAAGGTAGGATATCTTCTGCCTAAAGCAATGCAGACAGATGCTTGTCCAGTCAGGTTTTGAACATATCCAAGATGGGAAATCCTGTATTCAGTAGGGGAGGCCATAGCTCAAGTGGTATGAGTGTGTGCTTTGCATGTATAAGGTCCCAGGTTCAATCCCCAACATCTTTGCCTCAGGACCTCTAGTAGCACACCTGGGGAAGACCTCTCCTGGAGAAGTCTCAGGTAGCACCCTGGGATAGCCTCTGCCAGGCACCCTAGAAGAGCTGGATTTGGACCTGAATTTGAAACCCCTGCTGCTGTGTCAGGTTGTGACAATGCTGGGCTAAGATGGACAATATTGGGCTAAGATTGGTCTGCCTCAGTTAGGCAGTTTAGTTTAGTGCTATGCTACATCCCCAAGAAGATGCTGCCAAAAGATTAAAATTAAACAGCAAGGAAGCCACAGTTTTGCTAATGGCTGGGTGACAGTACTGATTAGACTCAATCTGGATTGGTATACGTAGCCTTCAGAGGAGAGTTTACAAGAGGAATCGGGACAAGAAACGGATAGGAAGTCTAGCGTACATGGGTAGGATGCTTAGCATAGTGGGGAAGGAAAGCACAAAGAAAAGAGAAAAGACATTCACAAAAATACTTACCTCAGGGTGACTGTCCTTTACCCTGGGACCGATTGAGGAGATGAAGCATACAAGTACACACACACCATGGGTGAGAACAGAAAAACACCTCCCCACACATTACCTATAAATTACTCACGCTTTCCCCACTGTTGCCATGATTTTGTTACCTCTACTTTGAATCAGGGTAAGTGCTGATCTCAGGTGGTGAATGCAAGGACCTTAGGTTTGGAATTTATTTACCTTGATACCTGTGTGCATGCTCCAAACTGGGGCTACTGACCCCAGAACCTTAACCACAGATTATAATTTTCTCAGGTGAGCAAGCCCTAGGATGACAGGACAAAGTGGGAAAGGGAAGCAGGAGGAATAGCTGGAGATGTTGCTTAACAAAGAGCCGGAGGAGCAGGTTGGCTGAGAAACTGAAAGCTTTAGGCTGAAAGATCGGGGGAGAAGAAACTTTAATATTTGGCTCAGAAGAAATCACTGGCAAACTTGTTGAAAGTCACCTGAATGGAGCAGAGGGGCAAAAGTCAGGCTGAATAGGGAGACAGGAGGAAATGAGAGGAGGAATAATCAGCAACTGTAGGCAGCACAGTTCCTCAAGGAACGTGAGGTAAAGGTGAGGAGAGAGCTCCTGTAATGAAAACCCAGGGAAGGGGGATAGACAAGGTTGCCATTGCCAGAATGCTGGAGGGAAGGAAATGGCTTTTCAGCTTTCCAACAAGATCTAAATAAAATTTTAAAATGTAAAAAGCAAACGGCATGCTGTAATGCTCCAGTTTCTTTGTTAGCAAACACTGGAGCAAAATGCATGCAGAAGGATAACAGACTGAGAAACAAGAAGGCTACACTTTCCAATCCACAAGGTTTGCCATTTCACTAATCTGCTCCGCAGTCAACTGTCCATCATACAGTCTGCTTTTAGGAAATGAAAAAGCTATCAGTTGTCATAGAAACAATAGCAATTTGTGTCACTCTGCAAGCTGATATGGGAGGGTATCACGGTTTGGCCATTTTCCAAGCATCCAGATTGAGAAACACTGAAAGGCTTAAAAACAGTCACTGAATTTCTGCCAAACAAGCAGAACTTCAACTATCACAAGCATTTTCAAATATTTACCAATTGTTGAGGGTCAGTTTGAAAAGCCCTGGATGTGGGAATACTCTAAAAAAATTATATTATATTGGCCCCCCAAAAAAACATGTTTCTGAGATATAGGAAGTCTGTATAAAAACACTGTTCTGTGGCCGAGGGTTATTAGAACTGTGGCATAGTATTGCCAGTTCTCAGCAGTTGCAGCAAAAAAATCTAGTCACTTTTGAGAGCCTATAATTAAACTACTGTTTTCAGACAAATGCTCTAATGCTGGCATTTTATTTTTAAAAAACCAGGAATTATTGTCACATAGTATTAATCAGGATTAAGCGTTCAGACGATCATGCCAATATAAATCATTAGACTGGTATGGCTTTCTGGATGCTTATGCCGGTGCAGGGGTCACAAGGAGGACTCTATCAATCCCATGATTCACTGCAGCTGAATTTCAGTTCCCCTCCTGCAGCTCCCATTGCAGAGGTAGGCATAGTTCTGCCACTCCTGTTGCAGAGGGAGATTCAAAGGGGTAAGAGACAAAACGTGGGAGATTATCATCCTGTTTATCTGCTGCTTGCAGGCACCTCTGCCTGAATGTGGCAACTGGGAGCTGGTGTGGATCTCTCAAGTCCCAACAGGAGAAGGAGAGTGCTGGTTCTGGTCTCCAAGTTTGGCCTGAGGAGACCTTCAGGCAGCACGGGCACTGCTCAATCCACTCCTGAGACTCCATGAATTGGGGAGGGAGTGCATGTCTTGCCTTGGCTCAGAGAGTGGGGAGAAGGCAGAGCCTGTACAGTAGACATCTGCCCAGATACAGTCCACACAGTTTAAAAACCAGATAAAGGACCGAGCGTAAAAAATGTTTCATAAATCTAAAATAAAGGAAGTTAGGGAACAGAGTCCCTGCGTCTCTGCTCTGCTTCCTGCCTGGGTGCCTTTCCTGGCTGCTGTGTGAACAGCTGTGAATCCCTCCCTTCATAATGTCCTTCCTGCTGTCATGGGTCCCAGGTTGAACTATACTGGTATTTAACCACAATACATCCTGGAAGCAGAACTATTTATACTGGTTCTAGCTGTTCACCTTCAATTTGGATTTATAGGGAATAATACCAGTATTATGCTCATCTAAAAACAGCCTAAGGTTAGCATTTGAGAAAGAAGACATACCAAGGGTGCAGCACAACTGCCAAGGATCATGGCTGACTGGAAGGCTAGGTGTTTATGATTTACCCTTTGATTTATGGCCCCTTTATGACTTCTATAAAATTTTTGCACCCATAAATCATTAAGATAACATGAAATTGTTACCCAAACCTTCTAATGTTCATTATAAATAGTTGTGTTCCTCAGATGGTTTTCAAGATGGTGAAGGTTTAGTTACCAGAGCACAGAAGGAGAGACTATTTCTGAGTGCCTGAGGAAGCCGTTGGATGTATCATTAACAGTTTAACACTGACATTCAGATGCATCTCTTTTTAAATGCATATATATTATGTATGTGTGTTTAACTGTTTATACTCTACCTACAGCATTTCCCCACCCTTTTTCCTCCCTCCACAACCACTTTTTAGGTCAATGCTTCCCTACACTAAAATATTTATAACCTTATAACATCATGATATTTAACTACTTGATTTGTCAGGCATATAAATATAGTTTAATTATAGACTGCAATACTACAGTTTATAGATTGTCATAGGTAAATTGACTGCGTAGAGGCAATGGCATTTAAAAAGCAGTATTGAGTAACAGGTTGCTATTCTATTTTATCTGCATCCAGCCCCTTATAGCAATATTCTCATTATCTCCCATCTGTTCCAAATAGCTCAAAACACTGCCCCATTCAAGCACAAGAAAGCACCTGTCCTTTAATTGAAGTCAGATGAAATTAGCCAAATGCCCCAATTTATTTTAGGTGCAAACATTTTCCAATCCAATTTAGCCCAACAACTGGCAAGGGAGCCTTTTCTGCCGTACACACAACTCATGCTGGAGCTAATGTCAGAGTGATCGTTGTTCTTCATGATGATCACACTCTTCACTAGTTCGGTTTTTTAAAAAAATCAATTAAAAAAAAAATCAGGGGAAATGTATTTGCTTGGCAAATCCCCTTCCCTTTCCATTTGTCTCCCAATAACACCTTCATCAGAAATAACAAAGAACTAAAACCTTGAGATGTTTCAACATAGAGCTCCATGCATGCAGATGTGAAAGTGTATAGAGAGAGCCTTGCAGGGAGTCGGATCGAACTGTTGGAGGAGTAAGCCTCGATTGTGAGGTATTTAATTTGCGGTCTGCAAACAATACGCGACCGCCTTTCATGCGCCTGATTGCAGCCATCAGCTCATTTAAATCTCACCTCACAGGATTTTGAAAAATCGTGCGAGTAGGTCTCACAATGGCGACCCACTCATCTAAAAGCAGCTTTAGTGTGGTCATTTAAACTCTGAGTGTTACTGTGCAGTGTGCACAGTCTGAGGCAGCAACCCTCTGATATAATGTAGGAAAGAGCAGGCTGATTGGGAGAAACATAGCCTGGGGGAAGACAGAATTGGGGAGAAAGGGCTAGTAGTAATTAATTTGCCTTGTGGTTAGACTTGTATTGCACATAAACACTTGTAAGGAACAACAGAGTAAATGAAAAAGCTGCTGCTTATAGATTTTTATTATTTTATTGGCTATCCTGTGACTAGTATCTCTTTGGACTTGACAGAACACTGCGCCCAGGCCTCAATTTATTCAGGATAGTGCAGATCCAACTGGGAGGCCCAGTGGGACACAGGTCATATTTTAACTCAGTGATTGGATTGGAACCCAATCTTTGAGCTCCATGCATGCAGAGTTTACTCCTAAACTTTTCCACAATCTGTGAGACCACCTCTGTGGCAAATTTAGACTGCTTTTCTCTGCATTTAAAATGATATGGTTTCTTTGCTCCAAATAACTAAGGCCTAAAATGGGTTCTTCATTGTAAAGGCAGAGGGGGATGCATGCTTGTTTTTCACGTTAGAAATCCAGCTCTTTGGGTGCTTGTACCACATGCAGGGAGGCCCTGATGGGTAGCACTACAGGTGAAGGACACAAGACAGAGCCGGCCGGATCTCCCACCCCCAGGCAGGGTGAATGCAGATGCCACATTTTGGACCAGTGGGGAAAGCAGTCCAAACAATCTCCCCCGCCGACCCGTGGGAAAACCAGGTGACCAGACCACTGACGCATGTCCCGCCACTCCCCAGGGCAGACTGAGAAGCCATCCACATGGGCAGGTGCCCAGCCCCCACCCCACCCACTACCTGCTCCGCCCACTACCCCACCCCCTGCCGTGATGTAGATGCACAGGAATGGTGAACTACACCTGCAGCTCTGTGGTGCTGGCAGACCTCACCATGGTGCGGGGCTGCATGGGATTATCCCGACAGGAGGCAGCATGCTACCCCCCTGCCCCCATTGGCCCAGGTGGGGCAACAGTAGCCGGCAATGTGTCATCAGCTTTCTCCAGTGGACACATTGCGTGGCATCTGTCTGCCTGCCCCAGGACTGAAGTGGCTGAACATCTGGTGACCGCCAGCCTAATGGTCAGCATCACAGACTTATGTTGGGTAAGGCCACCCAATGTGCATTAACATCTCGTGTGGCCTTACCCTATGTGTGAACTCCTGTAGCAGGGATTCACACGTGCTACTACTCTGCTGCAATGCATACCCACTACTCTGCTGTAGCTATGCTGCACTACTCTGCTGCAGTTTTTCACAGTAGAAATCCAACTCTTTGGGTGTTTGTACATATTGCCCACCTGCACTGAGGCCCTGTTACAGGAGTTCACACGCAAGGTAAGGCCACACGAGTTTGGAGTTGTTGGATCCTGACAAGAGTTTTTCCCATTGACTTTGTCTTTAATATGGGAATGTATTATTGTTTGAATATATTTAGATTTCCATATGTACCTTTCTGAATAATATTTCGAGCTTTGCAGTACATGCAATCATAGTTTTATCCTAGAATACTTTTTTGTCTCATTTATTGGCACTAGTCTATCCTAGTGTTTTGCTTTTCTGTATTTTTGGCTTATGAGACTTCGTGCCATCTGTGTTTGTGTTTATTTTATACCCACTCTCTACAGCAGACCTGAGTTCATCCCCCGGGGCTGCTGTTGCTCTCAATCTGCCCCTAAGAGCCTTAGCCAATGAGCATGCAGACCAGTACTAGATCACTGCTAGTGAGGGTGTCTAGCTCCCTGCTGATCAGCATGAAGCAACACATTCCCACCTGCACTGATTCACTGGGATGGGTAAGGGGTGGGTTTGCTTCACCCAGCAGGGAGCAGCAGACTGACTCCTCCCTTTCAGACCCACAGCTGAAGCTTTACTGTTCTTTTTCCCAGAGAAGCAGACCTGGGTTTGTCAGGCAGCCATTCCTGGATTTGTGTGCACACAACAATACAATAATGTGCAGAAACACCTTTTTCTTTCCAAGAAGACTCCACAGACAGCTGGCAAACTCATAGGATTACTATAACATAGCAGCAAGGAAATGAAAGCAGATTAATTTGAAGGGGTGTGTGTGATTTTTATTCAGCCGTTTTACATGTTTTAGTTTTGCTAGCACATATTTTACTAGCTTGTTCTGAAGCTAGGGTTTGCACTTGTGATTTTGGCCTATGGGAGGTTCAGGGACAAACTCAGGCCGTTTTAGACGAGACAAATTTGCGCATGATTGGTGAAAAATGCGCATGTTTTAATGCTCGTTTAAATACCTAAACCGTTTTAAATGCGCATTTGCCATGATCGTGTAAAAGCCAAAACCGTTTTGAATGTGGTTTTTAAATAATGCGCATTTTAAAAAACCAGTTTTGGCATCCCCCGATCATCAAAGGGGCTCAAAACCGGTTTTTTAAAATGTGCATTATTTTAAAACCACATTCAAAATGGTTTGGGCTTTTACACGATCATGGCAAATGCGCATTTAAAACAGTTTAGGTGTTTAAACGAGCATTAAAACACGCGCATTTTTCACCAATCATGGCAAATTTGTCTCGTCTAAAAGTGGCCTGAGAGGTGACAAACCTATCTAGATCAAAAGTATATTTGTGAAGGATACAAGCTTGCCCACCCACCCAACGACACTTAAGGGCTGAGACAGCTCCTCATCCACTTTTCTGACCCTCAGCTTTTACCAATAATTGCTCTAGAGCCAATGAAAACTCAGTTGGACACTTCTGATATTTCAAAGGCAAACAAGTAGAAATAAAGCCCTTTTTTTAATGCAGTTTTATCCTCAGCCTTTTAGGCCTCTGTTTAAAGACATTTTAAGCAAGGAACAAATGTTTGTTTCCCTTTTGTGAGTTTCCTTTAAATCTTTCTTAAATTAATATGCTTAGAAAAGGGAAGATTGGGTTGGGATGGGGGATCCACATGGTTTTGTAAATGCTGCTGAGCTGATCCATGTTCAGTACAAGTTCAGCTAACGCCAGCGTATCAACCAGGGTAATTTTCAATGTGGAGGCAAAGTATCTGGCTACTTGAAGTAGAATGCCCATTGCAGATATTAGCAGAACACCCAATGTACAATAGCCAAAGAAATGGATGCTGTTGTGAATTCATGGGTTCCAGGAGCAGCAGCAAATACGTCATGACTAAATATTGTGACCCTAAATACAGTTGATGTCACAACATCATGTTCTGAGGGTTGACAGACCCAATTGTTCAAAAATCCTGGAAGAGTCATACTCCCACCTCCGAAAAATGTGTTATTTATGTTAAAAATGCATGACTATTAAACCAAATTTGTTTGGTTTTTTATTGGGCTTTTTGGTTTTGAATCCTTCAAGATTTCCTGCATTTCAAGTACTTCTTCTACAAACTTGGGGGGGGGGTCCGTGGTCACTGAGTGGCACAGCTGCAGAGCAACCACTCAGGTGGAGTGCGTGGGCAAGGATTCTAACAGGCAGCTTCCAGCATGTCTACCATGGCAAGTGCCTCCCACTCCCTCTGCCATGGGGGTGGGGGAAAGCGTGTTCGGCTGGCCTTTGAAATTGACATTCCCGGCGTGAGCGCTGAGGAACCCAGGCTCCCCAGCACTCACAGTCAGTTCATGTGACTTGCAAAGGCCGTGTCCCCTGCCCACAATGTCTACGAGTAGTGGACCTGTCTGCTGGCATGGCTGGCTGCCCCAGTTCGTACGAGCAGGGGATACGTGGCCGCTTGGTTGCCACGCACCTTTTTGGTTTGCCCCCCACAAGACACTCAGGATTTCTTGACTCTGTGAGTGGACATAAGTGGGTGCTATGTGTTCATGGGAGCGCGCATTCCCCCACTCCACCTTTTAGATGGGTGGTCAAATGAGTAGCTCCTGGGTGACCATGCATGATAGCAGCTCGTAAACTTTAAAGATGTTACTACGCATGGCCAAGTATGACCCCAAAATGGACCTGTATTTGTGCCATGTTCTTTTCAGAGGTAGCACCTGATTCCTAGGGATAAAAAAACTGACATGAATAAAATAAGAACTGGCCAAATATGTACAAAAAACCAAATGATCCAAAACTAAACTCAAAAAGGTTCTTTGAGAATAAACTACTTTTTTCTTTTGGGAAAACTTCTGTTCCAACAGGTGACATTCTCCCTCCCTCAAGCACTCAGATACACTGTGGTGCAGAGCATGGTGTAGAAATGAGAAAGGGGGGACTCTGGCACAAGAAGTACATATCAGTGGGCTTCACTGAAGTATTTTTAGTGCTTGGGAACCTTCTCCCCAGCAGGGCTTGGGAACCTTCTCCCCAGCAGGGCTTGGGAACCTTCTCTCCAGCAGGCAACTTTGAAAATGAGTCCAAGCTTCATCTTCTAGACAGGAGTTGAGAACAGGACTGCTCAAGGGATCATGAATCTCTGCCATGGATCCATCCCTTATCCTTGAGTTCATGTCCCCCTCTTCACTCCCTTACCCTGAGCTCACTCTTGCCATGCATGAGGATGGGGACTAGTTCAAAGCCCAGAGCTAGAAAAGGGCCAAATAAAAAAAGGTTGCAGGCCAAATTTCTCCCAAAGGTCTTTGCAGTCTCTACCCACCTCCCCTCCTCTACCCCATGCACTGCAGTGTTGTGTAATCTTAACTCCCATGAGAATCTTTCATTCCTATAAGATGAGCTTGTTCATCCATTATGAAGAGTAAGATGGCCTAAGATAAAGGATCCATGGGGCATTTACATAAGAGTGTCTCTGAATGTCTGATCACTCGCTCCCTGAAATTTCCTATCTTCAGAATTGCTACCACCTTTAGAGCTAGCACAAGGTAGATACTGTCCTATCTCCCAATAGACGTAGTGAGCAAGCTCTCAGCCACTGCCTAGAACAGGGGTGGGAAACCTTTTCCCTCCCAGGGGGTCACTTTAAAAAATAGTACAAACGTCAAGGGCCACATTGAGGGCAGGGCTGCTTAAGGGGTGCACTCCAGAAGAGGAAGGTTCATCGCAGGGATCTGTGCTGTGGATCTATCTGTCCCCTATCCTTGTATACATGCTCTCATCTCTGATCCCTTACCCTGAGCTCTGTTTTTCAGTGCTTCGAGGAAGGAACTGGATTCAAGGGCCAGACCCAGGAACTTGAAAAAGGCCACATAAAAACTTGCCGCAAGCTGTATTTGGCCCCAAGCCTTTGGTTCCTCACCCTTGGCCTAGAAAGTATCTTTCTGTGGCCTGAAGAAGCAAGTTTTTGGAGAAGGAGACTGCCTTACCTTGTTCCCATCGTCTTCCAGAAGCCAGACCCCACCTGAAGTATTGCGTCCAATTTGGGGCAACTCATTTTAAGAAGGACATTGGCAACACTGGACCAGGTTGTTCAAAGGAGGGCAAAAAAAATGATAAGGGGTCTGGAAAGCAAGTCTTATGAAGCAAAGTTGAAGGAATGAATATGTTTAGTCCAGCAAAGATAGATTAAGGGGAGACATGATAGCAGTCTTCAAGTTTCAAAAGGGCTACCACCAAGAAGAAGTCAGGGAACTGTTCTTCATTACTACAGGACTAGAAATAATGAGTTCAAATTACAGGAAGGTAAATTTTGGTTAGATATCAGGAAAAAATTCCTAACAGTAGGAACAATGGAAAAACTTTCCTAGGGAAGTCGTAGGCTCTCCATACTGGAGGGTTTGGGTTTTCTTTAAAAAAGAGCTTAGACATCCATCTGCCAGGGATGTTGTAGTTGTAGTCATCCTGTATCGAAGCAGGGAGCTGGACTAGATGACCCTCAAACCCTTCCAGCTCTGACATTTTCTGGTTCTATATGGGAAAGGTAAGAGGGATTTCTTTGATGACATTTGGTGGGAGCTTGAGAGAACAGATGAGGTGGATTCTGGACTAGCAAACAATTCTTATTCTAGCAATTCCTCACTTTTGGACACTGGGTGTTTTTACACACACATTTCTCCTGGATGTTTGCTGTTACATCCTGAACTTTTTGTGTGTCTAAATCATTCAGCCAGGTCTTAAACATTCAGATCTTTGAACTTCTGCATAGAACTTCTCCCAGAACTTTTGTGTGTAAAAAGTTCTCCTGGTAAACTGCTTTGCTCCAGGCAGCTGTGGTCACTTGTTTTCCATGGCAGTCTTTCATTTCTACAGCTGCGGTTACTTTAGGCTGCCTCAGGGCAGTGTGTGTGTGAAAAATGGATCTAGAATTTACTTGTGGACTTGTAAACCCAGAAGATTGAAAAATCCGGAACTTTAACTTGCGTGCAAAAATGCCCACTGACTTTTTTAACCCTGGAGAGAAGCCAGTAAGGAGGAAGAACCATCTCAAATTTAAACAACAAAATTATTGTTTCCCAGCTTAAGATGCTGCGCTAGAGAAAGGACTGAGGCCTGGGCCAGGCAGCAGAACTCGCTTGGTTTATGCTACATTTATAAATGCTAAAATATTACAAAACAAGCCTAAGAGAAACAATTGGAAAGAGAACAACAGCTGATGTCATGGCTCAATACATCACAAGAGTAATAGGCTAGAGAGCAAAGCTGCAATGTCAAGCGAATGGCTGATGCCTTGAGTTTTGGCTCCTCTTTATGTGCTGTTTTTATACAAGAAGCTTCTCCTGCTTTTTAAAAACACTTTTATAATTTATTGCTGCAATATATAAAACTCTATGCTACTGATGTTTTTACAGTGGAGCTTTACTTCGCAATTACTAACTGGAATGGTGAATGACAGATAAATGTGTGCCCTCTCCTGGCAATAATGATAATTGCAGAATCACACTTTCAGCACAGGCAGCAAGTATCATTTTCAAAAGCCCCTAAATAACTTAGGAGTCCATTCCCCATCTTTGAAAGTGACATAAACTCTCAGGAGCTATCTGTGATGGGTTTTCCTTTTGCAAGGGTGCCACCTCCATCCATTCCCCACTCATCCACCACAAGGCCCTGGCATACCTATCTGACCAATCTGACTGACCATCTCGACCCTTCTTTCCTTCCTTCATTAGTGGCAGCACCAAACAGCTGAAGGACAGCACCCCAAGTCACATTTCGAAACACAAGGGCCTGTCTACACTATAGCTCATCCTGGCTTAGCTTTAAAATGGATCAAAATAAAACCAGTTTTAAGGGGCTGGCCTTTTGGTGTTCCCTGCAGCACTTGTTCCACTTCCCAGAAATCCTTATCATCCACACTCTTCCTCATTGTACCAGAGAAAGCACAGTGACTTGTGGGCAGGTATTCCTTTCCAGCATCCACTCAGGCCAGCCCACTTCAACTAATACAGGGTTGAAAACTCTCATGATTTAGCCAAGTCTCCAGATTATAGGGGATATAGACCCATTTTAACATTGGGGGCGATCCCATGCAAACCGCATGCTTCTCCATAGGAATTGCATCGCAGCCTGTGCAGGACCTGTGCGAATCTCACTTCAGTGACATCTTACTTCAGTGTAAGATGGATTGATTTAAATCAAGACGATTCAAATCATTGCTTTAAATCAAGAGAAAAAACAAATTTAAATCATTGATTTAAATCAAGTTTCCCATGGATACTACTTCACAGAAATGTCCAAAACAATGGTGCAAATCTGATAACTAAAACATGTTAATTTACAACTCAATAGAGTATTTTCACCATCTAGGAGGGTATACTTTGCATAATTTTTTAGATAACTTGATTTTCATTGTTCAGTCACTAATTTTAGGAAATAGTACAAAATACATAGTTTATGTAATGGATACTAGGGGTGGGCGTGCCAGTAAATCCAGTATCCGATAATGCCGGTACTGGGCGTACCGGCATTATCGGATTCAACCCGGTAAATCCGGTCCCATTACCGGATTCCGGGTACCAGATTTTTTTACATTGCAGCCATTTAAATGAATGGCTGCAATGTAAGTCCCACGAAAAAAGTAAAAAAAAAAAACCTCCCCGAGTCCAGGCTGCGCGGGTGGAAGGGGGGACACCCCCCACCCACCCTGCCCAGCCTGGATTTTTGTTAAAAAAAGAGCCCCCCCCAGCACCAGCGGCCGCGGCGTCCCCGCAG
>QEPC01000533.1:186910-198616 GCA_003113815.1 Sphenodon punctatus
CCCTAACCCAGTCCCCCCACCCATCGCCCATCTCCCCTGAAAAAAGCTTAGTGGAACAGCCAGGTCTTCCACTGTCTCCTAAAAGAGGAGAGGGTCGGGGCCACCTGGGTCTCAGCCAGGAGGGCATTCCATAGCCGTGGCACAGCCACCAAGAACACCCTCTCCATTGTGGCCCTCCGGTACACACGGGGGACCTCAAGCAGGACGCTCCCAGCGGACCGCAGGGACTGATCCAGGGCCCAGGAAGTGAGGTGGTCCCACAGGTATGTGGGGCCCAGGCTGTTTAGGGCTTTATAGGTAAGCACCAACTCCTTGAATCAGGCCCGGAAAACTATAGGCAGCCAGTGCAGAGAGCAGAGCACCGGTGTAATGTACTCCCGGCAACCTGTCCCCATAAGAAGACAGATCCCCGCATCCTGCACCAGCTGAAACCTCCAAACCGTCACCATGGGTAGCCCCACACAGAGTGCGTTACAATAGTCCAAACTTGAGATGATGAAAGCATGGATGAGAGTGGCCAGGTCCGAATCCGAGACATACGGCCAAAGCCGCCTCACCAGATGTAACTGGTGGTAAGCGCTCATCGCCACAGACCCAAACTGAGCATCCAGGTGTAGCTGCGAATTGAGGAGCACCCCCAGGCTATGAACCTGGGGAACCAGTGCGGGGTGAACCCCATCAATGACACGGGACACCACACCCATCACCGTACCCACTAACATCACCTCCATCTTGTCAGGATTCAATTTCAGCCAGCTCACCCTCATCCAGTCCCCCACAACTGCCAGACACTGGGTAAGTAGCGAGATTGTAGGGCCTTGGTCAGATTAAAAGGAGAGGTACATCGAACATCAAACCGTCTCATGACCTCGCCAAGTGGCTGCATGTATGTGTGTGATCGGTCTGTTCAGTTTGGTTCAGTTATTCATTGTATTTGGTTTAATGCACATACAAAAGAGTGCTAAGTAGCACAAACCAAACAAACTGAATGGAAATATTTTATGTGGATATCCCTACGGAACAGAGCAAATATTTGGTTCAAAGCAGCCAAATTTGACAGATGAGCTGTTTGCACTTACTCTTCATTTTGTCTCTCTTCCAATCCCTGCACCTCTCCAGTGTCCAACATAGAGTGTTGTCTCCTGCTCACAGCTCACACTCCAGGACACTTCCCCAACAGCAACCACCACTTCCTTTGGGAAGCAAGCAAAGCCTGAGAGGGGAGAGTTAGGGAATGTGTGTATGTGACCAAGGGAAATGGGTTAGAACTCTGGCTTCCCACTTATGTCCCCACTGGTTACATTCCTGAATCTGCAACATAAGTTGGCAGCCCACAGAAAACATTCTCATTTTCAAGATGCCATGAGCTGCTCCAATACAACCCCTGCTATGAGTCCTTGATGCATAATAGCCAAAGACAAAGTTCCAGATTAAGCTGATTATTAGTTTATTCTGCTCCACCTGTATTAAGCAATCATCACCCTCAAGCTACTCATCTTATCTCCTAGGTGGATAGATTTCACTGTTTGCAGAGAGAAGTCTGTAATGTTGGAACAATGCTACATACACCATTAATAAATGAAATTATAAATATGAAGTTGGCTTCAGAGCAGATAATATACTATCAGATGCAAAGTACTTCCTCTTTTGGGTCATGGCACAGACTCATGGTGTTTTGTCATTTCTCGTTTCAGTACTAACCAAAGCCAAGAAAGTCCGAGACATGAAGCAATAAATTAATAACCAAAATGGGAATCAAGGTCAAACCCATATTAATTCAAAGGGTGAGTTAGATCACAAGGACCACACTACATTGGAGTGGCGTCCATTTAATTCAGTAGTTTGTCTTTAACAGTGGCTTCGAAGGAAAACACAGGAACGTCCACATTAGTCATTCCACATTGCAGGGTGGAAATAAAGAGACGATGACCTGCAGGAGTGCCATGTTCGGTTCAAGCAGTCCCCACTCAGGGAGTTTCATGTGGCAAACCCAATACATGGGCAGGCACTACGCTCCACCCACCACCACCCCTCCCTCATAACTCACAGCTGTGAGGAATTCTGGGTACAGGAAGCTCCCCCTGCTGTTTGCTTCCTGGTGGGTTTGTGTGTGTGCGTGCATGTGTGTGTTTGTTTTTGCCTTTCAGAGGGCCATTTTTGAGTGCTCCAAAGCAAAATTAAACAGTAGAAGCCCCAGGGAGAGGGAGAGTGGTAAGCAGGCTCATTGTTCTGACCACTGAGACTGCTCTAGGTGCTTTGCTCGCATGGATGCTGCACGCACCCTAATAGATGGGTGTTGACATGTGGACGAACATTGACCTAGATTGGCCCACATGGTGGGCCTGCAATGCCTCCCTGCATTGCACATGGGAGAATGCATCTCACAGCCACCTAACAGGTGGGCAGCAAAGGCCCTTTTCACACAGACACTCTAACACTGATAAAATGGGTGTTACATTTTATTATACATGTTGCAGGGTACCCATAGAGCACACCTGCAGCCCAGCAACGTGTATAATAAAATGTAACGCAAACGCAAACGCCATTTTATTAGCGTTAGAGTATCTGTGCGAAAAGAGCCAGACATGGGCTGAACGTCCTCCAGGTGTAGACAATTATCTCCTTTATAAACACCTGTGGAACAAAATACTCCTAGAGGAAGGGGTTATTTTTCATTTTCACAGGTAGGGATGCTAAGATTTTCAGAAACAACGAGAGATGTTGAGACCCCAACTTGATTTTCTGAAAGTTGTTGACATCCACCTTCAGAAAATCAGGATCTTTTATGGTATACAATGCTGGTCAACGAAAATAATCAAGTCATTGAAAATCACAAGTCACTTTTGAACTGCAGGCTATGACTTGTATCCCTAATAATTGTGTTTATCATGCATAGAATAAAGCATTTTTTGCAATAGCTTATAGCCATGCAATAAATTGTATTAATTATTATTATTATTATTATTATTATAATAAAACACTCTTCTACTTATTCATATATTTCTCTATTTTTAAAAAATCTGGCTATGGTCCCAACTCCATTTCCTGATCTTCTCCAAATCCATTGGCTTACCCAGTTGTAATCAGCTGCAGTGCTGACTCCTCTCAGGAAGCAGTGAAAATGGCAGTTCTTCTAGAATCTCAAAGCAGCAGTTTGGCCTGTCCATCGCTGTTGCTCATATAGTATATGTACAGGGCACATGCCAAGCTCCCTGGGCTTCCTACACATGCAACCTGATCTATCTCTCCCACTACCCGGATTCAAAGTAGCACCACCTGGTCTCTCAGCAGCAAGGTGCAGCAGTAACCAAAGGGCTATGATGAGTTTAGCTGTAGGAGCTTCTGAGTTGGTGGTGGGGTCTGGCTTTCAACACAGGTGCACAGGCAGACATTGGAGTAAGCAAACCAGAGATTTATTCTCACCTCCCCAAGCAGGGCAGTTGCTTCAAGTACATGAATAAGCAAAGGGCTCCAAAGCAAAACCTCCAAAAGACATAGCTAGGCTGAGGCGCCCTGCTCTGCCTCAGCTTCTCACTCTCTCGCTCTCCAGACCAAGCAAGGAGAGGAAAGAAGAGGGAAGGGGGGCAGGGGGGACGCAAAGGTAACAAATATAAAACACCTACACATTAAACAAACAGGTGCTGCAGCACACACAGACAAATAGGGCCAACGTCCACTCCCCATTCATATCCCATTCGCTCACATACTGGGCATTTTTACACACACCTTAAAGTGCTGGTCTTTCAATCTTCTGGGTTTACAAGTGCACAGGCAAGTTCCGGATGCATTCTTCACACACACACACACACACACTACCCTGAGGCAGCCTAAAGTAGCCGCAGCTGTAGACGTGAGGGACTGCCATGGAAACCAAGTGACCACAGCTGCCTGGAGCAAAGCAGTTTACCAGGAGATTTTTTTACACACAAAAGTTCTGGGAGAAGTTCTATGCAGAAGTTCCAAGAGCCCGATGTTTAAGATCAGGGTGAGTGATTTAGACACACAGAAAGTTCATGATGTAACAGCAAACATGCAGAAGAAATGTGTGTGTAAAAACACTCACTGTCTCTTACACATAACACTGAGATAAATATAAAGATTGTGAGTATTAGGATTATTATAAAATATCTTCTGGGGTGAGGGAGGAAAAGAGAAAGAGCAAACAAAACAAGGAAAAGGGATGCTACACCCTGTCACATTTAGCCCATACGTATGGGCTCACCCTCATAGCATCCACAAAATCCCATCCAGCATAGCTTTTCCAGGTGGTGTGGGGGCTGGTTGGTTTGGCCTCCCTCCGTCTGAAAATGGAGTCATCCAGTTTGTGGATTATTTTGTGGATAAAATAGCTCATATTCACGACTTTGACACCGCACTTATTACATTAGTGGAACCAGAGGTTATAGAAGCCCTGTCTTGCCTGATTTTGTGGGATCAATTTCAGTGAGTGACACCTGCTGATACGGGGGATGTTCTTGGGACAGTCAGGGCCACCTGTTGTGAACTGGACCCATGCCCGTCCTGGCTGGTTAAGGCCAGCCAAGAGACGTTGGGGCCATTGCTGGCTGGGGTGGTCAGTGCCTCCCTTTGGGAGGGCAGAGTGCCGAGCTGTCTTAAAGAGACGGTGGTGTGGGCCCTGCTCAAGAAATCATCACTTGATGTTGACTCCCTTGCCAGCTATCAGCCTGTCTCTAACCTTCCCTTTTCAGGGAAGGTTCTTGAATGGATTGTAACTCGGAAGCTACAGGAGCATTTGGACTGTGTCAGTTTTCTCGATCCTTCGCAGTCTGACTTTCATCCAGGCTTTGGCACCGAGACTGTGCTTGTGGCATTGGTCGACGACCTCCACCATGAATTGGATCAGGGTCTTTTGACCCTGCTGATTCTATTAGACCTGTCAGCTGCTTTTGATAGCGTTGACCATGAGATGTTGATGACTCGCCTGCGGGACCGTGTTGGGGTGGGTGGGACTGTTCTTGAATGGTTCCACTCCTTTCTGGCTGGAAGAACTCAGCGAGTGGTGCTTGGGTATTATTTTTCATCATACCAAGACCTCTCATGTGGAGTCCCGCAAGGTGCTGTTCTGTCCCCTCTCCTGTTCAACATGTACATGCAGCCACTCGGTGAGGTGGTGAGGGGTTTTGGCGTACGGTGTCATCAATATGCTGACGACACCCAGATTTACCTCTCTTTCTCATCTGACCCAAGCCCGGCAGTCGTGGTGCTTACCCGGTGTTTGACGGCTGTGGGAGACTGGATGAGGGCTAACTAACTGAGGTTGAATCCTGACAAGATGGAAGTGGTGCTAATGGGAAAGGCGGTGAAGGTGGCATCCCCCATTATTGATGGGGTTCATCCCCTGCTGGTTCCCCAGATTTGAAGTATGGGGTTGCGCCTCAATTCGCAGCTCTGCCTGGATGTCCAGGTGGGGGCTGTGGCGAGGAGTGCTTGGTACAGCGACTTCAGCCATATGTTTCGGACTCCGATCTAGCCACTATCATTCATGCTTTCTCACCTCCAGACTGGACTATTATAATGCGCTCTACATGGGGCTACCCATGGTGACTGCTCGGAGACTGCAGCTGCACCACCATGGCTACCACATCCACAAGACGGACCCCATGCCACCAAGCTGGGCAGCCCCCCACACGTGGGTCCCAAAAGGGGGAGCTCTGGTCCAGGCAGGAGAACAGGGACTTCATACACGTGTGGGGATCCGAAAGGGTCCAGGACGACCTGGTGCACAGCTACAAGAACAGACAGGTCTATGAAGCCATCGCCCAGGAGATGCAGGGGTACAATAGGGATGTCACCCAGTGCATGCAGCAAGCAAAGGACTTCAGGTCCAGATATAAACATATCAAGGACAACAATCTCAAGTCCGGTTGGGCCATGCACATAGCCAAGTTCCAGGAGGATCTGGACACGTTCCTCTGCATGGACGGGGACATCGTGGCCTCCCACACACATGGCAGCGCCTTCGCCAGGGGCAGATGCAGGGCCACCATGCAACCCCCTACGACCGACCCCACAGAGAAGGGGGGGAAATGCCCCTGACGAGGCCAGCCCGGAAGCGGGAAGTGACAGCCCCGTCCCACAGGGGGAGGAGGAGCCCCGGGGATCCAAGCGCCGAACACCACACTCGGCACATGCCCCCAACACCCGCAGACCTACCGGCCACAGGGACAGGGGGCGTGCACAGAGTGAGCGGAGACCGCACCCCTGTGGTCCCGCCCCCGCTGCCACCCCGACTCCTCCACAGGGAGGCAACCCAACCCACCCCAGGACCGTGCACCCCAGAACGACCAACCACCCATGGTGGCCACCCCACCCCCTCCAAGGCCGCAGCACCCCAGGCCCCTGGGGGTAGGGGGTGCAACACTGGGGGGGGTCCCACTGGGAATCCGGGAACCTGCACGAGGCAGGACCCCAGTAGGGAGCACATTGTAGAACCCACTCCGAGCACACACACTACATGAGTTGGGGAGCAACAGCCATTGCCAGAGGCATGACTACCTGCTCTGTGACGCTGTACTGGAAGGGGCATGTGCCATACTACCGAGGGTGGGCCAGCCAGGGGCTCACACCAACAGGTCCAATCCCTGACATGGGACAGAGATGAGTGCACACGAGGATCCCTTACCCCATTCTTGTTTCTCCACGCAGGGGTCATCAGCTGGTGCCAGTGTGGAGCAACCAGTGGATGACAGGGAGGCCAGGCCGGCCAGCCGGCCGACAAGTACTGCATTCAGCTGCAGCCAGGGCATGCTGACCTGTGAGCCCTGGTGGTGTGGCCAAGAGGAGAGGGTGCCCCAGTCGTTAACCCCCCACCCTCCTTCCATTGTACAGTTTCCCTGCCAATAAATGTGTTGTACCTCTATCTTGCAGTCACTTCATCTGTCCCAGGACATGTTGACGGGGGGGGTTTGCAGTGTGCAGGGGGGCACCGGCATGTTGGGGGCGCTGTATACTCCCTGCCCAGTCAACGGGACCGGGGGCCAGCCCAGTGAGGCCTCATGCAGTGGAGGTGGATGGAACAGGTGTACATTGAACCTACACAGGTGAGCCTGCGAGTGTTGGCTGGTAGGGCTTTGCGGGGGCCATGCACCCCGTGGCCAACAGCAAGGGGAGGGTGCTCGCACCCAGGCAACCCACGGGACCCATTCCTGGGACCCCCCAGCCCACACATGGAATAGAAGCACTGTTGCAGGTAAAGGGTAGTACCCAGCTTTATTGAAGGGGTTCACAGGCCTATGGACATGGGTGTGGGTTGGGCGCTGCCCGGCGTTCAGCTGCCTGGGTAACGATGCAGCGGCAGATGGCATTCCTGTTCTCCTCTGAGATGCGCCAGAATGCCCCTCCCTGGGCATGTTGGTATAGGGACACGGGGCCAGCCCTGTGCACCGGTGGTGGGTTTTCAAGGGCAGCGCCTCCTGTCTCGCATACATTGTGCAGGATGCATGCTGCCAGGACAAGGATGGGGGTGTGGTCCAGGTCAAACTGGCTCCTGTTTATCAGGAGGTGCCACTGCGTCTTCAGGAGCCTGAAGGCCCACTCCACCACACTGAGTGCTGACGACAGGCGCTCATTGAACAGGTGGTGGTCCAGGTTGCGCGCCACTGGATAGGCCCGCATGAGCCATGGGCTGAGCGGGTAGGCGGGGTCCCCTATCACAGCATCCCGCGTGCGCCCTCGGATGTGGGGGCCCTCCTGTGGGAATGGGGCTTGCTGTCCCCCAATATTGGTGGCCCGCTCCAGACCGGGGACCCAACCACTACGGAACTCACCACCCTTCGATCGGTGAGGGACCTTCCAGCTGTGCGAGCTGCAGCCACCGGAGAGGACCTCCTCCTGCCCCGCTTCCTGGTGGATGCTCATATGCACTCCTGAGGCTTCCAAAGGGGCCTGTTCACGTGGGAGGGTCTAGCGCTAGGGAGCACTCACCGGACCATCCATGAGCGGTCCCTCACCACCACCTGCTCGCAGCCACCCCGGTGCCCTGGCTGGTGCATTGCCTCCCCCCTCCCCATTCCTCCGATCAGGCTGTGCGCTGCCATCTGCATCGCTGCTGGCTGCCACCTGGTTCCCTGGACCCCATCGCCCCCTCTGTGTGACCGCTGCTCCTTCCCGCTGGGACTGCCCTGGTGCCCTTGCCCGCTCTGTGTGGGTGCTCCTGTGCCCTCCTGTTGTGCATCTCTTGCCCAGCCGTGGGTCCACCTGTGCCCCCCTGCTCTGCCTCTCTGTGCTTGGGGGCCCCTGTTCCCCTGATGCCAATAAAATGCTGTTATGTGATGTTCTGTCCTGCCTTGCTTCTGTTGCTGCTGTGGTGTCTGGGTGTCCCTTCCCCTTGGCAGCCCTCCTGCCCCCATCTGTGTGGTTGTGTGCAGGGGGTGTGCCTGTTGTGTACTGGAAGGCTCCGGGCCTGTGGGGTGTGTGCCAGGTGTGTGGTGTGTGTTCTCCTGGTGGCTTCCCTGCCAAAGGGTGGTATGGGCAGTGGGTGGTCAGCCGGGCACCCCCTGGACTCACCTGTGCATTGGTGTGGCCCTGCCCCTCCCCTCCGCTGTCACCCCCTGTTGGTGCGGGCTCTCTGTGGTGGTGGTGATGGATCGGCAATGGCACCATAGGCGCTGGGCAGCTGAGCATGAGTAGGGGTTGTGGTGGCCCCGGCCTTTGGCCCAACTGATCCCCCTTGGTGCAGGGGTCCGGGTGATCTTCCGGGTGGTGGCTGTTGGTGTACCCCTGGTGCTGTTGCTACCCCCGGCCCTCCCAGGGCCCATTGGTGCTGGTGTTCTCCATTGCCCTGTCCCTTCTCTACTGCAGCTACTGTTGTCATGCTGCTAGTGATCTTGTGCCTGGGTGCGATGGTCCTACAGCTGGAGCAGGTGGCGTGGGACATGCAGGCAGCATGGCTGCTGTTCAATGGCATCTGTGAGTGTGCTGCCTGTTTGCTGGGCCCTGTGCCTGTGTCCCTCCGTGGGGATTCTATTCCTTGGTGCCCGGGGCCAGCTCTGATGGCTGTCTCTTCTCCAGCTGTCCCATTCAATGCAAGCCATGATCACAGAGCGGACCCGGGATCAGGGGGTGTTGCTGGAGCTCCTCCTGCACATCCTGGAGTGGCTGCACCGGCTGGACCGCGCGCAGGCTGAGTGCTGGCAACAGGTGCTGGGTCGCTGACCCTATTGACCGGGTGTTGTCCCGGGCCTGCCCCCCTTCTGTTGCCCCATCTGCCTCCCTACCCTGTTGTTGTTGCCCCCTGGTGCAGTTTCCCTGTTTTATTAAAGGCTTTTGTGTTCCTTCCCAGTGTGTCCGTGTTGTGCTTTGACCTCTCCCTTTGTGCGGGTGCCTCTGCGGGGGGTGTTGAGGTGTTGCCTGTGTTGTGTGGGTGCCTTTCCTCCCCGGCCACCCGTGGGCCGTAGGCCCGTCCCTGTGTGCTTCTGTTGCCTGCTGTGTGTGTGCCGCTCTGCTGTGGGGGGGGGTTTGGCCCCGGGCTGTCTGGGCTCTGTGCCAGGGCTGTGTGGAGCCAGCTCCTTTGTAGTGGCTGTAATCCCAACCCCCTCCCACCCCACCCACGTGGGTACTGGCAGCTTGGGGGCATGGCCGCATTGTGCGGCTTCATTTGCCCTCGGCCGGCCATGGTGTGCCGTCGCTTTGCCAGGCAGGGCTTCCCCACCAGTCCCGGCTGTCCGTGTACTTGCATGGGTGTTTGCTGAGTGCTTCCCGGGATGGGTGTTTGGCCGCTGGGTGTTTTCCGGCCCCTCCCCTTTTCTTCTCACATTCCCCTGTGGCACTGTCCATGTAAATGTCTCCCTGCTCAGTGCCACTGGGTGTGCTCACCCACGCATC
The DNA here is from genome assembly GCA_003113815.1 of Sphenodon punctatus. Lineage (NCBI taxonomy): Eukaryota > Metazoa > Chordata > Lepidosauria > Sphenodontia > Sphenodontidae > Sphenodon > Sphenodon punctatus. The sequence goes on from QEPC01000533.1 coordinate 196,754, forward strand.
CACACCCATCTCCACCCATCGGTGCTGCTGCGCCGTCCATGTAAAAATGGCCTATATAACTGGCAGCCAGTATATTGAGGGTAAAGTCATGAACTCACTGAAATCAATGGCAAAACTCTCATTGGCTTTAATGGGTGGGGGGCACTATAGGGGTGGGGCATGGCTGGGGTGGAGGGAGAGGGGTCGGGTGTGCATGTACGCGTGGGTGAAATAAAGAGTAATTGCACTATATTGGCTCCCGGGCCCATTTGTTTGTGACAGGGGTGGGGTGGGGGGTCCTGGACCCCCTCCCGTGCAGGGGCTGGCCCAGGGAACCCCCAGGGGTGGGCCGGGTTGCTGCAGTCCTCATAACTTGGCCTCCCAGCTGATATGCCTTGCAAGGGCGTCCCGGATGCGCTGGGCGGAACGGTACTCCCTGGGGTTCTCAGCATTCACGTACAGGGGCACCAGGCCGGGGGGCTGGGTGGACTCGGGGTATTCCAGGGCTGCCCCCTCAGTCTCGCACACATTGTGGAGCACACAGCAGGCACCAATCACCAGGACCGAGGTCTCCACAGTGTAGTCTAGCCACCCAGTGAGGCTCCTCCAGCGCTGCTTGAGGGCCCCGAAGGCTCGCTCCACCACGGTCCTGCTGGAGCACAGGCGGGTATTGTATAGCACCTCCGCAGGGGTGCGTGTGACCGGGTAGACCTTCATTAGCCACCAGGTAAAGGGGTAGGCAGGGTCACCCAGGATACAGGGGGGCATCGGTACCCCCTCAATCCAGGTCATCCCCATGTCAGCAAAGTCCCCTTGGAACATCCGGGCATAGAAGGGGGAGATGGCCATGATCCAGGCATCATGACTGCAGCCGGAGTTGCCCGTGAAGATGTCTATGAACCAGCCCGGTGATCCACAACCACCTGCAGCTGCAGGGAGCGATACCCGTGACTGTTCACATACTCTGCAGCCTCCCCTGTGGAGGGGTGGAGGATCTCAATGTGAGTGCTGTCCATGGCTCCCATGCAGTTGAGGAAGCCTCCGGATGTGAATCCTGCCATCACGGCCCCCTGGTCCAGCAGCTGGATCGTTCTGTCCAGGAGCACGCCCTCCACAGCCTCGCACACATCCCGGAGGATACAGACAACGGTGCTCAGGCCTACCCCGAAGTGCTGGGAGATGGACAGGCAGGAGTCAGGCGTAGCTAGAGCCCAGACCCCTATAGCCACCTGCTGGACCATGGGGATTGGGGTCCTCATGAGGGTGTCCTGTCGCTCAAGTCAGGGTGTAAGGAGCTCAGCGAGCCAGAGCAGGGTGAGCTTGTCCATCCTAAAGTGGGCCCTCCAGGCTGCCTCGTCCCACTGGGCCAGCGCCCTGGACCACCAACCCTGTGCCTTCTCAACGACCCATATCCTCCTGTCGATGGGCATAGCGAGAGGGCTGCCCGGCGCATGGTTTCCCTCCCCCATTGGAGGCGCCCATCCACCTCGCGAAGCACCGCGGGCCGGGTGCGGCCCCAGCTCACAGCCTGCCAGTCTGCCCCAGAAAGCCTCTGCGCCCTGAGCCAGGCGAGGGCTCTCCTGTGCCCATGGTGGGCCCTGCAGACCCTTGCAGCTCTCCAGGCCAGGGTAACCTGCAGGAGGGTCCCCAGGTGCAGCTGTTCCTCAGTAAGGAGGCGCAGCTGCTCAGTGTAGTCGGATTCAACCCAGTAAATCCGGTCCAGTTACCGGATTCCGGGTACCGGATTTTTTTACATTGCAGCCATTTAAATGAATGGCTGCAATGTAAGCAAAGCCCCACCAAAAAAGTTAAAAAAAAAAAAAAACTCCCCGAGTCCAGGCTGCGTGGGTGGAAGGGGGGACACCCCCCACCCACCCTGCCCAG
>QEPC01000533.1:198716-235561 GCA_003113815.1 Sphenodon punctatus
GGGAGGGGGGAGGAATTAATTGTATTTCATTGATTTCAATGGGGACACAGTGCCCCATTGAAATCAATGAAATAAAACCGGTACCGGTATACCGGATTTAATCCGGGAATTTGGTTCTTTGAGAACCGGAAACCGGTAAATCCGGTATCTGGTATTTACCCCGGGGTCCCACCCCTATTATTTATATATCCTTATATATGTTTCTATGTTTTTATAATTTTTTTATAGTATAAAGTTTATTGTCTCAGCACCTTTGCTATCACAATACAAAAGTAATATAATAATAAATAAGTTTAAACAAATAAAAACATTTAAAAAGCCACTCGTACATTAATACCACTGCACTGTCTGCATTTCGTTCTTACTTCACTCTTAGGAGGCATCTAAGCAATTCTTCCCTTATCTACAAGAAGCAGAAACATCGCTATTGCTTTAATTGTTTAAGATCCGTAGCAGTGAGCAGGCTTTCCATCACATCTCTTATATCTAGCCCATCTTTTCCCAAGAGGGGGTTTATCCATACCTCCCTAAGTTCCTCGTACAGGGGGCACTCACAAACTGCATGTTTCAAAGTATCTATTTGATCATGGCAAACTGTACAAAATCGCTGATCATATGGAATTTGTTTCATCCTGCCTCGTACCACCGCTGTTTCAAATAACTCAAATCGAAACAGGGTAAACATTCTTCTTAACCTCGGATCTTGCACCTGAATTAAATATGGTTCTAGATTAACTGAAACTTTGATCCTGTGATACATTGGAGCAATCTTCACCTCCCTCAGCCTTGCTATGGGCCCAATTTATTATCTTATTTTTTAACTCTAGCTTGGATATTCTACTGTCCAGAAGCTCAGTCTTGTCCAATGGTAAAGAAAGTTCCACAGCCAATTTAGATTTAGAAGGCTTTATGATTTATGGAGTTTCAGGAAGGGCCAGAGCTGGGAAAGGCCGGCAATCTGGGGGAGTAGTTACTCTGGTCTCCACTAAAAGGAAGATGGGAGTGGTGGGTATACTGGTTAATATAGAGAATTGTGTAGTTGTGGAGATTAAAGATCTAGCTTGGGGCAATTATTTAATAATTAATATGCATATCCCTCTGGAGGCATCTTATTATTATGATTTGAAAGTTTGGGATCAATTAAGGGACCTGTTAAGCTCTTTAGTCTCCTTATATCAATATAATAATATAGTACTACTTGGGGATTTTAATGCAAGGACAGCTACCCTGGATGAGGGCAGTTTAGACCCAGACATCCAGTCAATTGTTAGGATCCCATCCTGCTCCTCTTTGGATGCCACAATTAATAAACATGGGGAAAGTTTTGTGGATGTTGTAGAGGAGCAGGGTTTTATATTGGTGAATGGCCGGGTGCCCTCAGACAGTAGGGGAGAGTATACTTATGACTCGATCCAGGGAGCAAGCGTGATAGATTATGCTTGTATTAGCTGGACAGCATTTGAAAGGGTTAAAGATCTACAGGTCGTTATTCGGCCAGAGGGGAGTCATTTCCCATTGGTGGTGGAAATATTTATGGATAAGGAGAGGGATACCCAGAACTCCCTAGTGAAGTTTGCCCATGTGGGCCGGATTCCCAAGAAATGGTTGTTGGCTGTATATAGTGAAGTGGTGCAGCTTCTATTCTCGGAAGAGTGGCTGAGGAAAAGAGATGTTCTACAAGGTTTAGAAGGAGGGCCAGACTTATCCACAGTTCTGTCTGATATTTTAGTGTGCTGCCAAGATTGCGTATCCAGACTGCCCGCCCGTATTCAGGGGATAGGCTGTGTTCCTCAGAAAGGATGGTATGATGAGGAGTGTAGGAGCGGGAAGAAAACCCTCTCCCGCTTGAAGAAGAAATGGTGTAAAGATCTATTAGAACAGGATTGGATTAAGTATATAGAGCAGAGAAGGAGCTATAATAAATTACTTAGAGAAAAGAGAGAAATTAAAGCTACATATCGATGGGCAGAAATCCAAGTTGCAGCAAAAATGAAGGACTCTGCAAAATTCTGGAGATTGGTTAATACTGGTTGTGCTAACAGGAGAACCCAGATTGATTCTGATACATCAGAAGAGTGCTGGGTACTGTATTATACAAAAGTGTTCCAGCGGGTAGAACCAATAACCCAGTATGAAGATTGTTATCCCAAAAGGAAGGGAATGGAACCTGTTGAAGTACCCTTTAATTCAATAGTTACGGAGTCAGAAGTATTCCAAGCTATTGGTAAACTCCATTTAGGTAAGGCCCTAGAGTTGGATAATTTACTGCCAGAGCTTTTTAAGAACTTTGCTACATGGTGGGCTCCTCTGTTAGCGAAGCTATTTACATATGTTAATCAAATGAAAAAGATCCCACGAGAATGGTCAAAAGCAATAATCGGCCCTATATTTTAAAAAGGAGATCCCAGGCAACCAGGGTGTTATAGGCTGATTAGTTTGCTTCCTATAATTGGAAAATTAGATGCCAGAATTCTTCTCAAGGCATTAGAGCAATGGGTGATGACTCATTATAAACTGAGTGAGGAACAGGCAGGTTTTTGCTGGGGTAAGTCGACAATTCAGAATTGCTTTATTTTGAACCATTTAATAGATAAATATGCAAATGTGAGACAGGGACAGATTTATACTGCGTTTATAGATTTCACGCAAGCTTTCGACTCAGTTTGCAGGGGGTTGCTCTGGTTTAAATTACGGAAAATGGGAGTCCCTACAGAGTTGTTGGAGTTAATTGTTCAGTTGTATAAAGAAACGGAAGCTGTTGTTAAGTTAGATAATAAAGGGAGAGTTACCAGAACTTTTCACCTCCATCAAGGAGTTAGGCAGGGCTGCCTTCTAGCCCCACTGTTATTTAAGTTATACATAGATGATCAGGTGGCAGTGATAGAGGCAGCCAACCCTACTCCTCCGAGGATAAGAGGTGGACCAACTTCAACACTCATGTATGCGGACAATATTGTGCTTATTTCTCAGTCTAAACAAGGATTGCAGTTATGTTTATCTGCTTTATATCAATATTGTCAAACGAATGTGTTAACGATTAACATACAGAAATCCAATGTAATAATGAGCTTTGGTTCTAAACGACTGAAATTTAAGTGGAGAGTGGGTAATCAGGAGATAGCACTCACATCCTATTATATTTATTTGGGTGTTGTCTTCGCCTCTTCAAGATCATGGTTGGCGCACAATGATACCCAAATACGTAAGGCTTTGCAAATAACTGGGTGAATACTAAAACTTTATTACTCAGCCCCGGTGGTCTCAATTCAACAACTTTTGGGCGTATTTAAATTCCAAGGTCATTCCAAGTATAACATACGGTGGAGAAATTACCTTGTTAGGATACGTGCAAAAGTTAGAACGGCCACAAAATCATTTTCTGCTAAGCTTACTGAAAGCCCCTAAAGCAGCCCCACTTGGTATGCTGAGAGCAGAAATGGGGGTTATTGCAATTTTCACTCAGTTAGCTATTAGAATGCTCCTTTTTTGGCAGAAAGTAGCTACTGAGAATGAGGCCTCTGATATTTAACTGTTAAATGGAAGAAAAGGAACAGATTGAAGCCGTACGATATAAATGGCTGAAGTATGTCCGAGAATTTTTTTATATCTTTCTAAGCTGCCCTGAGCCTTCATGGGAAGGACCAAGTAAAAAAATTGAACAAATAAATAACTGCCTTTCCCTATTCGCTTATCACTGAAGGGAAGTTGTGCTGTAGTTTATACTTCTCTTTAATCAAGAGTCTGTACCTCTGGGGTCACAACCCTTTTTAAAAAATTAAATACTGCATTCCTGTGAATGAAACCAGAGTTTAAATGAGTTACGGGATTATTACCTCAGAATACGTGTTCATGCAAACAAGCCTCTATGTTTGTGAGACTTACAATGAAATGGCTGGAACTGCCAAAGCTGATCACATGCCTTTTCTGGCTCTTCCAGGTTAACATGGAAAAACAGCATTTCAGTGATCAGCAGAGTAAAGTTGACTCCCCCGCTCCTACCCTCACACACACGCACATCTTTTTTAAAAAAAACAGAGGTAAAAATGTGCATCAATAAAAGCCTCTGCCCAGCTTGGCAAATTGCTCGTACATTATCTCCATGGAGAGCCTCAGCATGTAAAAGATGCATCAGCAGACTCTGCACTCTCATGGTACAAGGGCACAATTGTAATCAGTGAATACCAGGGAACACAGCAAAGCAAAACTTCAAAAGAGCCTGCTCTCTGGGATTCCGAGATGGGGATTCTAATAGGTTTTACTCTTGCCAAAACAGAGAAGAGAATGGAGCCGGGTGAAGACTGACAAAACAACCCCAAAGGAGAGAGGAAGGAAAATGAAGAACAGGAAAGGAGGGGGCAGGCAGCAGAAAACAGAAGAATGGGCAGTTTGGGAAAGAGACCAAAGGGGAGTCGAGGGATAGCTGACTACAGGAGATGAAGGAGAGAAGAATGGTGTAACTGGACTTGAGAGAGGGCTGGCTAGGTCAGGGCACCACACTGCCTTTCCCCTCCTAGTCTCGGGCTGCGGTCCAAGTCTTATAAGTGGCTGAATGCCATTATCACCCAAAGGCTGTTAGCAGTCTCAGTGCACTAACAAATGCCTTATAATCAGCACTGATTTCTACCTTGCTGGCAATGTCCCCAGAACAAAGACCAACAGCTGAGTGGCTATCAGTCCAGCAGCACAGATGCTAAATGCACCCATGAGGCTAATTTTCCAACATGCAGTCTAGGCTGACTTTTATACAAGTGGGTCACGGGTTGCGCGATTTTTCAAAATCCCGCAAGACAGGATTATACGTGACGATGGACGCAATCATGCGCATTCAAGGCGGTCGCGCATCTTTGGCTGACCGTGAACTAAATACCTCGACGATGTATTTAGGTAACCTTTATTTAGGTATTTAGTTCACAGTCGGCAAACAATGCGCAACTGCCTTGAATACGTGTGATCATGCCCATCGTCATGTATAATCCCGCCTCATGGGATTTTGAAAATTGCGCGAGAGGGTCGGTCAACTGCGACCCGCTCGTAAAAAAGCAGCCTAGGACAGAAGAATATTGGCCATAGCTACAGGATGGATGGTCATGTACTGGAATACAGGGACTCTGGAAAGAACTGAGGCCAGAGCAGACAAACAACTAAGCGTCAAGTCCAGGAGTAAGGCTGTGGTAATAAGAAAGAGGTTCCCAACATGGTCATGACCCTAAGTGGAGTTGCATCTTACCAATATATCCTGTAAGTCTTTCTCACTGTCTGTGTCACAAGATTGCCTTTCAATCTCAAAATGAGATCACACAGGCAAAGATCGTGGGAATCGCAGCATGAAGGACAAATGGATAAGCAGGGGTGGAATGGGTAGGTGTATGGAAGTGATTTTACCTTTTTAGATGGCATTTGTGATGCCACCACTGTTTCCTGTATCTAGTCCCAGTGTCCACATTTTGAAAGGATGTTTCCAGTTGGAGAGGGTGAAGAAGAGAGCTACAAAAATGTCTTGAGGACCAGAAAACAAGCCTCACACTACGAGTGCAATCCTCCACTACCTAAGTCAATGAGAGCTGAGCTGTTGGCTTTAGTGGATGGAGGCATGCACCATAACAGACATAAGGAGCTCAGTGTGTTTAGCTTGCCCAGAAAAGGAGAAGACATTCTTCACGTATGATATATATGGACCTTCACACAGGAGAAAGTATTGGGAGGAAGATAAAGATCTCTTTCACTTCCTCTGCTAAATTAAGACTGGCTAGTTAAAAGTTCCTGCCAGCACTATCTTTTTGTTACTACCTATCTTTTTGGCAGAACTTTCAGCAGGCAGGGATAGAGGTTGGGTGGGTGGGTTTGGGGGGTGAGTGTAGTGATTTTTAGGGGATTTTATTGTATTGCTTTGTATTTTTATTTTATTTTATTTTTCTTGTGTTTTTGTTGTTCTCAGCTGCCCTGAGCCTTCGGGGAAGGGTGGGGTATAAATTTTAATTAAAAAAATAAAAAGAAATAGATGGACAGGGTAGAGGCTTTCAAGCACAGGATGTTCTGCCTGCCTGTCAGAGCTGCCATGCTCTTAGGCAGGGCTGGCCTTTCCACAGGGCAACCTGGGGCTATCGCTCCAGGCACTATACTTTTCTTTACTTCCGAGGGGGTGGAGTGGCAGCTGAATGGTGCTGGGGGAAGGGAAAGCTGCCCAGGGGTACCTAGAGCTCATTGACTGCCCCCCTCTTTATTCAGGTTCTTATTCAGGGGCTGGGGGCCCCTTATGTGTCATCCCTTGGGCGCCAGCCAAAGGGCGACATCCAAAGGGTGTTGCCTGTTGTCTGGGCCCATTTGTAGGGTCCACAGTGGCAGTGCCCCATCCCCTGTCCTTTCCAAGATACTACTGCCTCTCTACTGGCTCTTTCCCTTCTGCCTTCAAACATGCCACAGTCTCTCCTATTCTCAAAAAGTCCACTCTTGACCCCTCTGACCCTTCTAGATATCGTCCTGTCTCACTCCTTCCTTTTGCTTCCAAGCTGCTTGAACGTGTTGTCTACTCCCGCTGCCTTGACTTCCTATCCTCCAACTCCTCCCTTGACCCCCTCCAATCTGGCTTCCGCCCCCTTCATTCTACTGAAACTGCTCTCGCTAAGATCACCAACGATCTTCTGGTGGCTAAATCTAAACGTCTCTATTCCATTCTTGTCCTCCTTGATCTCTCTGCTGCCTTCGATACTGTTGACCACTCACTCTTGCTGGATTCCCTTCACTCCCTTGGCTTTTGTGGCTCTGTCCATAACTGGTTCTCCTCCTACCTCTCTGACCGCTCCTTTAATGTGTCTCTCTCCAACTCCGCCTCCTCCTCCTTCCCCCTCTCAGTTGGTGTTCCTCAAGGCTCTGTTCTTGGCCCTCTCCTCTTCTCGATCTATACCTCATCCTTAGGCAAACTCATTGCCTCCCATGGCTTCCAATACCACCTCTATGCTGATGACACTCAACTCTATCTCTCTACTCCCTCTCTCTCTCCCTCTGTTCAAGCTCGTCTCATCAACTGTCTCTCTGACATCTCTACCTGGATGTCTCAACGTCAACTCAAACTCAACATGGCTAAAACTGAACTCCTTATCTTCCCCCCTCATCCTTCCTCTCCTTCCTCACTGTCAATAACTATTGATGGAGTCACCATCCTGCCTGTCCCCCAAGCCCGTAGCCTAGGCTTCATCTTTGACTCAGCCCTTTCTTTTAAACCCTACATTGACTCTGTTGCTAAATCCTGTCGCTTCTCCCTCCATAACATTGCTAAGATTCGCCCTTTTCTCTCTGTCTCGTCTGCCAAAACTCTTGTTCATGCTCTGGTCATCTCTCGCCTCGATTACTGTAACCTCCTTCTCACTGGCCTTCCCCGGTCTCACCTTTCTCCCCTCATCTCTGTCCAAAACTCTGCTGCCAGGGTCATCTACCTCGCCAGTCGCTTCGACCATGTGCAGCCCCTCCTCTCTTCGCTTCACTGGCTTCCCCTTCCTGAACGAATCCTGCACAAGCTCCTAGTCTTCACCTATAAAGCTCTTCACAACCTTGCTCCCCCCTACCTCTCTGCACTTATCGCCCTCCATACTCCAGCCCGTGCACTTCGCTCCTCCTCTGTCCCTTCTCTCACCCTTCCACGCCTTCCCTGCTCCCCTAAGCGCCTTCGTCCCTTCTCACTTGCTGCCCCCCATGCCTGGAACTCCCTCCCTGTCCACATCCGCCTTGCCCCCTCCCTTCATACCTTCAAATCTCTCCTTAAAACTCACCTCTTTCGCTCTGCTCTGTCTGACTCTTTATCCTGCTGAGCCACTATTCCTATACCTACGATCGGTTTACCCTTATCCTTGCAACATGGACCTGCCTGCTGTCATTCTCATCATAACAAAGCCAAGTACGTGCACTTGAGACCTCGCACCTTCATGAATGTTAGATCCCTTGTCTCTCCCTCTGTTACCCTTCCCTTGTCTCTCCCCCAGCTCCTGTCTCTCAGATTGTAAGCCCTAGGGGCAGGGACCATGTCTTTTTATTACTTTGTAAAGTGCCAGGTACACTGCTGGCGCTATATAAATGTTTGTTAATAATAATAATAATAATATGCCAGCAGAGAGTTTGCACTGTGGAGCAGAGTGAGCCCCGTCACTAATTGGGCAGATCGTGTGGGACACTGGGACCAGCTCTACGACTTCAGATATTGACCCCCTTAGCACTGTGTTTTGTGTTTACCACCCAGTGCAGCAGTCCCTGTTGTCTGGGGGGTTGGAGAGGCTTGACTTTTCTGCGGAGGATTGTGTGATTTCTGACCGGTTGGGTGAATCTGCTCCTGACCAGTGAGGAAGCTGCCTGGAGACTCCAGAGGAGAAGGAGCTCTCTGCGGGGCTGCCTGTTCACTGTGGAATCGTGAATCCTGTGGGAAGAGAAGCCACTTGGAAGTCAGAGGGAGAATACCTATGTAGGAGCTGCCTGAGTGAATCGGAACTGCCTGAGTGAGAGCCTGCCTACACCAAGGAGCATACTGTTTGCGGTGACCGGGAGCTCTAGACCTGCAACCCTCCAGCTGAGACACGCCCTCTTCAATGGTACCTGCTGATTGGACCATCGCGAACTGAAGCCCCCACCCGGGACATTGAAAGGCAAGCCGCGGCCTGCAGTGTTGGTCGGGCACAGGCCGGCCTGTTCTTGTTCCTTCATTGTGGGGGTTTTTTACTCTCACCGTCCGGGACTGTGTCCTGAATCGAGGTACTATTATCCTGTTGCTGTACTGTTTGGGGGTGAGGCCAGGACGACATTGGCCTTCTCTAAGTTTAGGATTGTCGCCTCATAAATAATTTTGGGTAGTATTTAATTTATCATGGAGTTGAGATCCCGAACATTGAGGAATCATATGAGTTTGGCAGGAAAAATAGCTTTGGCCGATAGGGCCTCTGGATTGGTTAATTCTCCCATGATGATCCAACCCAAACTTTCTTTTTTCTATCCCCCCGTTTTTAGGACATGTGACTCAGGAAACTCACCTCCAATTGTCCCTAGGCCCTGTCCTGTAGCCTCTCCTCCCAAAGTAATTTATTTGGAGAAGGGCCCTGAGTGGCATATTAAATTAAGGAACATTGAGGCTCTCTGTACCTCGCTATCTCAGAGATTTGAGGAGTTTGGCATTAGATATGACTTGGACCTCGACACCAAATTTAAAGAATTGGAGGAGAAGTTAGACCATTTTTATGAGATCCTCTTTTCTACGAAAGTCCTGGTCGGTGGGCTCTGGCTAGAATTTAATAATGCGTTCACCAAACTTAAAGCGGGTGAACCATTTATTTCTTCTAAGGTTGATGCAGCTACACATATGCATAAGACACCTCTTACTGGGTGGCATCAATCTAAAGCAAAGACTTCAACTATTGATGCCAGCTCTTCCTTGCCGGCAGTGACTCCCTCGGTAAAGACAGTTGATTCCGAGTCAGTAGACTCTTTCCTTTTGCCCGCCTTAGTTGGGAGAGACTCCTATGCAGAATCACAAGGAACTCACACAAAACCGTCTGTCCCAATAGAAGTCAATGAGACACGAGATGATCCTAAGGCTAATTATAATGGCCCCCGGGCCCCCGCAGGCCTCAAGGTTTGGTCACAGGAAACAACTGAGCGCTGGGCAATGGCCATATCTTGTCACTTTAATAAGAAAAATAAATTTCCTTTCTTAAAGGAAAGTTCTAGATGAATCCACTTTGGCTAAGTTTTTCCATCGACAGGAGTGGGTTTTCATCCCTCTGAATTAGTGAAGTGCAAGCCACTTCTCGATAGAGGATGCTTTCAGAGGTAGGAACTAGAATTTACTCATATAGCGGTTGTGTTAGACTTATGGGCTGCACAGAAAAGGCTTAAGGGTACTCGCATTTTTATTCGGAGAATTGAAAACACTCTGGCCACGGCCATCTGTGATAGTCTTTATAGTTATGACCACTCCATTTCACCTTCCACTCCATATATAGTTAGCTCTTTCCAGACCTCTAATATTTCCCCCTTCCTCAGTAGGCATTGGGAAACAATTAACACCATGGGTGTTATTGATTCTCCATCTTCGGATGGTCGTGACAATTCATCTAGCAAATCCTCATTAACACTCAAACCATCCCTCGGGGAAGGGTGTGAATATGGGGAGCAGACTCCTGGGGTTGATGAGGATCACTCTGACTACTCTTTTTTGGATTAAACTGTTATCTTTAGGGATACCCACATTGTGGGAGCTGATCCCCAGAACCGAGCAGCTGGGGTAACTCTCAGCTTTCTGCTGCCCCTGTCACAACATCTGGTATAGTCCCAATAACAGTCTCTCCTTCGGACTGACTATTCAATGCATAGTCTTTTAGATGTTTGTCTTGGAATTTGGAGGGACTTAAGTCCAAACTAGTAGATGAAGACTGTGTGGAATTCCTCCAGGACTTTGAGATTGTTTGCTTACAGGAGTCTTGGTTGTCCAAAGTTGATGGTGATATTCTTCAAATTCAGAATTTTCAGACCTTTTTGGCTCCAGGATTGAAGGAGGAGAGAAAAGGCCGCCTTTCCGACAGAGTGGTGATCTTTGTCTCTACAAAATTCGAATTGCAGTGTATACTGATTCCAGTTAATCTTCCAAATTGTCTGGTGTTAGAATTAAGAGGACCTGGTTTTGAGAATTTTCTTTTACTTAATGTATATATTCCCCCTGAGTCCTCGCCTTACTCTCTAGCCTCTATATGGGACCAGCTTGAAACCCTGATTGAAGGGCTCCATCAGCTTCATTGTAAGGATAAGCTGCTCTTAACAGGGGACTTTAATGCTAGGGTAGGTATTCAAGATCTAGCCTCTGCAGATTATTATTTTCAGTCATACCTAAAAATGAGTCTCTAAAGATCAGATTACTAACTCTAACGAGTCTCTAAAGATCAGATTACCAACATGAACGGTGTCAGATTTTTACAATTCTTAGCCAACACAGGGCTTATAGTTATTAATGGGAGAACTGCTTCTGATCCCTTTGGTGAATTCACTTATGAAGTGCCCTCAGGAGCAAATGTGATTGACTACTTTCTGATATCCCCAGTAAATTTTTATAGTATATTAGCTCTTCAAGTTCTACAGAGGCCTGAGAGTGACCATTTCCCTCTTTGCATTAAATTAGCATATCCCATGCCCTTTTCTCATTCTCAGCCCTGTAGTTCAACAACAGCTTATATTTATTTATTTATTTATTTTAACAATGTATACCCCGCCCCTACTGTAAAACAGCTCGGGGCAGTTAACAATTTTAAAAGAATAAAAAATACAATAATATAAATTTAAAACAGCCATAATAATATAAACAATTAAAACAGGGCTAGGACAAAATAAACAATAAATAAGGATAGGATGGAGATAAAAACCCTAACCCACCTTCCCCAAAGGCCTGGGCGAACAGCAAGGTTTTACAAACTCGCCAGAATGTTAAAAGGCTTGGGGTGAGGCGAGCTTCCTCCAGGAGGGAATTCCAAAGGCGCAGCCCGATCACCAAGAATGGCCTCTCCATTGTGGCCCCCACTTAACACAGGGGACCTCCAAGAAGGCACCCCCGGCAGACTGAAGGAGCCGCTCTGGGGCACGGAGGGCGAGGCGGTCCCTGAGGTACGAGGGGCCCAGACCATGAAGGGCCTTATAGATCAACACCAAAACCTTGAACCTGGCTCGGCACACTATTGGCAACCAGTGCAGAGTCCGCAGCACAGGTGTTATATGCTCCCAACAGCCCGTCCCTGACAGGAGTCAGGCCACCGCATTCTGCACTAGCTGCAGCCTCTGAACCAGGAACAAGGGCAGCCCCACGTAGAACGAATTGCAGTAGTCCAGCCTCGAGGTGACAAAGGCATGGATGAGGGAGGCCAGGTCCAGGCCGGAGACATACGGATGCAGCCTCCACACCAGATATAACTGGCGGAAGGCGGCCCTCACCACCACCTCCACCTGTCGATCCAGGTGAAGATCTGAATCCAATATCACCCCCAGACTCCGAACCTGCTGAGCTATAGGAGGGCAACCCCCCCCCCCAATCAGGGGGGCTGACACCTCCCTTGCTCTCCCCACCACCATCACCTCTGTCTTATCGGGGTTGAGCTTCAGTCTGCTCTGACACATCCACACCGCCACGGCCTCCAGACACTGGGATAGCACGAGACAGCAGGGTCTGGGTCAGCTGAAAAAGAGAGGTACAGCTGAGTATCATCAGCATGTTGGTGACATCGCACCCCAAACCCTCTCACAACCTCCCCCAAGGGCTACATATATATATTAAATAATAATGGAGACAGAATGGAACCCTGTGGACCAGGATAAAGTGCGGGGGCAAGATGTTTCAGCTCCCAACACTACACACTGACTTCTCGCCGAAAGGAATGAGCGGAACCATTCAAGAACAGTCCCGTCCAGACCCCCCAGGTCATGCAGCTGTCTCAACAGCAGCCCATGGTCCACAGTGTCAAAAGCGGCCGAGAGATCTAGCAGGATAAGAAATGTCGAACATCCTGCGTCCATCTCCTAGCGGAGATCATCGACCAAGGCCACCAATGCTGTCTCATTGCCATAGCCAGGGCAGAACCCAGATTGAAAAGGGTCCAGGAAACCAATGCTATCTAGATGCGCCTGGAGCTGGATCACCACCGCCCGCTCAATAACCTTCCCCAAAAAGGGAAGGTTAGAGACAGGTCGGTAGCTGGCGAGTGTGTCCACATCCAATGATGGTTTCTTCAGCAGGGGGCATACCACAGCCTCCTTGAGGCTAGGCGACAACCTGCCCTGATGCAGGGACGCGTTAACCACTCTCACCAGCACCATCCCCAATGTCTCCCTGGAGGCTTTCACCAACCAGGATGGGCATGGATCAAGTTCACAACTGGTGGCTCTCAGAGACCCCAAGACATCCACCGCATCGACTGGTGTCACTTCCTGAAACTCCCCCCACAAAGTTGGACCAGATGGGGCCTCCGTGACCTCGCGCTCTCCACCTACTGCCCCCAACCCAGCGTCAAAGTCACTCTGAATCCGAGCGATCTTGTCTGCGAAGTAGGTGACAAACTCCTCACAGCAGGCCTGGGGCAAGTCCCTGTCCAGGCCGAGGGAGGCCAGACTGACCAGCCCCCACACCACCCAAAACAGCTCCGCCAGGCGTGACTTCGTAGATGATATGAGGACAGCAAGGAATTCCTTTCTTGCTTTCCTCACAGCCTCAACATAGGACTGCAAATGGGCCCTATGGAGAAGTCTGTCAGAGTCAGATTGAGTCCGACGCCAGCATCACTCCAGCCTCCTGCCTACTTGTTTCATACACTGCAGATCCTCAGTGAACCAAGGGGCCCTGCGGTGACAAGACAGAGGCAGGGGGCGTCTCGGAGTCAGCCTGTCAATGGCCTCCCACAGCAAACTGTTCCAATGCTGGACTAGCTCATTGACCGAGTGGCCATCCAGGTCCAAGATTAATTCCCTCAGGACCTCCTGGAACCACTAGGGTTCCATCAGCCTCCGAGGGCAGACCAATCTAACTGATCTCATCCCCTTCTGGAGGTGGCGCACTGAGAGGTTGGCCTGGAGGAGATAATGGTCCATCCATGACAAGGGCAAAGCCCCAACCTCCCCCACTACCAGACCACCCGCCTCAAGGCCAGAACTAAAGATCAGGTCGAGGGTATGCCCCCCCACGTGGGTCGGGCAGTTGACCATTTGGGACAAATCCATGGTTGCCATGGCAGCCATGAATTCTCGCTCCACTCCTACAAGGCCAGCATCGGCATGGATGTTGAAGTCCCCCAGGACCAAAGTCCTGGAGGAGCCCAACGCCACATCCGAGGCCAACTCTGCTAGAGCGGCAAGAGATGCTGCTGGAGAGGAAGGGGCCCGGTATACCAGCAGCACCCCTAACTTGCCCCCAGTCAAATCAAACACCACATGGAGGGCCTCAATACCTGCAATCTCCTGAACTGGATATCTCCGAACAGGCCAGCCCTCTCTAAAAATAATTGCTACGCCACCTCCGCAGCCGCCTGTGCGGAGCTGGTGCTGCATGGCATACCCGGCCGGAACGAGATCTGCTAAAGTTGGTCCAGCCATCTCGTCCAGTCAGGTCTCCGTAATACACGCGAGGTCCACAGCCCCGTCCGATGCTGCCTATCAAATGGGACCCTCAGGATTCACTAAATGTATCCCATTTGCTTAATACCAACGACTTTCTTTCTCTTCAGGATGCAATTCTTAAAGCAACCAATTGCTGTGATGTTCTTACCTTATTTGCTTCCTTAATGGATCTACTAACACCTCATATTACCAGGCAAGTCCCTTCCCGGCCCTGTGCTGGGAAAAAGTACATTGGCAAGTGGTTTGACCGAGATTGTCAACAAACCAAAAGCCAATTGGGTAAAATCAGGAAAACCTGGACTAGATTTCATTTAAGGAAGGATTGGGAATTATTTATTTCAAAAAGAAGGGTGTATCAGCGATCCTTAAGGGCTAAGAGAACTGCCAAAGTGTCTCAACTGTGGGCAGATCTTCAAGTTGCAGCGAGACTGCAGGATTCTTCCCAGTTTTGGCGACTTATTCAAAATTGGCATCATAGGGGTGGGTCTTTGGGCTCTTCTTCTGTTGAGGATGATCAATGGGTATCATTCCACTCAGAATTGTTCCACGACCCTAATAATCAAAATTCCTCCCCTATTGACTGTGCAGTTCCTTCTGATCCTGTTGACATCTCTCTCTCTCAATTTTTGCCAATTATTGAAGCGAGGGAAGTCTATGGAAGCATTATGAGATTAAAATCAGGCAAGGTCGCTGGTGCGAACAGGATTCCCCCATAATTATTTAAAGAAAATCCTAACTGGTGGTCTCCAGTTCTTGCTAGTTATTTTACTGCCATTAACCAGACTAGAAGCTTTCCTCAGACTTGGAAACTGGCTGTGATTATCCCCATCTTTAAGAGGGGTAATCCGAGGAACCCAGCCTGTTACAGGCCTATTACTCTGTTATCAATCACTAGAAAACTATATACTCATGGTCTGCTGGCTGCCTTAGAAAAATGGGTGTATGCTCATGCCTTGATAGCTGAAGAGCAATCAGGCTTTCGCAGGGGCAGATCGATGATGGACAACTGCTTTGTCCTTGCCCATGTCATAGATAAATATGTTAATGTGAGAAGAGGGAAGCTGTTTCTTGCATTCATCGACCTGTTGAAGGCATTCGATTCTGTCCCTAGAGGGATCCTGTGGGCCAAGTGAGCTAAGATGGGTTTAGATTCCCACCTACTTGGGTTATTGGTTGAACTGCATGAAAATGCTAGTGCAGCTGTTAAAACTAGCTCCAGTGGAAATATTACTAATTTCTTTCCCCTGCAACTAGGCGTTAGACAAGGATGCCTGTTAGTTCCAATTCTTTTTAATTTGTTTATCAATTATTTGGTTCAATTGGTTAATATTGCTAATCATACACCACCCATTATAGAGGATAGGACGCTGTCCATTCTCCTTTATGCGGACGATGTTATTCTGATGTTTCAAGCAAAGCAGGGCCTTCAAAAATGTCTAGATGCAGTAAATTGGTTCTGCTCAGAAAATTCACTCTCAGTTAATCTCAGTAAGTCCAGCATATTGTGTTATGGGTCTACTCGCCCAAATTTCTTTTGGAAACTAGGGACCCGGGTGATAACGCTATCATCTCGCTATACTTATCTAGGTCTTTTATTTGCATCTTCTCAGTCTTGGAGGGCCAATAATGATATGCTAAGGGCAAAAGCCATGCAGACACTTGTTGGTATTCTGCATTTGCATCGCTCCCCTCCAGCTGCATTAATTGACCAAACCATTGGTATTTTTACTGCTCAGGTTCTCCCTCAATTGTTGTATGGAGCTGAGATCACAGACATGGGTTTCTCCAGTAATCTGGAATTCCCACAAAATTATTTTTTACGTGCCATTCTTCATGCCCCTAGGGCAACACCTTTGCCAATGTTGCATGCTGAGGTTGGTTTGCTGAAGGTTGTAGTGCAATCCAACTTAAGAGTATTATTTTTTTGGCAAATATTGGTGAGGGGAAATTGCTCAGGTTTAGCATCTTAATGCTACCACGAACAGAAATCCCATACGGGCAGTATAAAGTATAGATGGGTCACCTGGGTTAGTAAATTGGTGACAGAGTTTGCCTTACCAACAGGTGGAAATGATTCCCTGGATATTCCCTTGGATAAAGCAGAGATTAAGTTTTTGGTCAAGCGCTGCGCAGTTGAGGGAGAAATGGATGTTATTCCCGGCAACAGAATAGCCCCGCTTTACCCGTTAATTAAACAGCAGGTCAATTTGGAACACTATTTATTGCAGATCCAAGACCCAAGATTGAGAAGATAAGTTACTTTATTGCGCTTTAATCTGATTGATACAGCTGTGGTTAGAGGCAGAAGGAAATGTCTCCCATATTCTGCCAGAACCTGCTCCTGTGACAACGGTACAGTGGAGTCACTGGTCCATGTCATCTTTAGTTGCCCGTTACATAGTGATCTTAGAGGTGCATGGATTGACCCGCTTTTTGTCGACTCTCTCCTCTCTACTGAGGAGAAAATGCTAACCTTGATGAGAGCTTCAGATTTGGAGTCTACTAAAGCTGTTGCTTTCTTCCTCCTGCTGGTAGGAAAGGGGAGGAGGTTAAATCCAGGAAATAGTATATCATAAGATGTATCTCTTCAGCTAGGCTCTGTTAGCACTCAATAATCGAAGGAGTTCCCTATTTAGGGCTCCTTAAAGCTAAACCTTGATAAAGAATTCTGAAGGCTAGATGACACCAGCAAATTAGAGATTGTCCTGTTTTAGAAATTTGTTAAACTGTTACAGGCTTGCTGTGCTTGTCCTTTTATTATTTTATACCCCATATTTTATGGGATTTTATCCTTGTATCCTTGCTCATTTATTATCTATTTTGTTATAGCGTAATTGCTGGGCACAATAAAATTAAAATTAAAATTAAATACTTCCGAGGGCCCCTGTAATGTCCCACATTTTCAAGGCAGGGTGTGGGGGGTCGCACTCCCTTCCAATTGGCCCCCCAAAACAACCATCTATAGGACCCCAGAGATAGTCCCCCTGAGCGGGTGGGTCCACACAGGGAAAGGGGAGGGGCCACCAGCAGCCTGGCATTTTATCTTTGTCCTGGGCCTGGCAAATTCTAAGGCCAGTCCTGCTCTTAGGACAGATGCCTTTGTGGGTTAGGTGTCTCTTGATGCCGTCCAGCTACTGTGCTGTGGAAGTGTCCGGTGGCCTGTTCCATCCAAACACTAAAGGATCCACCCCCACCACATGCAGGTAGATTAGTGGACACTCAAAAATGTACTGCCTCAGAATGCATTGGGCAGCTAACTGAGAAAAAAGAGGTTACTTCATTTGTTGGTTTAGAAGTCACTCCACTTGACATATTTAAGATGATGGAAGAGCTTAAACTGGGTGGGGGGGAGAGATTAAAAAGAAGGTACTCATTTTTCACAGTGAGGGAGATTATTATCCTGGGGAATAGACTACTAAAATGATGAATTGGTAACACTCACAATGAGTGCCTTAGCCCAGCACAAGTGAGTGGGTTTAATAAAGGAGTAGCTGGGGAAACTTCGGACTTTTTGCAGTATATGGCAGCTCAAACTTCACTAGAGCAATGACACTGCCTGACTTTACAATCTACACCAGGGGTGGGGAATCTTAGGCCCAGGGGCCAAATGTGACCCATGGCTAGTTGTTATTTGGTTCCTTTCTAGTTCCTGGATCTGGCCCCTAGATCCAATTCCTACCCCCAAGTGCTGAAAGATTGAGCTCAGGCAAAGGAAGCAGAGATGAGAGCATGCATACAGGGACAGGGGGCAGATCCATGGCACAGATGCATGATCTGGACCCTGTCTTCCTGAATGCATCCCTTAAACATCCCCTCCCCCAATTTCTGTGCGACCCTCGGAGCTTGTTCTAATTTTCAAGGTAGTCCAGTCATTGGAAGGGAAGAGGCTTCCCACCCCCTAAGCTATACATTTCTGCATACACCTAGATGTCCAGGGCTGGTTCCCATGAACATATACTTCAGTGTTGTTAAGCCTTAAATCACTTTTACTTCTGAATCATTCATGTCTCAAGAGCGTTAAACCAAAGCTATTCAGGAGCAGGAAGAGAATTATGTACTTGTAAAAAATGAGGAGACACTTCCCTTAAAAGTAGCTGTAGTTACTTTCAGTGTTTAGGTGGTTGTGCTGTGCCATGATGACCATTAGGGGTAATTTGAAGAGAAACTACTTTGGTTTAGATAAGCTGCAGTGAGAACGGAACCAAAGTGGAGTAGTTTTAATTGCCTCACATTATTAACTTCTGTTTAACTCCCCTCTGTGGGACTTTGTCCCCAGATAGCACTAGCCGTGTATATGACTGTTTTATGTAACTAAATTCATGATTCTACAAAAGCAGTCTAGGGCCCTTTTCACACAGACACTCTAACACTGATAAAGTGGGTGAGTGGGTGTTACATTTTATTACACATGTTGCAGGGCACCCACAGAGCAGACCTTCAGCCCTGCAACATGTATAATAAAATGTAACACCCATTTTATCAGTGTTAGAGTGTCTGTGTGAAAAAAGCCTAGGTTAAAAGTTGGGTTTACAGTATATTTCTGAACACCAATTTAGTGTTTGAACACTAATTTTAAACACACATTTGTTTTAAAAAATAACAAACAGCCAGACCAATTCTAATCTGATAACTCTAGCTTTTTCTATTGGCTTTGGTTTCCAGAGCCCACAATTCTAGATAGTATCCTAGAATTGTAGGCTTTGGCATTTCATTTGAATGATTTTATTTCTTTCTGCATTGCCCTCCCTTTGTAGCTGTTTGACCGAGTGGAGTTCCTCTGGATTCTCTTGAACTTGGTGGGAAACGGCCCTTCTCACTGAGTCTTTTATATTAGTTCATCCTATTAAAGCTTTTATGCTTTGTTATCCTTCCCTGAACCCTCTTCAGGGCCTCAGCATTTTCAACAAGGTTGGTGAAATGCAAAACTCTACACTGTATTGTTAATGAATCCTAACCAGGCCCACTTTTACTGATGGATTATTTCCATCTCCAGTTAGAGATCCCATATTACCCTAGTGCTTCATTTTGTACTAATAAGAAGGGGGAAATTGCCTCTTTTACCCTAAACTCTGTTGTGTAATTATTGGGGCGGGGGGAGGCTTGCAAGATAAAATCACACTGAAAAAATATATATCAATCTTTGGCAAGATTGTACAGCCTCAAGAATGAGGGTTAATGCTGTAGATTGCCTCCAGAAAAGGTTCATATAAAAGGAATATTTGACAAGAAACAAAATGTCTAGAAATCCTAAGTTGATAGAAATTTCAAGTGGAGAGTTTACCAAAAAAAAATTTACTTGCCTTGGGGCAGGCTTGTAGCATGGTGTTAAGAAATATCTCTGCACTGGCTTAAAATGATTCTTCTGAAAGGGCTGTCCTCAAATTACCCTGCACTGGGGGAATAGTATCACCCCAAGAACAAAAGAGTTCTTATTCTCTAGTAATTAAACCTGTAGCGCACAGGAGAGTTATAGTGGAAACACGCAGCATCTAGCAGGAGCCTTCACACACATTTCCAAAGCAAAAGCCACTTTAAAGATCCCACAGTTTAATCTGTTTATCAGGACACTAGTGATTAGGAGATATTGGGTGTCTTCAGACAGTTCCGAAGCTGCTCCAGGAGTGCACCCCTGCATCCACCTGCATCCAGCCCCTACTGGGTTCATTTTAAATCGACCCGTGACTGCTGCAGTCCACAGTCCACCCACATGGAGCCCCCCTCCACCACACCATAGAGTTGTGTGCAGATCAGCCAAAGCTCTAGGCTGTCACCCACAACACTATAGCACAAGAACAGAGTTGCAGTGGCTATCCGCTCAACTACTGAACCAATGGATGGCAGCTCTGCAGCAGGCCAGTGCCCCTGGTTTGGCCAGTCCACCCTGCTGCCAGTGCTTCTGGATTTCCGGAGAACCACAATTACGGCTGGTCACTGCCTGCTCCTCTTCTGCTCTGCCTCCCCATTTTGCAGCCTATCTTTAGATGGATGGTCCACCTGAGGGTGAGGTGGAGCAGAACTGGGGCTGCAGTCCATCTGTTTACACCCATTGGGTGCAGCCACACAAGATGTTACCTCGAATTGGACAGCGTTACCCCACATTGGGCAGCCTTACCACATGATGCAGTGCATCATATACGTGGCAGCCAGGGGTGGCAGCATGGGCAACTGGCAGGGTTGACAGGGTTGGGTGGGCAGCTGGCTATTATACCCTGTGTCAGCGGCGGTGCGCCCCTAGGGTGTACAGGGAAATGTCCCTCCTGGCCATGGTCCCCCAGGAGCCACCGCCAGACTCGCTGCCTGCTCCCCCAAGCCCCGGCCGACACTTCTTTTTTTTTAAAACAGCGGTGAATATGCGGAGCCAACTTGAAGAACCTTGTTTAGCGAGGTCGCAACCTTCACCTCCCAACAAGGTTCTTTGATGTGGCTCCAATATTCACACTGGTTGTCTGTGCGCGCACGCACACACACAACCGGTGACTCACACCCCCCCCTCCTGGAGACTTCCTAAGGAAGCCTTGGGAGGACAAAAGGGAGGCGTTTTCTCCCTTTATGCAGAATGGGTGGCTAGAAGCACCATCCAACCCGCATAAAGGGAACCCTGCAATGAAATAGTGCTGCAGGGGGCACTATTTCATTGCAGGGATAGCCCAGGGTTAAAAGTCTTACCCAGGCACTGCACACAGGCGACCGGGCCAGACTACGTCTGCACGGCAGTTCCCAGGCCCCCTGCACAGCTGACTCAGGCAGCTGTGGGAGCTGCTGCACAGGCTGCTCTAGTGCTCTTAGCCTCTTCCCCTCCCTCCGAGGAGAAGCCAGCACGCCAACCATCTGGGATCCCGCTGTGCTGCAGTGCTGGTGAGTAAATTGTGGGGGGGGGAACAGGCTGGGGACAGACTGGGGGGCACAGGCTAGGGACAGACTGGGGGGGACAGGTTGGGGACAGATGGGGCACAGGCTGGGGATGAATGGGGGGACAGGATGGGGAGGGACAG
This sequence comes from Sphenodon punctatus, assembly GCA_003113815.1. Classification (NCBI taxonomy): domain Eukaryota; kingdom Metazoa; phylum Chordata; class Lepidosauria; order Sphenodontia; family Sphenodontidae; genus Sphenodon; species Sphenodon punctatus. The sequence continues at coordinate 219,830 of QEPC01000533.1, forward strand.
ACTGAGGATGGATGGGGGAGGGACAGACTGGGGATGGATTGGGGGGAGGGGTGCTTGCTCTGTGTTTGCATGATGACAAAATGGTTTCTCTACTCATGCTTGGGAGGGGAGAAGGAAAGCAGCAGCAATGCAACAATGAATGCATTGCTGCTTTCCTTCTCCCCTTCCATCATGAGCAGAGAGACCATTTTGTAAACTTGTGGTTCCACTGGTCATTGTGGCTACTCTTTTTTTATAATGGTCCCTTCTCTATTTCACTGCTGCTCCCTGCTGCTGGAAAGTAGTTTGTGTGGACAGGCATTTGGCTGCCGGGGATAAGGTGTGGCTGCTGGGGATGCTGGTCTGGACTAGGGGCCTGCTTTGGTGGGAAGGCAGCCCCGAAAGGGGCCAAACTGTTTTTTAAAAAGGGGCCTGTGTGCTTCAACAGGCAGTTTGTTGGTGAAGCTACTAGGAATGCTGTACTGGATGTGTCTGATTTGGTGGCAATGCATCCCTGAAACTGGCCATTATTTTTTGTTAAGGCCTGTGTGCTTGCACAGGCGTTTGGCTGCTGGGGATGCCTTTGGGGGGCTTGTGGGAATGGTTTGGTTTACGTGTGGTTTTCTGGTTTTTATATATCTGTGCATGATGATAGGGCCCTGGGAAAAGCTTTGTGTCCTGTGGATTTTTGCTAAAACTGTTTGTGAGTGAGGTTTAAGGTTGTCTGCCTGCTTTTTAAACCTGACAGGAGGTGAATATAACCTGCCTAACTGAAATTGCTGGATTAAGTAATGTAATGTCCATCCAATGTTAACCCTGGGAACTCCTTGCTGTTGGGTTATGCTGCCTACCGTTGCCCTGACTCCGCCTACCGTTGCCCTGGCTCTGCCCCTAGGCTCGCCGACCCGCGGGCGCCTTCGCCACCCACGGGCCGGCCGGTCTTACTGCCTCTCCAACCTCAAAACCCACCAGCCGCCCCTGCCCTGTGTCTTCAGAGAAAGGCTGAGAACACAGGGCGTAGCAACCTTACCCAAACTGAGATAAGGCTGTTCAACTCAAGCTAGCATGCCACCATTCATGTGCTCGGTTCCCATCTCACCGGCTGCACAGTAAGGTCCACCTTGGGGCTTTGAATGGTGGGCACTGATGCCATTCCTGTGCAGCCATGTCAAGGCCAGAGCGGGCTAGTGGGCGGGCCAGGGGAGGGTGTGTGGGGTGGGGCTAGATGGCCACACATGTGACCAGCACCTCGGCCTGCCCCAGAGAGTGACAGGATGGCCAACAGCAGCCTGCCAAGTTTCCCCACGGGCTTGGGGCAAGACTTGACTGTCTGCCCTGTTCTCCATGCTGCCTACAAAGCATGGTGGCTAAAATTGCCCACCCTGGGGCACGCAGGGGTTGGTCCCAGGTGGGTTCATGTGGCTGCAACCTTACAAGTTTTTCTTGCAAGCAGAATTATTGATTAAAACAGACCTGAGTAATTTGTTTTTCCAAGTTAAAAAAGACTCCTGTTTTCAAAATGTATTAATGCAACCAAGTCTCTGTCCACAAAGGTTTCTTTCACTGAACAACAGAGCTAATGGGGCACGAACTGGTTTTTAATTGGAATTTCTTCACTTTCCAGTAAGAAACAACAAAGATGAAAGCTGCAGAAAGCTTCATATGTACTGTATTCATTCAATGGTAAAATTCCATTTAGCTATATTGTGGACTTCGGTTATCAGTCTGGATGATAATATAAACCAAGTGTGCTGTACTAGGCTGCTTTTAGATGTGCACTAAACGATTGTGTCTAGGCTACTTGACAGCAGAGAGAAATTCCGGTTGCACTGCATTAACTCTCATATGTCATGGGCCACTTTTAGACATGTGCGGTGTGTAAAAATCCCACAGGCCTGGTTTAGATGCAACTTGTCGCTCATTCTTTTAAAACCATGAACTAAATACCTTGAGGTTATATCCAGTTGCGCATTCTTTTAAAACTGTGAACTAAATACCTTGAGGTATCTAGTTTGTGGTTTTAAAAGAATGCACGACCAGCTATAATGCACAAGATGTCACATCTAAACCACGTCTGCAGGGTTTTTACACGCGGCGCGATTTCATACCGCATGTGCACCGCACATGTCTAAAAGCGACCCTAGACACATAAGAGTTAATCCAGTGCAACCAAAATTTCTCTCTGCTGTCAAGTAGCCTAGGCACAATTGTTTTGGAAGCCTTGGAAGAAATATGCAGTATTGAGGATGCCGTCACTCAACATTTCCCTGACTGCATTGACCTATCCCCTACAAAGTGCTCTGGCATCACAGTACTCCATAGGGCTGTGACCATTTCTTAGTCCCTCCCGTTTTCTGACACAACCCTGCCCTTTTTCTGCTGTTGAGTTGCTCCTTACATATTGGGCATTGGGATGACATGACATTTCATAGGGCAGGGTCACCACACAGTCACATCAGGTGTGGGCTCAGAAAAGTCTGACTGCAACAGGCTTGGGCTTGGACTCAGGCATACCTCCCAACCTCTCACTAGCCAAAGAGGGATAAACCCCACCCCTCAATGAATAAGCTCCACCCCCTCACACACTAACACACAAGCATACACCTCCTAACATTCCAAGTGCATATAGAAGAACAAACGCTTTCCTGCTTTTTGTTTCTTGTTCCATCATCTCATTGTTCTCTGAAGTGCTTCTTCTGGGAGGTACCAGGAAAAGGCCCTTGAAGTCTGAATGCCAATGTTTTTCTCTCTCTCTCTCTTTGTTCGTGAAAGGCTTATTTCTGACATACTTTCCAGTAAGAAACAAGCTAGATGAAAGCTGCAGAAAGCTTCATATGCACCATTTACATTCAGTGGTAAAATTCCATTTGGCTCTTTCAATTGTCCAGTTCAAAATAATTGTCAATTTCAATTCATCTCTTGACAGTGGGATTAAGCACCCAAAGAGGGACAGTCCCTCCTAACTAGGGACTGTTGGGAGGTATGCTCAGGTCAAACCCAGTGCTGTTTGGCTCAGGTTTTACTCTGGAAGATGTTGCCTTGGTTAGCTGACCCAAGAACCTCCCATCAAGGGACAGAGGAGCCAAACAATGATGAGGGAGAGGAAGAACAACACAATTTACTACAGACTCTGTTTACACTACTGTGATTCAGGAGATTTGGAAGGGAAACGCTAGTACAACCCTGCCCTATGCAACTCTGCACTATGGGTGAAAACAGACATGCACGTAACTCCACTTTAACACAACTTTAACATTTCTTATGAATGTTGCAGGGCTGTATTGGCACCCTATGGAGCCCTGCAGCATACATAGAAATGTTAAAGCAGAGTTAAGGTACATGTCTGTTTTTAACCTAATGTTCTGTATGCTGATTCCTAAGGCCAAGGAACACAAACTCCCAAGTCCCCCTCACACAGCTTCCTCTGGAGTGTGTGGGAGCAGGTGTTCTGTGGGTGGGGCACTCCAAAAGGGATATGCGAGTGCCCACTCCGCAGAAGTAGAGGAGATTGGGGTTAGTTAATCAATCATGAAGGTGGATGTGGGAGACATAAACAAGAAAAAGGAAAGCAAAATGGCCATGACTGAGGTAATAACGAAGAGCAGATAATTGGAGATTTCTTCAGACTCGGTCATGTCTTTGAAGATAAGGCAAAGAACACATATTTGTTGTAATGGTGGGGAGAATCTCTTCTGAGGCATGTATGTTCCATCTTTGCCTGCTGTGGATTTAGGGTGTGGAATTCCAAATTTCTTCAGGGGAATTCCACAGAAATGCTAAACATTTCGACTCTTGTGACCACTCTTGCCTTCTCAGTGAAAAACGAGTGCAGCAAGAGAGAAGAGAATCATGGGCTATAGCTGGTTAGAGCTCCCCGCTGCTCCTGGTCCAGGCAGAGGTTACGATTGGCCTGCTCTAAAGTGCTGAAGCTGGCAAAGGTCTCTCAAGGTCAGAGTTGCACTCTGCCCTCTTCTCTTCCTGGTTCCTCCCACACCTGCCGGCTGTGCTGGAGGGCCAGGGCAGTGTCATAGTCTAGCTGCTGACTACATTGGCTCTATTAGTAATCATTTCGGAGTGCTTTACCCTCCATATCTCACTCACCCTCACAAGGTGGGTTGTTATTTTCAATGGGATCATGGTCTCCCAGGTCGAAGTCTAACACCTTATCCACTGGCTTATGCTGGCTTTTTCCTTCCTATTAGGAGTTCCCCCAGGTAGAGGGTTTCCCTTCAGGGATGTCAAGGCTGGGCTCAAATCCCTTTATACCACAGTGACAGTGCAAAGGGGGTAGAGCAGGGCAAAGTATCTGTCCTACACAAGTGCCACTTCCTTGGAATGGTTTCTAGCAAGACATGTTATCATACAGCCTGGGTGGCAAGTGGCATATCCTTCTGCTTCACCTAAAATTAGTCAAAATCAATACGGGGAAGAGAAACTAACTATTTCTGCAAGTGGCCAAATCAAGTGGACTCTAGTGGGAAAATATGCAGCAACTAATCTGTTCTCAAGCTAGTGGTGTAATAGCTGCAAAAGATTAACATGCAGTAGACATTAGCGGTGTGCGGCAGAACCTTTCAAACGTGTTTTTAATGTCCTTCTAACACACGTTCACTTCCCCCAAACTTCCACAGAGTGCCCCAGCGGGGAAGAAATGTCACAGACAGACTGGCACGCAGCAGCTGGGCAGAGAACAGAGCAGACTCAGGGAAGCAGCGGGCACCAGGCAGACACTAGCATAGGAGGAGATGGTGGCGCCCCAAGTTCGACAAGACTGTACAGCATAGATAATTGAAATGAGAAAGTGGAGGACAGTTGGTTCTGGCCCTGGGACAGACAAGGCAACAGCAGTTGCCCTCCCAATAATGCCCTCACACACCAACTACCCTCCTGCACCACCTTTAGCAGGAAAGTGGTGCTGTCCCTGTACTGGGTAGCCAGGGAACAGGTGAAGAAGCAGCTGGCGACAGCAGAGGGGCATACTGTGCACTTCCCCACAGACAGCTGGAGGAGCCAGAGTGCACAGCATGCCCACCTCTCCCTCACTGTTGATTGGTGACAGGTGAAGGAGGCAGGAGCAGGAGGTGGTAGACATCAGGGGTCAGGATATAGGTGAGCACTGCTCCATGCTTAGGTCCTGGATAAGAGCCACACTGTTGCCAATATCCTGGAGGCACTGATTACCATGGTGGAGGGATGGCTAAGCTGAGGAGAAGCTTTCACCAAGGGCTACATGGTGACTGACAATGGCCCCAACTTGGATAAGGCTGTCTCCAGTGCTCCAAGCAAGCAGGCCTTTATTTAGCCCCTCATCATCGACTGTTAGCTGCAGGGTGGGCTCCCCTGTTCCACAGGCCTCCCCTGGCAGCAACAGTGGAATGGGCTCCCACAGTCCTTCGGTGGAGGATCCAGAGAGTGAGAGGACTCAGGTGGGCACCCCTGCTCCTCCTCCATGTTGTTGTTTTCTTTCTCTTCCTCCTGCCATCTCCCTCAGGGAAAAAGGCAGCAGTCCCCACTGGCAGGAAGGTGGGCAGAGCGCCCCACAAGTCATATGCATGGGAGCACTTCCACCAGTTGGAGGATCACCGACTGGCAGAGCGTGTTCACTGCAGGATGCAAATTACCTTTGGGCAGGACCGGGCACACCTCAGCAATTCAAGCATGAGCTGGCACATAAAATCCTACCATCAGGCTTTGGTGCTGAAAGCACAGGCACGTATGGTGGCGACAAGTAGGTTTCCTGCTCCTGCGGGCAGACCCTCCCACCTCAGGGCAAGAACAAGGGCAAGGTGAAGATGAGGACAGAGGCACAACAGTGATAAGGTGGTCCCTGCCTGCAGACAGGTGAAACATGCATGTGAGAGGATGGGAGAGTAAGAAAAGAAACTCATGTCTGGTCTGGGGTTCTCATGAAAGCAGGCAGCAATGTGGGGGCAATATTAGTCAGTCTCTCTCTCTCTCTCTCCTTTAGGAAGACAGGCAAGCAGCAGCAGTGGGAGGGCATGTTGGCCAGTCTGTCTCTCTCCTTCTGGTAATTCTAATCCTTGCTACAGGGCCGGCCCTACCACGGGACAGTTCAGGGCAGCCGCCCTGGGCCCCACTCCTGGGGGGCACCTGCACTCGGGGTCCCCAGCTCCCGGCCAGACAGTGGTCAGGAGCTGGGGACCCCGAGCGTGGGGGCCCCCTTGCCGAGTCTGACTCGACTCCAACTGACAGGCAGTGTAGGGGGCCAGCAGGAGTGAGGGCGAGGCAGAGGCCCTGCCTCTCCCACACTCCATGCCCCCCCCCCGCTGCCTGTCAGTCTTGGCCAGGGGAAATGTGGGAGAGGCGGGGCCTCTGCCTCTCCCTTATTCCCCCTGGCTGAGACAGCCAGGCAGCGAAGGGGGCCAGAGGACCGTCCGGTGGCGGCGGGCAGCGTGGCGGCAAATTTAATCGGCTGCTGCGGTGCCCACCCTGCCAGAGGCTCCGAGTACAGCACAGGGCCCAGGCCAGCAGCAGCAGCGGCGAATCAGATAAGTGAACCGAAATGGCTGGGCTTGAGGATGGGGGGAGGGGAGCGCCCATCCCTGAGCCCAGGCCCAGGTAGCACACCACCCCAGACCAAGCCAGGGAACACCCCCTGAGCCGGGGAGCGCCCCTAGGTCTGCCAGTCAGCGGCAGCTTTGCCAACGGTGGAAGAATAGGGCCCCACCTTTGTTCCCTGCCCTGGGCCCCACATATTGTAAGGCCAGCCCTGCCTTGCAAAACACTGAGCATAATGATATGGGAAGGAATAAGAACTGCAATGTAGAAGTCTAAATTCTTGAATCTTTTTGCTTAGAGGCAGGTTTCCTTAGTTTTGGAAAAGCAGAAAACAAAAAATCACCAAATTTCATTAAGGTCAGTCTCTCGCTCTTTCTCTCTCATTCTGGAGGGCAGGAACAGCAAGTGGGCACCTGGGTCTCTCTCTCCTACACAGAGGGATAATCTGGCAGTGGCACCCCAGAAATGGGAGCCCTTCTACTTGCACAGCGTACCCTGGGTGGGGTGGGGGGCAGATTAGGATAGGACAGAATCTAGAGAGACTGGTGAGTAGCAGGCAGGTGATGCAGCAGGCACTGGCATGGTCTTTCAATTGCACCCCAGACATGGCAGGCATTTCAACTTGCAGAGAGTACCCCAGGGGGTATGAGACAGGTGAGAGACACATTCGAGCAGCAGCAGCAAGAGATAAGATAAATTTTATTAGCGTAGCCATAGGCCATAGCAGCACATAAGCCCTCCAAAGGAAGGTATACATAAAAAGAAACAGGCTGAAACAGCCTGTAACAGTTGAGCAAGTTGTGGAAATAGCATGCTCAGCAGGGTAAATATGGGCAGTGAAAGTTAAAAAAAAATTAAACAAAAAAAATAAAACATCTGATCCATGGACATGGTGCAGGAGTGTAAATATGAATTAATAAATTAATTTAAACCCAGATCCAAGTAGGGTACATCTAATCATTGATACAGTCCACCCACACAACCAGAGATTAATACTCTGTGAGGAGGTTCCAAGGGGAATAAGTGCACCTGAGATAATCTGTCCAAGTCGAAAAGAGGCAAGGCTTGTGGGAGTAGGCAATTAATATACGAGATGGAAAAACCCACTCCCTTTCCCAACAAAGAGTATTATAGCAACCCTGAGATACTTGGGGGCTGCCAATGGTGCCCTACTGGAGTGATCTCGCAAGTGGGCACCCTGAAACACTTGGGGCAGCCAGGGGGGGGTTGGGGGGGGAGGAATGCCAAAGTAGCTATAATTGCTGACATTTTCAAAGGCCTTTGCTTTTTTTCCCCCTGTTCATTTTTACAGATGGGGACCTGAGACTAAGAGGTTGTGACTTGCCCAAGGCCAACCAATGAGTTCATAGCTAGAACAGGATTCAAATCCTAGCTTCCAATTACCAAGTCCAGCACCCTGTCCACTACACCACACTGGCTTGGTTTGTTTTGATTCTCTGGGCAGGCATGAAAGCACCCAAAGAGCAAGGATGAGGTTACACTGTGCAGCTTATCAACCTGCTATGCAAGTCATCATTGCCAGAATGAAGGCCCAAGCCAACAAGTGTTTTATCTTTTGTGCAAATAGAGATCTGACGTTTTTCCAAGCTTTGTTCAGGATACTAATTAAAAGACTAGGAAGTGAGCACACATGAACTCATTTCTCCCATATAGGCAGACGGAGAGAAACTCCAGTCTTTTTCCACTCTTTTGTTTTCACGGCATTTTTGGAATTTCCTTCAGGAAGTTAAAGGTTGTGACCTAAAGCCTTCCTCCCTTAGCAAGCTCCAGTTTCCCACAGTAAACCTTACAGAGAGATGACGTTCTGTATGAGAAGGTGAGATTTATCTTTACACTACAACTGCATCCTGTACAAGCTCAATGAAATTTTGAAGCATTACCGAGAGAATAGCAGCAATAGGGGAAATGGAAGAGTCTTGGAAGAGATACAGCAGAGCCTCAGCTGTTCTAAACTGAAGTAGCTCCACTGAAGCCAAGGAAGCTTCACTGATTGAATGCCTTATATATAAGCCATCTTGAGTTTCTTAAATGAGCTAACCAAAAACTCACACAAACATTCTCTAAAAATGAGTCTATGTTTGGGGTCCACTTTCATTATAAAGAGTAAAAAGGTTGACCATTTCCTTTAATGCATGATAACTGCATGATTAATTCATTTCATCTGGCCCAGTATAGGTTCACTTTGTCTTGTCTTTAGCCCCTTTCCCTTGTCTACTATTTGGAAGTTTCCTTTTCTGTTGCACAGATGTGCTATTTTAATTTATATTCCCATCAGTCCTTTTATTAGCCCATATCAAGTGAGCATCTGGGAGCCTGAACAGCCATACAGTCTTGTACCCATTTTGTATGACTGTCATGATTACATCACCCTGCAAATAACAACCTCATAATGGATCTATCCCTTTAATAGAATAGACATGTCATGATTTGATAGACATGGGCTGCAATCCTGAGCCCATTAAAGTTAATGAGAGAATGACTTTAATGGGGCAAATATTGGACCTACAGTTTGATCCACTGCACACTGAAATCCTTCCACTGACATCTAGGTGTTTAGAATGATGTAAAAACATTCTGACAGCAGGTTATTTACCAAAAAAAAAATGAGTTTATTAATGTTTAAAAGTCAATAAAGCTATGTGCAAATTGAACAATAAAAAGTCAAACATTTTAAATACTATTTTTAAAACATACCAAAAAAAATATCAGTTTAATTGCACTGGAAACCATTTTACAAAGGCAACAACTTTTTTACAAAATGCTTCTAGGTTCCACCAATAACTGTACATTATTCACTTGTTCTCAGCTACCCCAGATACACTACTATAGTAATTCCCTAAAATAAGATGCATTGGCATGTCTGTGCATCTTACCTTGTTAACTTATATACAATGTATACAATCAACCCTAGTTAACACAGGTTAAAAACAAAATACAGTATGAGAAATGATGCCATATCAAATACATTCAATTAAACACAAAGGGTACTTCTTACAGAGACTCATAAAATACCAACATCTTTGTGGAAACTATGAACATTCTTGAAACATCGAGACCATCAAGATATGTGCCAAGAAGTGTGTCTTGTATTTCTTGAGGGAGTGCATTAATAAATCACATCCATTGCAGGGTTTTGTTTGCTTATCTGAATCTTAAACTATTCTGCTCCTTTTTATCAACTATATTTGGAAACACTGAGAGGTAGAGTTTCAAAGGTTAAAAAAAAAAGGCATTTCGTTGCACAGTTCCCAATGACTTTCAATAAAATCTAGGGATCTAAATGCCATTTTTGCCTTTGAAAATCTGCCCCTATTGGGAAAAAAACTGTTCTCTCATTTTAAACTCTGCTCCTTCTCAAGCAAAACTCCTACTGATGGCAAAAGTATTTGATACTACTACATCCACCTTTTCAAACATCACTATCATCGTAAGTAGAAAATGATCTTCATTTGTATCCTGTAATTGTCATGTCATGGAAATTTAATATTGGAACAAAGTTCGCTTTCAACTCCACCTGTGTAATCCTGTTGACTGTTAGCTTAGATAGGACGGAGGGGAGACTATAGCCGTTTTTATAAGAGACACAACCACACAGGTCCACCCATCTCACATGCATCCAAACGCTCATCTGAAGTCAGCGTGGGGATTGTGTGCTCCCATGACCCCACGCACCACCCACCCATGGGCACTCATGGAGCATCGGAGAAAAATCCTGACTGCTCTGTGAGGGGGAAAGCTAACATGCACGTGGGTAGGGGCAGGGACCGCGTCTATTTCTATGTACTGTACAGCGCCAGGCACATGGCTGGTGCTATATAAATGTTTAGAATAAAAATATTAATAGGGGTGCACACGCATTCCTGGTCCATTTGAATCCCTCTCCTCACCTCACATGGGTGGGCGGTCCACAGCCATCCTACTTAACGCACACGGACCCCTCCCCAGCCGTACTCATTTAAAAACGGCCTTTGTCCTTATGGTTTTTCAAGTAACATGCATCTTCAAGGATACTTCACACAACTTATCTTGCTGACAGATAACTTTGGACTTGGAAAATAAGTTTGATTTCATCTAAAAACTCAGGAAAATTAATGCCAAAAATAAGGTTTTAAATGGTCTAGATTGTACTGGCAAGATGCCTTTACTTGCCATTTGCAAGCACTTCTGACTGAGAAAGCCAGAGACATCATCAGACTTGGTATTGAAAGGGTTTTGTGTCAGGGTTTTTACTAAAAATTAAGAAAAGCAACTTCATATTCTTCTCATCATCAACCCTCCCTCCCACTCCATCTCTCACACACATACACATGAGGCATCATTTTCCCAAAGCATCAGTCTTTTGGAGTCACCAAGGAGATGCCAGCCTATGACAATCCTAAACTGCCTCAGTGCAAAAACAAAACAAGTTCCAAGGAGGAAACGTTTACAGGCCAGAACAGTCTACCCCACATCATGAGCTCCACCCTCACAAGTGCATTGCTTGCCTCTTCAGAACTAATGCTACCTTGCTCACTTGGACCATCTCTCCGCATTGCTATATCGAGCAGCAGGACACTTCCCATCTGTAAGATTACAAGGGGGCACATACCCCAGTGAATTCTTCTAAGATGACGAGGTGACATTGCCTGAAATGATTGTCTCTGGGGAGACACCCTCATCCTTCTGGGGGTGGGAGGAGTTGTCAGACTTGCTTCGGCTGAATTCCATCCCTCCTATGATTGGCCTCTTGAATTTGGCCCCAGACTCTGTCATGGGACACTTACAGCAGCAGAGAATCTTGATAAAGGCCCTTCGCATCTCTTTATTGGTTAAGGTATAGATTATAGGGTTCGTGGCTGAATTGAGGACAGCAAGTACTAAGAAATACTCCGCTTTCAAGAGGATTGAACACGCCTGCACTTTGCAATCTACATCCATCAAGAGCAGAATGAACAAGGGTGACCAGCAGACAATGAAAGCACTCAGAACAATGATTACCGTCTTAAGCAGGGCCAGAGATTTTTCTGAGCTCCTGGTGGCTTTGGAAATGTTCTTTCGAAAGGTCAGGCTGCGACTCCTAGTCCTGACCATGAAATAGATCCTGAAATAGAGGATAACAATGGAGAGCAAAAGGACAGTGAAAACTGTGGTGCAAAAAAGGATATAGTGCTTATGGTAGAGGGGCAGTATAGTGGAGCAGCTCTCAAGGCAGTTGATGCAGTTCCATCCCATAATAGGGAGACCTCCCAATATCAAAGAAATGACCCAGCAGGCACTGATCAGAAGGAAAGAGCGGAAGCTGTTGCTGCCATTGTGGAGTTTCATCTTCAGCATGGTGATGTATCTCTCAATGGCAATGGCCAACAGGCTAAACACAGAGGCTGAGAGAGCCACAAACATGCTGCCTTCCCTTAAAAACCATTCGGCAGGGGTGAGAGTATATGTCTTGCTTCCCGACAACAAGAGGTTGGCTGTATAAGCTACTCCAGCCAACAAGTCTGAGAGAGCCAAGTTGCCAATGAAATAGTACATGGGTCTGTGGAATTTCTTGGTTTTCCAGATGGTCAACAGGACAAAAATGTTTTCCATGATGATAAAGCAGCATATGATGATAAAAACCACGGATGATACTTTGATGCCACTCTCTGATTTTTCATTTAGCTTCCCTGTGTAGTTGTAATGCTTTCTGATGATCTCATAGTTGACATAATCACGGACTGAATTGCTGCAGTCCATCATCTGGGGGCTTCTGGTAGTGATCATAGTTCCAAATGAGTAGCACTTCTCCAGCTGGGCACCAGGGGGTGAAGTCAAAAGGAATCTTCACCAGCTGCCCTGCTGGCTGTGTCTCCAAGGCATACGTTCCAACCTCTGGCACCCCGATGATAGCCTCAGAAACCACAGACCTGCAAGCAAGAGACATAAGCAAAGCAGAGAGTTAAAGATGGGGAAGCAATCAAGATGCGGAAATGGAATGCACTGTAAAATGACCTGTTCTGTTCACTGTTGTCAGATTCAGACAACATTAGACTGCAAAAGACATAATCAAATCCATTCACTCAAGCTGTCCTCCACAAGGGGAAAAAGATACTTGCCAGGGCAAATCAACTGCACAGAGTTCATAAAGTAAAGTTAATAAATGCAGAATTGCAAAAGTAAATGGCAGGCAATGGGGATTGCATAGTTTCTGGATTTCATCTAGCGGCAGGGATCCCCACTCTAACTCAGTGGAAAACACGAAGTGGCTTTTACTGTAGCAAACCACACATTTAAAAGCTTTGCGGTTTTAAAGATAGACTGGGTTTGCTCCCAGCAAAATCACACCTGTACTCTGCAACTGGCAGGGGAGATCTCATTATTAATGAGAACCTGAACTGTCCATAAGGAAGGCAACTGTGCAATTGACCGATGCCATCTTGAGAAAAGGTGGCAACTGGCATATGCAAGTTAATCCACAGAGCCATTTTAAAGGTGTAAACAGGAAAGTTGTCCCAATCTTTTGGCAACGAACAATCTTTTGCGGAAAAAATCAGCACAAGGGAGTGGAATGGCACAGAAATTCTTAATAAATAAACAGAAGTCCAGAAAAAAAAAAAAAATGTTAGAAGTGAAGATGCTTATATTGCAATAATTAAACTGCAAAGTGCAAGACAAACTCATGTGCAAAAATGCATAACTATCCAGCTCCTTTTCCTTGTTTCATGGGAAGAGCCCCTGGTCAGTTTGTTAGAAACCAAACTAAAGGAGCCTGTTTCCTGACCTGGCTAGAAGTGAGTTATGAAGTTGCCGGTTCCCAGTATGTGCTGTCCCAGGGGGGTTCAGTGGCTGCAATCCTCGGAGCTCTTACTCCAGAGAAGTCCCATTATTGAAGGTGGTTTGAGGACCGCAGCCCGAGTTTGCTAAGGAGTGTGGCAGCGCCAGGACAAGATCGCCTACTGCAGCTTTGCGCTTTTGGACTTTCCGTCCGGCTTCTGGCTAGACTCGGACTCCGGCTCCGGCTCCTTTGCACCTCGAGGCTACAGAGAAAAAGCCCTGGCAGCCCCGCCGCCCCCTTGTCCCGCTGTCCCCGGCTGGCTCTTACCTGGCTGTGGCAGGCAGGATCCCCGTGGGGCTCGGCGCTCGCCCGGCTCGCCCTCCGCATCTTCGCTGCCCCGGGACGCATGGCACAAGAAAAGCTGCACTGGCTGCACAGCCCCTTTAAGCGCTTCCTCTTCACTCCACCCCTCCCTCTGGGTTTCCTACTTCAGCTCTAGCGGATCTTCAGTACTTGGCGCCCGCCCACCCCTTTCCTCCTCTGCCGCATCTGCCTCCCCTTTGGAGTAACCCAGATCTGCTGCGCTTCCCGGGGGAGCTGCCCGGGTGCCTTTCCCCCACTGCCCTCCCGCTCTGCCCAGGGTTAAGCACTCCTTGCCTCGCGCTGCTGCTGCTGCGTGGGCGGTGGCGGGTTTCCAGCCACATGGCAGAGCGGCCGGAGCTGCTGGAAGCTCCCAACAGGAATCCCTCCCTCGAAGAGAGAAGAAGAAATCACGGCTCGTCGCTTCTCCCATAGGCCGCAGACAGGTCACCACCAGGGTGATTCATCTCAGGAAATGGGGACAGCCCCTGGGACGGCATCTGGTGGGGGTCCCGCGGAAAGGGAAAGCACCTTTTAAGCCAGGAGTGCGCAGATAAAACCCAATTTCACACTCTGCCGAGCAGAGTAGTCAATTTTTTTTTAAAAAAAAAATAAATAAAAAAATAATCAAACTTCCAAAATTCAGGGGCACTCGTGGCAGCCCTGGCTCCAAATGCCCGGTCTCTGCTCCAGGGGTTGGGGTCAGTGTCCTCATCCCCCCAGCCAGCAGGGGACATCCTACTCCTTGGAGCATGGCATGGAGGGTTAGACTGCACCCCACCCTCACCCATCCTAACCTCTTCTTAAGATGCAGCCTACTAGGAAAAAAGAAGCAGTCACGAAATTAATAAAGGTGTAGATTCTATCCAGTTATTAGTGATTATTTCTATAGTGATTTCAGTATGGCAAGGGCTTTTCAATCCTTATCTAGTTCACTCTCACAACAACCCTATGAGGCAGGTCATTGTTATCACTATTTTATAGAAGGGGAACAAAGTCTGAGAGATTGTGACTTGCCCAAGGTCACTCAGTGAGCTCATGGGCAAAGACAAAATCTGAACTCTGATCTCAGAGGTCCAAATCCAACTTCTTATTCACTAGACTATACTGTCTGTCCAGTGACCTAGGAAACTCCTCCATTTTGCCCAAGTCCATTTGGGCCAACGGCTCTCAAGGCTACATTTTGGTTCAGCAGGAAATCTTCTTAAAGCAACCTGGATGCCAGATGCTGAAGAATGAAAACCTTCTTAAACCAGAAGAGCTGGTAACCCCACCCCCATCTCCTTGTCCACTAGGAGACTGGTCATGAATGGAACTCCCCTTCCTCCAACAGCTGTAGGAATGGCCAGCAGGAATCCCACCACCCCCTTGGAAATGGTGGGAAAGCCTTGGTGACAGGCCTTTTCCTTCTTCCTTGCCTCACTAGGATTGGAAGGTGGGATTCCCTAAGCCCCTGCTCCCCTTGGTGCACCAGGCAGGGGCATAGCAAGGTTGAGAAGGGCCTGGGCTCAAGCCTTACTTATGGGCTCCTCACGTGCATGCGTGCAAAGCATGCGCGCTCTGAAAACCCAACGTGGGCATGACTTAAGGGAGGGGGAGGGCCCTGCCCATCCCTGGCATCCATCTCACTGCCACACGGAACCTTATGGCTGGCAGAGCTCTAGGGAGGGGCTTGTACATTGTAGGTGGAGCCTCCAAAAATCCAGCAACAAAGAGTTTTCAGGGTTAAGATGTGATGGACAGAACATTAGTTTACACTGGGAACTCCTTGCTGCTGAGTAAAACCCTACTACTTGGAGACAGAGAACCCTCCTACTAGCATCTCATCCACTAAGTGGATGGGACTCCAGTAGGACAACTCTCTCTCTCTCTCTCTCTCCCCATCTGTCGTAGTGTCATAGCAGGATTAAAAAATCCTGTTCACATTTTTAGGACAGGTAATACCAGATAAACTAAAAAGGGACAAGCACAGCAAAGGCAAAGGCAAGCTGCTAGCACAGAAGTGAGAAGGATGATACACACCTATGAGCTCAGTCACAAAAAGGAACATAGGATCACACATGAGGGAAGGGGATTGGGATAGGCTGGGAGGGGGAGTGGGGGCAGGCTGGGGGGGGAGG
>QEPC01000533.1:235710-253210 GCA_003113815.1 Sphenodon punctatus
GGGGGGGCAGGCTGAGGGGCAGGAGGGAAGGGAGATGGCGGCAGGTTGGGGGGCAGGAGGGAAGGGGGTATGGGGCAGGCTGGGAGTGGGACAGGAGGGATGGGCACACTGCAGGCTTGGGGGCGGGAGGGAAGGGGGCTGGGGGCAGGCAGGAGGGAAGGGGGTGGGGCAGGAGGGAAGGGGGATGGGGCAGGCTGAGGGTGGGACAGGAGGGAAGGGGGATGGGGCACACTGCAGGCTGGGGGGGCGGGAGGCACACGCCACTAACCTGAAGCTGGGCCCGGGGGTCCCCATTGTTGTGCGGCAGCGGCATTACTCCTCCAGGGACTCACGCGCTGCCTCCCTGTGCGCCCGCAAACCAGTCCCTGCAGAGTCTGCAGGGACTGGGTTTGCAGGCGCACAGGGAGGCAG
Organism: Sphenodon punctatus; assembly: GCA_003113815.1. Lineage (NCBI taxonomy): Eukaryota > Metazoa > Chordata > Lepidosauria > Sphenodontia > Sphenodontidae > Sphenodon > Sphenodon punctatus. The sequence continues at coordinate 236,122 of QEPC01000533.1, forward strand.
CGTGAGTCCCTGGAGCAATGCCACTGCGGAGAGTCTGTGGGCAGTTGGGTTTTTTTAATTGCCCGCGCCGCGTCCTAGCCCCACCGGGGAGGGAGAGGAGGAGAGCTGCAGCGGTGCACTGTTTTCCCTCCCCGGGGGCCAGGACATGGCGCAGGCAATGTAAATGAAAAAAAAAGTTTCCTTACCACCTGCCGCTCGCCTCGCCTCGCCACTCTAGGAGCTGCAGGGGGGGGGAAGCGTCAGGCAGCAACTGCAAGGGAGGGTGGCCCTGGGCACACTGTCCCGACTCCGCACGGCGGCAGTGGGTGGGTCCCCTCGCTACGGGGTCATGATGCTCTGGCCGGCTGTGGGCCCCCACAGGCATGGGCCCAGGCGCAACTGTGTCTCCACTCCCCCGCGCCACGGTAGCTACGCCCCTGGCACCAGGATAATGGCAACTATCAGCCAGAATCCTACCTTCTGGAACAGGGTAGTGAAACCGCCATCCTGTAGCCCAAATCTTGCCTGTGGCTGTTTTTTATTTGTTTCCTTTCTAATTCCTGGATCCAGTCCCTACCCTCAAGCACTGGAAAAGTGAGCTCAGGGGAAGGGAACAGAGATGAAGGCATACATAGCTCCACAATCTGGATGCTCCCCTTCTTTCCCCTATCCTGAGGACAGTGACACCCATTAAACACTCCTACCCCAACTCTTACCTGGCCCACAACCTGTACTAATTTTTGAACTGGCCGGTGGAAGGGAAAAGGTTCCCCATCCCTGTTCTAGGATCCGCCCAAGGAGGCAGTAGCCTTCTTTCCCCAAACCCCAAGCTCTGCATGTTGCACTACCACACTGCACATGACATCACTTATCTTCGGATGTTAATCCTGTTCTGGGACCTCAGACCTATATCTGTGTGTCTAATAACAAATCTGTTCCCTCCACTCCCATTTACTTCCATGCACCTACTTACCTTTTCTATACACACTAGCAATTTGCCACAGATCAAAAAGCAAGCATTTGTCCTCTTTTGCCCAAGACAATTTGATGGAGATCAGAGTAAAAGAAATCAGGATGGCAATGTGAAAGACAATGCCAAACATACAAATTATTCCATAATCAAAAAACCTCCGGTTTAGAAGAAGAGTTAAGGCTCTTGCAAATTCAATCATGCACTAAAAAGCATGGAAATTGCACGTTAAGGCTCCCACCTTAACTTCCGTGCCATGTTAGCAGTAAAGACATTGTACAGTCTCATGACATATTGTGCTCACTTACAACTTAGACTCCATGCACCCACACTTTGTCTTTGTCTTTCAGCCCCAGTCCTCTTTCTCTTTGCAGGTTGAGGGCAACACTGAAGCTGGGGACAGGAGGGCGTGAACTAGCCCTTCACCCCCTCCGTTTCCTCTTTAAGAAAGAGAGAACATAGGCATTCTGGCTCACACCCCTTCTTCCCCTCTTATCTACTTGGTCCCAGCCCTGTAACAGAGAACTCAGGACTCCTGGCTTCCAGCCTCTCTCCACCCCACTCTAAACTCAATAGTCCTGGTTCCGAGCCTGTTCTCCTCTCCCCTGCTCTCGACCTTGTACCAGACAACCCAGGAGTCCTGGGTCCAAGTCACCCCTCGAACCCTGTAGCCCCCACTCCCCTCACAGAGAACTCAAAAGTCCTGGGAAATACAATGTTTGTCTGTATGTGTCATATGGAACAGAAGTGTGTGTGTGGAATGACAAAACAGGAGAGGAAATGGAATAACAGGGAGGGAGGCTATTGGGAGTCAAAGGATAGGGAGTCAGCTATAGTAAGTGGGTAAAACAATAGGACTCCTCCCCCTGATATCCCATCAGTCTTCTGAATCAGCTATTTCATTCAGAAACTTTTTATTGTAACTATTTCTAATTCCTCCTGTCATTCCACCCAGTTACTTAATCCTGCATACTCCTTGTGTTTGTCCCTGTCATTCCAAAACATTCCACTTACTGCATCTGGTGCCTTCCTCATCATTTCACACCCTCTTGCCTTCCCTATGTACTCCCCAAAATGCAACTGTGTTGTATAATTTCACAATCACTTAATTGGATGTTGGAATGACAATAGTATTTTTTTTAGAAATTGGCGCTACAGTTGCCTCCATTCCTCCCAATGGCCATTCCATTTGATTATTTTCAATGCATACCAAACTTAATTTTAATTTAATATTTGTATACGACTCTACCCAGCTTCACTGTGCTCTGGGAGGGCAGTGGAGACTAGTGGGTAAGAGGGACAGTTGTGAGCCATTAGTCAGCTGTCCCATTCTCCCCAACTGAAATGAAAGAATAGAGGGAAAGGAGGGGGCGAGAGGCCAGCTCATGCCCTCCTGTCCCCAGCTTCAGAATTGCCCTCAACCTGCAAAGAGGAAGAGGATTGGGCCTGAAAGATGAAGGCAAAGTGTGGGTGCATGGAGTCTAAAGGGCTCTTTTAGACGAGCGGCGCTCCATTTCACGTCGGCAGTGCGCATATTTTGAAACCTCCGCCTGGTCTAATTAGACAAGACGGAAGTGGCTTGATATGCGCATATTACGGCAGAGGCGCATTTTTAAGTGCACGAATTAAATACCTCATAATCGAGGTATTTAATTTGTGCACTTAAAAAATGCATCACCGCCGTAATATGCGCATATTAAGCCACTTCCGTCTCATCTAATTAGACCAGGCGGAGGTTTCAAAATATGCACACCGCCGACGCGAAACGGAGCGCCACTTGTCTAAAAGCGGCCTAAGTTGTAAGTGAGCACAATATGTGAGACTGTACAATGTCTTTACTGCTAACATGGCACGAAAGTTAAGGCAGGAGCCTTAACTTGCAATTTCCATGCTCTTTAGTGCATGATTGAATTTGCAAGAGCCTTAATTCTTCTTGTAAACCAGAGGTTTTTTATTATGAAATATCCAAGTTTTTTTATAAATACAGTGCAATGGAGAAAATTTGTCCTGCTGGCACGATAGAATACTGAGCAGCGTAAGCACTATGGGAGCAGGGCTTAGGGGAGGCTAAGGTGGAAGAGCTGCTCCCTTCAGTTTAGAAGGTTGCTACTTCCTTCAAATATCAAGCAAGGCAAAGCTGGATTTTTACTGGTAGCTTCCTGCTTTACTAAGAATACAACTTTGGTTCAGTTTAAGCATTGCAAACTTCCAAAAACTGCTCCCTATGATCTCTCTAGCTCATGGCTTGTACAGGAGTCTCCCACTCTATTCCCCACTGTCAGAGCTCTTTTCCTTGTGCAACATTGGCCATTCTGCTTTCTATAAGGACCTCCCCCTGTACAGGAACCCCTGGCTAGTTCACTCCTTGTACAGGACTCCCTGACTCTACTGTGCCCATGTACAAGATTCTCCACCTAGCATAATGCTGTCCATTCTGCAGCTCTCCCCCTGTACAAAGCTCCCTCACTCAGTTCTCCTCTGTCCAGGGCTCTCTCCCAGCACAATTATGGCCATTATTCTGCAGCTCTCTGTCTCTACAAGTCTCCCCATTTTAACCCCCCATGGATAGGGCTCCCTTTTTTGCACAATGCTGCCCACTCTGCAAACCTCCCGCTGTACTGGGTTCCATATTTTGTATCCCCAATAAAGCTGCTCCCTGTAAAGTGCTCTCCCTGTGCATGGCTTCCACTGTGGAAGCTATTACAGAGGCTCTGCCCCTACTCTCTCCCATTCATGTCCCCCTCCCTTGTGTATAATCCCTTCCTCCCTGCTCCCCCATAGGATTTCCCTCCCTGGGATGAGGCTCACTCTTGAAATCCTCCCAAGAGGACTACACTTGCCACTCTGCCCCACAGGGCTGCTCTGCACAGGACCCCACCATCTCCCTGCCCCCCCTCCTGCAGAATGTCCACTGTATCAGTCCAGAGCACCCACTTACCCCTCGTTCCTTAGTGGGGTTGGGAAAGTCAGAGGGAGAATCACTGAAAGAAGATCGATTCCATCCCACCTGTAGCCTCCTGTCCCTGTCTCCGGGATAAACATCTGCCCTCTTCCTGCACCGGGGACCATCCCAGGCAAACTCCAGTGCTCTGTCCCCAGCCATGCTCCTCCAATGGGGTGCTCCATTGGAGCTGCAGTCCAGACACCCCACGTTTTTGGAGGGGGAAGGGTTGTCACTGAAATCCATGTGCTCTGTGTTTCTGGGCAGGTTTAGGGGGAAAGATCAGCCACCCCAAACATCACTGCAGGATTAGCTAGCTCTGTTGTTTAGCCATCTTGGTGTCCCTGGCCCCCAAGTCAAGATGGACCTTCAGCTCTCTCCATTCCACAGCCCTTGCTCTCCTCTTCTCCCCACCAGATCAGCTTTAAACATGGCTGACCAGTCACTCACACTGTCTCCTGGAAGGTGCAGTTCCCTCTCTTTCCCCAGCTCTGATAGGCTCTAGCAAGCAGTGTCTGCTGGGAGTTGTAGTGCCCAGTATTCAAGAGTGTTTGCTTTTAAACAGTCTCTGCATTACAAATAGAATGTTCGCAAGCACTCCACATTCAGAATAGTCTCCATAGGCTAACATTGAATTTTCAAAATGTCATAACTTTAAAATTACTAACCGGATTTACAAAAAGTAAAACAGAAGGCACCCCCTGGCAGCCTCCTTGAATTTTCTAAAAGGATTACACCTCCTGCCAACCAACACAAAACCCCTTTACCCTGCTGAGATACAGATGGTCTAACTTTTGAAAAAACAGGTTTCAAAGTGCACTTTTCTAACTGCGATATCGCAGCTGTTATCTAACCAATTTGGCTGAAACTTGGTTAGTTTGAACTGGTTACTCCAGTGATCCTTCACCACAAATGCCATGATCCTATATTTAATCATGCCAATTTTATAGCAAATAGAATGTTGGGGCTTTATAATGGAGGGTGTAACACACCTTAACTATTAGAGTGCTCCCGTGCTCTAATAATAATAATAATTAATAATAAAACAGCCTAGTATCTAGTAATATCTATATAATATCTAATCCCTCTTCTTTGCTTCTTGATTAGATTATAATATCTAATCTCTCTTCTTTGCTTCTGGAGCCCTTTTTAAATATTGACTTTACATTCGCTACCTTCCAGTCATCAGGTACAGTGGCAAATTTTACCTATAGGTTACAAATTGCCAGTAGTACATAGGAACATAAGAGCATAAGAAGTGCTACACTGGGTCAGACCAATGGTCCATCTAGCCCATCATCCTGTCTCTGACAGTGGCCAATCACAGTGGCATGGGAGAAGCACCCAACAGGTCACAATGGGGGATCCATTTCCTGTTGTTTTCCCCCAGCTCCTGTCATGTTCCCTGATCCTGTCTGGCTAATAGCTGCTAATGGACCTATCATCCAGAAACTTGTCCAAACCTCTTTTAAACTCAGCTATAGTACTAGCCCTTACCACAGCCTCTGGCAGTAGATTCCACAACCCAATTATATGCTGAGTGAAAAAAATATTTTCTTTTATTTGTTTTAAACTTGCCACCCATGAGTTTCATGGAGTGTCCCCTAGTTCTAGTACTAGCTGAGAGGGTAAATAACTACTCCTTGTTTATTAGTTCCACACCACTCATGATTTTATAGACCTCTATCATATCTCCTCTCAGTCGTCTCTTCTCCAAGCTGAAGAGCCCCAACCTACCAAGCCTCTCCTCATACGGGAGCCCTTCCATGCCCTTGATCATTTTTGTTGCCCTTCTCTGTACCTTTTCTAGTTCAGCTATGTCTTTTTTGAGATGGGGCGACCAGAACTGCACACAATATTCGAGGTGCGGTCGCACCATTGATTTGTATAGAGGCATTATGACATCCTCAGTTTTATTCTCTATCCCCTTCCGAATAATTCCTAACATTCTGTTTGCTTTTTTGACTGCTGCTGCGCACTGCGCTGTGGATTTCATTGTATTGTCCACAACCACCCCCAGATCCTTTTCCTGAGTGGTAACTCCTAGCTTAGTACCCAGCATTGTGTACGCATAGTTTGGATTATTTTTCCCTACGTGCATCACTTTGCACTTGTCCACATTAAATCTCATTTGCCATTTAGATGCCCAGGCACCCAGTGTCGTAAGATCCTGTTGCAGTTCCTCACAGTCTGCTCGTGTTTTAACTACCTTGAATAACTTGGTGTCGTCTGCAAATTTGATCACCTCACTCTTAACACCCTTTTCCAAATCATTAATGAATACATTAAACAGCACCGGTCCCAATACAGATCCCTGAGGCACACCACTTTTTACATCTCTCCATTGTGAAAACTGACCATTTAGTCCTACCCTTTGCTTTCTATCTTTTAACCAGTTTCTGATCCATAGTAAGACACTACCTCCTATCCCATGACTTTTTAATTTTCTCAAGAGTCTCTCATGAGGGACCTTATCAAATGCTTTCTGGAAATCCAGGTACACTATATCTACTGGGTCTCCCTTGTCCACATGCTTATTTACACCCTCAAAGAATTCCAACAGGTTAGTGAGGCATGACTTACCTTTACTAAATCCGTGTTGACTCTTCCCCATTAAGCCATGTTTGTCAACATGCCCTGTAATTCTGTCCTTAATGATGGTTTCCACCATTTTGCCCGGCACAGACGTCAAGCTTACTGGTCTGTAGTTTCCAGGATCGCCTCTGGATCCCTTTTTAAATATCGGGGTTACATTTGCCACCCTCCAGTCCTCGGGTACAGTGGCAGATTTTAGTGACAGGTTACAAATTACTAACAGTAGGTCTGCGATTTCATATTTGAGTTCCTTCAGAACTCTGGGGTGAATGCCATCTGGCCCTGGTGACTTGTTAGTATTCAGTTTGTCAATTTGCCCTAGAACATCCTCCAACGTCACATTGATTTGTAACAGCTCTTCCAATTCCTCGCCCACAAAGCAAGGATCCGGCGTGGGTACCTCCCCAAAATCCTCCGCAGTGAAGACCGACGCAAAGAACTCATTCAGCTTCTCTGCAATGTCCTTATCCTCCCTGAGCGCCCCTTTTACTCCCTTGTCATCTAATGGCCCAACTGACTCCCTAGCAGGCTTCTTGCTTCTGATGTATTTGAAAAAGTTTTTGTTGCTTGTTTTTGCCTCTTTAGCAAGCCTCCCTTCAAAATCTCTCTTGGCCTGCCTTATTAACACTTTACATTTACGTTGCCAGTGTTTATGCTCTTTCGTATTATTTTCATTGGGACTAGCCTTCCATTTCTTAAAGGATGCCTTTTTGGCTCTAATAGCCTCCTTCACCTCCCCATTTAACCACAGTGGAAGACGTTTGGTCTTCCTGCTTCCTTTTTTAACTTGCGGGATGCATTTAATCTGGGCTTCCAGAAGGGTGCTTTTAAACAGCCTCCACGCCTCTTGCAAACTTGTAGCCCTTGCAACTGTGCTTTTTAGTTTCTTTTTAGCTAGTTTCCTCATTTTGTCATAGTCTACCTTTTAAAAGTTAAATGCTACTGCTGTACTTTTGTTTGTCTTTCTTCCTCCAGAAATTATGTCAAATTTGAGCATATGATTGCTATTGCCTAGTGACTCCACCACAGTTACTCCTGCTTGCCACTCAGGATTAGATCTAGAATGGCTCCTCCTCTCGTTGGTTCCAGAACCAGCTGTTCTAAGCAGCAGTCATTTACGGCATCCAGAAATTTGACCTCCACATCCCGCCCCGAGGACACATTCCCCCAATCAATATTAGGGTAATTGAAGTCACCCATTATTATTATGTTGCCGACTTTAGTAGCCTGTCTAATCTCTTTTAACATTGCTTTACCAGTCTCTCTGTCCTGGTCAGAGGGACGATAGTATAGCACTACTGTGATACTCTTCCCCTTTATACCTGGAATTTCTATCCATAAAGATTCTAGGGAACAGTTTACATCCTTTAAAATGTTAATTGTACTAGACTCAATGTTGTCTTTTACATATAGAGCCACCCCACCACCAACTCTATCTACTATATCATGACGATATCTTTTATAACCTGGTATTATAATGTCCCATTGGTTATCCTCGTTCCACCATGTCTCTGTGATGCCTATAACGTCTAGATCTTCATTTAGCGCCATACATTCTAATTCTCCCATCTTACTTTTTAGACTTCTAGCATTTGCATATATTTATGTGTGTTCTTTTTATTCTTCTTACTGTGCACGTTATAGGGTGCACAATAGGTCTGCAATTTCATATTTGAGTTCCTTCAGAACTCTGGGTTGTATATACCATCTGGTCCTGGTGATTTGTTACATTCAGTTTGTCAATTTGCTCGAGAACCTCTTCCAGAGTCATGTTGATCTGTGACAGCTCTTCCATTTCATCACCTACAAAGACCAGTTATGGCATGGGTATCTCCCCAACATCTTCTACCATGAAAATTGAAGCAAAGAATTCATTCAGCTTCTCTGCAATGGCTTTGTCCTCCCTTTTACCCGCTAATCATCTAGTAGTCCAACTGACTCTCCAGCAGGCCTCTTGCTTCTGGTGTACTTTAAAAAGTTTTTATTGTTAGTTTTTGCCTGTTTAGCGACTCTCTCTTCAAATTCTCTCTTGGCTTGCCTTATTAACATATTTCATCTAATTTGCCAGTACTTATCTAATCTCCACTAGCATTTAATAATCAGTCTGGGCAATAGTATAGCCTCACTCCTATACACTTTCCCGTTAATCATGGAATTTCTATCCGTAGAGATTCCAGAGTACAGCTTCCTTCTTGTAAAACTTTAAACCTACTTAACTCATTGCTGTCCTTAGCATACAGAGCCACACCACCACCAGCTCCATCTACTCTGTCATTCTGATATATTTTGTACCCCAGTATTAGTGTCCCATTGTTTATCCTCATTCCACCAGGACTCTGAGATGCCCATTATGTCTAAATCTTCATTTAGCGCCATACATTCTAATTCTCCCATCTGATTTTTTAGACTTCTAGCATTTAAATATAGACACTTACATGTGTTCTTTTTATTTTATTCCTATTCTGCTCATTATAAGTAACTGTTCCAGGTATTTGTGAATATATTATTTATACTTGTCTGTTCTGCACAGATTTCCACCTGTGCTCCCTCAGCTTCTTTCCTATCCTCTATTTTAGGATACCCTAATTTTTCTGAATTAACAGCATCCTTTGGAGATGACTTGGTCTGACCTACATGCTCCTCAGTGCCAGCTGGTTTCCCCCCAGATTCTAGTTTTAAAACTGCTCTGTTTAAGGTGGAGTTTATCCTGTTAGTAACCTTCCCAAAAGGTTCCCCAGTTCTGAATGAAACTAAATCCCTCCTCCCTGCACCATTGTCTCATCCACACATTGAGTCTCTCGAACTCAGCCTGCCTCTGAGGTCCTGTGCATGGAACCAGGAACATTTCTGAGAATGCTACCCTGGAGGTTTTGGACTCTTACCTAGGAGCCTAAAGTTAGCCTTCAAAACATCCTTACTACATCTTCCTATGTCATTGGTACCCACATATACTATGACAGCTGGCTCCTCCCCAGCCCTCTTTAAAATTCTGTCTAAGTAGTGCATGAGGTCTGCAACCTTCACAACAGTCTGGCAATTTACCATGCCATTCTCATGGCCACCCTATTCCCACCCCCCTGGGCACACACCCCTGGAGATGTATCCTTGGTGCAAGAGGATAACACATCACCTAGAAGGCAGATCCCAGCTACGGGATCACTTCCCGCTATTCCAGTCTGATGCTCTCCTTCCTGGAGGTCTTGCTTCTCCAAGGCAGCACAGAGGCTACCAGAATGGAGGTGGGACCGCTCTATTATGTCCCTGAAGGACTCCTCTATATACCTCTATGTCTGCCTCATCTTCTTCAGTTCTGCCACTCTAGCATGCAGAGACCACACGTATTCTCTGAGAGCTGAGAGCTCTTTGGACCAGGTGCTCACATACGACCCCTCCCCAACAGGAAGACAATCATACATGTGGCACTTGGTGCAAAAGACTGGATAGCCCCCATCCTGCTGCTGGACTGCTGTCTGCATCTCTCTCTCTCTCTCTCTCTCTCTCTCTCTCTCTCTCTCTCTCTCTCTCTCTCTTTTAAATGGGGGAATGCTTAAACCTAGTTTTGTATCTATTTAAAACAAGAAAGTGCCAGTCTTTCCGAACTGCTAAACTCTGGGGCCTTTTAGGTTAGGAATTCAGTTAACAGGGATTTAGTCTTTTGGGTTCGGGGATTTAGGTAAGGAATTTAGTCAACTGGGGTCAAATGCTACCTCCTGGCTTTGGGACTAACTACCACAGCACCTTCCAAGGGTTATACAACTAAAGAGAGTCTCTAGTTTAATCTAGGACAGCTAGGTGAGTATGTCAATTAGTAGAGTGGGGTCTTTACCCAAATAAACAGAGGCTCCCTTGCAGGCTTCTTCCCACTGCTAACTCCCAGACAATCTCCCTTGTTTTCTGACCCTGTCCGCGGGACCCTGCATCACAAGCACCTGCGGTGGTGGGGGCAGCGCTGAGAGAGGAGAGCTGGTGAAGCAGGGAATGGCAGCTAACTGACAGCTGGGAGCTTGGGGCGGAGCCTGCACGACGCGCCTGATAAAAACTGTGAGCAGCCTTCGGCAGTGCCGGAGGCGAACGTCAGGGCCACGTTTTGCGCTCCCTTCAGCGCGACTAGGAGCAGGAGCCTAGTACCCAAAGTTCCCTGTCAGAGTCGTAGTACCAGCTGCTAGATTAAGTAAATAACCAGGACTCATGGCTGGGAACGGGGAGTTAGATTGGAAACGCCCCAGGCCCAAACTGGGGGCAAGTGATGACCCAATACGGGTCACTAGGAGAAGAAAAATATTTGCAGGACTGTTGGAGGCAGGCATTCCAACCCACAATAGGTTCTCTCCACTTTATGTGGAGGAGGGGCCGGATCATTATGACAGAGAACTGAAATTTCAGCCCCAGGATTCCTCTGATGGTGGCTTGTTGGAGGATGCAGCTGAGTTGCAGGATTACCTAAAACTCAGACTCTCCTTATAGGCTGGACAGTTGCAGCCCTATTTAATAGCCTTACTGAAATCAATGGTTCTCTAAATAAGGCTTGTGTACAATTGGGGGTAATAATGTCCAAGTTGGGGTGTTCCCCTCCGGACTCAAGATCAAAGAAGTTAGGGAAGGAGATGGGTGGGAGGAGGGTAATCCGGGGGGTTGACACCTGGGGTAGGGCATATGAGAATGTTCACCGGACCCCCCGGGAGGAATCAAGACTGGGGAAAGTAATCCCAAATTCAGTTGTTTTTAGAATTCGGTATAACCCAGAGGGAATTACACCTAACTGGGACAAGGAGGCATTGATAGCGCTCCATTTGTCCCATTTATTAGGGAATAAGGTTTCAACATGGGAGTTTAAAGAAATTATTTATATGGATTCCCGGGGATGGGCTTTTATGGTATTAATTAAAACTTTTTCTCCGGTCAGGGTGCAGGTCTTATTTAAGGCTCATGACGATTTATTAGGTAGAGGGATTTCAATAGATCGAGGTATAATTACCCCCCAAATAAGGAATAAGATCATGCAAAATCAATTGATTGAGAAGGTACCAGTAAGAACACCAGATTTGGGAGGGGGAAGAGGATTCCTAGTGGATCAGGAAACTATTCAGGAGAAGAGGGAGGTACCGGGCAAATTATCAGTCACAGTGGACCCGGGTAGTTTTGGATAAAATTATATAGGAGATATAGGTCAAATTGAGCGACAGCCAACCAAGAGGGAGCGGGGAGTCGGAAGACTTGGTGAGCCAAGAGGCACCCGAGGTGGGAGAACTAATAGAGCTAAACCAGTAAAACAAAGGGGGGAATGCAGAATTGCAGGATAACTCTGCTTTACCCCAACTGGAGAAGGAGGATGAAATGGAAGTTGCGGTACAGGGTTCCTGCTCTATAGAACTGATGCATTCTCTGGGAGAGGCATCTGGTGGGGAGATATTACAGTCTTCCAAGTTCTATGACCCCCAACAGAGGTTAGTGGAAGAGCTGGGATCCTTCCTGTTTAACAGGAAGGGAAATGATTTGCAGGCAGCTCAAATCGCGTTACATAAACTTTCGGTCATGGAGCAAGATAGTATAGTCCAAAAACTGGACTTTTTCCGGAAAAACATTAGTTTGCCAGAATTGGCCTACGAGGCTCCAAGATTGTCAAATATAAATGCATTGATGATGCCAGAAACCCTAAACGGTGAGGCATTAACAGCAGCCCGCCATCTGGAAGCAGACGAGTTGGGAATTCCTCAGCTGAATATTGTGTTATCGATAGACAGGGACCTCATAATGGAACACGAGGGGGCAATTTCCTCCCTGGAAAAGGGAAGGATTGCCCAATTACTAGAGAGTAATGTGGCAGCTGTGACTGAAGATCAACTTCAGGCAGAGTTGACACAGGAAGCAGATTGACAAGAAATTTCTGGACTGCTGCGAGAAGAGATGAGAGGGGGAAGTAGAGGAAAGGGAAAGGGTAGTGTGCAGCAAGATCCGGAGAAATGTTTTAAACTAGCTTCCTGGAACATTGCGGGACTCATCTCCAAGATGGTTGACAAGGATTGGATAGAGTATATCAACCAATTTGATGTCAGAGGGATCCAGGAGACCTGGATTGTGGCAAACGGATATAGGGCTTTGGAGAGAGTGGGGAAGTTTCAGGTAAAATTGCATGGTGGGCAAAAGTTTGGGAAAAAGGGGTGGGTCTCAGTAGGACTAGCACTCCTAATAGCAGACTCTCAACAATGGGCAGTCGAGGTTTTGGAATCTGATAGGCCAGAATGTCAGATAGCTCTATTACAGTTATGTAATAAGAAGCAGTTCGTCCTAGTTAATATGTATATCCCACCACCACCAGCCTCACCTTATTACAACAGCGATATTTGGGCTAGTATGGAGAGCCGGATTAGTAAATTGGAGGACAAGTACCCACAGGTAGGGATAATAATGTTGGGAGATTGGAACTCAAGGTTAGGAAAAACCTTGGTTGCCGATATCTGTGGAGAAGGAGATTTATTTATCCAGCCCTCATGCCTTTTTGATAGGCAATCTCAGGACAGGACTATCAATGAGGCAGGACGTAAGCTGCTGATTCTGCTTCGCGCAGTAGGGTTTGTACCATTAAATGGGAGCTTCCCAGGAGATGCAGTGGGAGGTTATACATGTGAGATCCAGGCAGGAAGCAGTACAGTGGACTATGTTTTGGTTAACCCTGTTGGGTGGACTAAAATAATGGATTTTCGCTTAGGGGTTCACCCTGAAAGCGATCATAGAATATTAGAGGTCCAGATAAGGATGGAGGATTATGATAGTACTGGGGTAAACCTAAATGCTGCCTCTGAGGTGGAATTAATTATCAAAAGGTGGGACCAATCCAAGTTGGTAGGTTGGATGCAGGAGCTCTGTCACGCAGGTTTGCTGGGAAAGATGGGGGATCAGGTGTGTGAGGAGGGGAATCCGGAACAGATTATAGCTCAATATGAGGGAGTAGTGGATTACATAAAAGATAAGGTTGCCCTGATACCCAAGAGGGATAGGGCTAAGCCAAAAGTCGACTGGTTCGATGGAGATTGTAGAGCTCTGAAGGCTGTCCTGCTAAAGGCAAAGAGAGCATGGGTTAGACGATATTCAGCTCTGGAGTTGCAACGATTTCAAGCCCTAAAGAAGGAGCATAAACGGGTACTACAGCAAAAAAGGTCTCAGTATTATAATAAATGGTGGACTCAATTGATGACGGTCTCAACATGGGGAGACAGCAAAAAATTCTGGCAAATTTTGAACAGCATTATAAAGAAACCCAGAGAGAGGGGCCCGGCTATTGTATCTAGAAAGGCCTGGGAACAGTTTTTGAGGGGATTATTTGCAGCAAGAGAGGACAGCATAAAGGAGGGCTTTAGTACAAAGATTCAGATGGAGCAGGGAGAGATGGTGTTCCAAAGAGGTGACATTGAAGATCATATTATGGCACTTAGAGACGGTAAAGCTCCCGAGCCAGACTGCATTACAGCGGAAGTGCTGAAGGCAGCACCTCAGTGGTGAGCCCGGACTCTTGGGATTCTCCTTGGGGCCATTGTAAGGAGCGGTAGGGTTCCGCCATCGTGGGGTAGGAGCTGGGGTAGTGGGTAAATTATTTTCAACTATGGTTGGTCAACAGCTGAGGGCATGGGCTGAGGAAAAAGATTTGCTGCCAAAAGAACAATATGGGTTTAGAGCTAAGAGTTCGACATTGGATTGTACATTTATCATGCTACATTTAATTGCAAAATATGTGAAGATCAGAACAGGTTTGATTCAGTTCCCAGGCAAAGACTCTGGGAAAAACTTAGGGCTTATGGCATAAATCCTACCCTGCTCAATATATTGATAGCAATCCATGGACAAAATGAAGCTATGGTGAAAGGAAGATCGCAGAAGGCTGTTAGCGGCTCATTTGCGATCCAGAGAGGGGTCCGCCAGGGTTGTCCGCTGGCGCCTCTCTTATTTAATTTATACATGGCTGATCTGTTTGATACCCTAAGGGAACACAGCTCATATCCACCTAAAATTTTGAGTCATCAGGTGCACGCATTACAGAACGCGGACGATTTGGCAGTTTTCGCCCAGACAGAGAAGGGGCTGAGGGCCGCAATCACTGGACTAGTGAAATACTCGACTCTGAATGGGTTGGAGTTAAATCCAAAAAACCCCAAGATAATGATTGTAGGGGGGAAGCCAATTAGGAAGTCAGCCTGGCACGTTTCAAGTATGTCAATAGAGGTGGTGAGTAAATTTATGTATTTAGGTATTTTAATCACCTCTAGGGGTACCTGGAACCAGCACCTAAGCAATCGAGCTAGGCTGGCATTGAATACATCTAAGGCCATTTTAAAGGCCTATACATTCTCGCATGGACTCCCCGTGGCCATGATATTGGAGGTGTTTAGGGTAAAGGTAATTCCAATGTTGATATTTGGAATAGAGTGTGCAGTACCCAGATCTTTTGATAGTTGAGAAAGTACAAAATTATTTCCTTAGGAGAGTCCTCAAAGTGGGGAGTAGTGTGCCCGGTGCGGTGGTTAGGGTTGAGTTAGATGTTCCCTCGGTGGAACACCAGGCGAGAGTATCGTTGCTGAGGTATTGGGGAAAGCTATGTGTCAGCACGCCGGAGGCCTTACAAACTCTCTGTCTAAAGGAAGAGCTTTTGCATAAGGGAGCTCGGCTGTATCCTTAGCTACGATATGCAGCAACCGTGCTGAATAAGATGGGCTTTTCGATGCAATATCTACTGGGGCAAACACTGGCAAAGACGAAGATTCAAATAGAACAGAGATCTAGGGACATAGCAAGCCAGGAGGACTGGGCAGCCCTTAGGGAATGGAAAGTGGCCCCGGGATTGGGAGATGGTAAGGCGATGATTGGGTAAGGTAAGATGATTGGGAGGGAACCATATTTGGAGGTATTGAAGAATCCCCGTCTGAGACGACCCTATACGCTATTCCACTTTAACCTGACTCAGACAGCTGTGATAGAGGGCCGTTATACTAGGACCCCCTATGAAGAGCGTAAATGCTCTTGTTCACAACAGGAGGTGGAAACGGTGGAGCATGTAATATTTTCATGTCCTTATTATGTACATCTGAGGGAAGTCTGGGTGAAACCCATTGTAGAGAGTAAAGTGGAGGAAGTTGGGTTGGACCATTCGAAAATAAGGATGGCCTTGGCAAACCTGACAAAAGAAAAAGAGATAATATCAATGGCAACATTTCTGTGCCTAATAGAAAAACAACGTAAAATGATTAGGCATAGGCTTAATCTAATTTACGAGGGGCCGAAGGTTCATGTCGGTGATGAATGCTGAACTCCCTGAATTATCAGACTGTCAATTTTGAGTAATATTAGAGAAAGTAGGATGAAATATGGCATGAAAGAGGCACCTGGAATGATTTGGAATTTAAATAACGGAGTTTGATGTTTGGGTTAATATGGTGTACATAGAGGATATTATGGATGTAGATTTTATGTTTGTATACACATTTTATATCTATGTGTTTGTTTTTATTGTGTCCGGCCATGGCGAAAGCCAGTGCCAATAAAGACTTTGACACAAACACCTGCATCATTCAGGATGCTTCTCGCCTTCTGAACACCTAGAGGCTTGGGCCTCTGAGTCAGCAGAAGTTCACTCCATCTCCTAATTAAGGCAAAGGGTTCTGAGTCACAGCCCCTTCCTCTTACTCCCTGAGCACATTAAACAATAATCAACCCCTGAGACCGCATGGCCTGAGTGATCACAATCAGTCTAACCCCTCCGAGCAATGAAGGCAATCAAGGCAAGGGGTCCTGAGTCACAGCGGTTGCCCTGCTGCATAGTGACAGCGATTGACTGCCACTGGGTCAAGCAGGGATCTCTGAGATTAGACAATTATCTCTAAGGGATGGCATAGGGTGTGGATCCTGCTTAATGACAGTGGGGCTGGACTAGATAGCCACTGGGGTTACTTCCAACTCTATGATTCTATGCTTTGAAAAATGCTAAGTATTTAGAATGATCAATTATTATTGGAACATAGATAGCTGTGTGAATTACTATAGTAGAGAAAAAAATAATGGATGGATGAATGAATGGATGGATGCTACCTGGGGAAAAGGGGCTGCGTACAAGAGAGGGCTAGCTTTGTATCACTTTCCCTTTAAACTTTTGAAAGAAGCATAGTCCCATACTATAGGGAACACAGACTCCTACGCTGGCTGTCAAGACCCAGTTGCCTACCAGGGCAGGGAGTTTCCTCTCCTCCCTCCTTTGTCATACTCCCTTGCTTCCTATCCTTGATCAAAATGCAAAGGAATGCCATGACTCCCAAATCAGTAAAAAGATTGTTATTAAATAAGACCCCATATTTCGTTACATCATACAGTTGGCAATGTCAGTTCTGCTAAACAAGAAAAATTCTTCCCTGCGCTGTCAGAGCATCACTTTGCTTTTATTTATGCTGATGATCCTTTTTCAGTTGCACCACTCCTTTTCTCTCAATGACTCAGCTAAACTGCACTAGCAAAGAGATCAGTACTTCCTTACCAGAAAACCTGTGTCTCGAGCAGATTGTTGTTAGCCTGGGGTGGGAAAAGAGCCGTTAAATAACAACCGTCAGAAAAGACATCAAGACTAA